>JAUBNY010000645.1:2653716-2677850 GCA_032275445.1 Crypturellus soui | reverse complement strand
AGTCTCCTTCTCTGGAGATCTTCCAAACCCGCCTGGATGCCGCCCTGTGCCCCGTGCTCTGGGTGTCGCTGCTGGAGAAGGGGGGTTGGACTAAATGAGCTCTAGAGGGCCCTTCCAACCTCAACCAGTCTGTGATTCCATGATTCTGTGTAATTTTCTGATAATTTCTTGACATACTATAAAATAAAATGTGGCAAAGATTTAGAAAGCTAATACAGTAGATTTATTCACTTTCATTCTCTTTCTACAATATTTGAATATTTTCAAAGAACAATTCCCAAGCACATTTAAAGAGGTGCACATAATAGTCTTTCTTTTGAAGGTGTAAGTTTGGAAATATTAGTATATTTATTAAAACAACAAATTAAATACAAACAAAACAAACTGTGGCTCTATTACGAGACTTGGAATCCTTATGGTTGTAATGGCTGTAAGCAGAGGCTATCTTTGATAATCTCAGCATATGCACTTGTTAAATATTTATTTCAAAAGACATGGGTATATCCTAATTAAAGATTTCCATTGAACTCACAGTTATATGACTACCTATCTATCAAGACATTTTACCATGACTGATACTTTATTAACCATTTAGAGCAAAACAGTGAATGTTAAAGATAAAGGAATCTGATATTATAATTCCCTTAAGTGTATTCAGATAGCATTTCACCTAGTCAGTGAGAAAAGTTGAAAATACTTTCTGCGAAGCCAGAGCAGTGTAATCTATGATGTATTTTGCATATTCTGTATCAAGAATGCAATTCAAATCTAAAATACAGGTTTATCGTGTGCTAAAACTTCCTGACTGATAGCAATTTTCATCATGCTGAACGCCTTTATGATCCCTTTAGTGATCTGGAAAAAAACCAAAAATGCCAACAATCATTTCAACATTCATATGTCAAGAGTACATAAAATAGAAAATGTATAATGGAATATAGTGATCAGGCACAAGTAAAGAAATAACTGATGTGTCTAATGTATATACTTGTATATACTCATGTCTAATAGCTATAACTGTTAAACCTAAAAATTAAAACCTAAAGTTAGACTTATAACAAATACTTTTATCCTAGAGAGCACAGATTGCCTGACTGCCATGTACATTCTTTTAACTACTTAAAACTGAAAATGAATTGCTTTGTGACAGAAACAATTATTCTGGAGATACACATTGGATTTAGACAAGTTATAAAATCTGGTTAGGTAAAGGATAAAATATAGTTCAAAAGTCTTTTTAGTGTGAGCAACAATGAACTCTGAAAAGCAAACAAATAGTTATCTTGGAAACAACTATATGATAAATGTAATAAACAACTCATTTTCATCTGCCAAGATTAAATAATCCAGTAACAAAATATATAACCATTACAGGCTTCAGATGTTCAGCAATATTAAAAAACAAAACAAACAAAATAATTTAAAAAAAAAACAATCTTTTTAAGTGTATGGTTTATTAATGCCTACCACTGACCAAATGAATAGGCTGAAAACCTGTGTTTAGCAAATGCCATTCCTTTATGTGAGTCACAGTGGGGCAGCTCACTTTTCTACCATGTATCACACTCGGTCCTAAACCGAACACTAATTCATACAGATCCAGCAAGGGAAATAACTGACACATCAATAGACTAAGGATTCAGTTATGGTCTGTAGAATTATTAGACCAAACTGCAGCAAGAGCAGTTTTAATATTATTTCTTGACTCTTGTAAAGTGAGAAAAAAACATTTCCCCTGACACAGGTGTTTGACTATCACGGACTAAGACAAATTCAGTTGTTCAAGTTAATTAGTCCCAATGTGTTTGGTGCAAGTACACACCATCCTCATCTGAACTGATCAACAGGTTGGCCACTTGCCTTCTGGATTCTGAACTTGCTGTTTCCTGCCTTGGAGGATTTTTCTTCCTTGTCTTAGAGTATGCCACCTCAAATGCTTACCCCAAAAGTTTCAAGAATGAAGTCTTCCAGTCAGCCTTCTCTGCAGCAGCATGGATGGAGACAAACTGCAGTGAATATCTTTTCTAGGGATGCAAATTTTTAATTATTTTTTATTTTTTTTAATTTTCATAAATTATTCATATTCATATATTATTCAGTCTGCTATGCGTTGGTTCATCTGTGAAATGAATCTATCCACTGAACTGACACAAAATTAAGACTCTGTATATAAAAATTTTTCCAGTTTCTCAAGTTCTGACTAATCTTCCTTGCAGCAAGTTTTCTGCCACTGGCATACCTGATAGTTCCTTAATACAGGCCATACTATTTTTTAAAGATTTTTTTTCTATATTATCTTTCTATCCCCAAGCAAATATCATCAATCATTCATGAAAAAATGTGAGAGAAGTATAAGACGGCACCTGGAGAAAAAGGGCCAAACTAAAAATACTGGTTTTGGGAAATACAGTCTTGGCTATACATTTTAAATACATTTCTAATACATTTACATTGTTTATACACTGCTGATTTTTTACTTGCTAACTACCTTTGGACCACTTATCTTGCCCTATTGCCTCACTGCTTTTACATTGCATTTATGAAAATATTTGTGAATGCCCATTATTACGGACCTTTTTCTTTCATTCTTTCTGCTTTCCCAAGATGTTTCATGAACACTAGCACCATTTTAACATGACTGGTAGAACAGCCTTAATCTATACACACTGCCTTTTTATAAGTTCTTAGGCATTTCTGGTATGTGTTTATGTGTTTAACACAGGTTACATTTCACTAACAAAACCTACTCCATTGCTCTTGCCACAGTTTTAATCTTCTACAACAGTGTTTTGCTGACTTTTTTCTTCTCCTAAATTGCTATTATGTCAATATCTTTATATAAAGAGCACCTTTATTCTAGTTTACTCACGTTATTTTTAGGAGACTCAGATTTTATATTAGAAGCACCTTCAGTTGGAGTAAATGAAGGAGAAGGATAAACCAGTAACTATGTGAAAATTGACACAGGAAATATTTTCTCTTTACACTTCTCACTGAGAGAACTACTAGGTTCTGAACTTGAGATTCCACCAGATCCACTAGTCATCTTCATACAAAGGGCATAATTTTTTCCTTATGCTTCTCCTCTACCAAGTCCTGCTGACAACACTGGCCACACATTCTGCAACCTGTGAAAGGCTGTGAACACCCAAATACTTCCTCAAAAAAAAATGATGACATCTCTATTCCAAGCTCAATTTTCATAAGATTCAAAGTCAACAGAAATATCAAACTGAATCCATGCAATATATCAGATTTAATTCAATGGGAATTCATAACCTAAAAACTACAAGAGATCATGGACTGAAGTTACAAGTCCTTAATCTTTCCACTGCTTACAGTAGAATTTAAGGCTAATAAATGATAGACAGAAAGCTTTTCTATTGCCGTTTTTTTTTGGATGAGGCATAGCAGTCAGCAGTCCTGGCTGGAATGTGATCCCCACACAGGTCATGTGGCGATAGTACATAAAGAGTATATAAAATATTGCCAAAAGGCTAATCCAAAAGCAATAATATATCCCAATCAAAAAATAGAGTTATTTTCCTATTGCTATGATACCATATCTAAGAAAATTGCAGTTAAATCCTTCCAATTACCGGAAGACTAAAAATGTAATGAAGAGAAACTTCACAAAGGACTGGTATTTCTGCAGAAAAACCCCTTTCTTGCTATTAGCTCGTGGTATGGTTTCTTACTGCAAGTAAAATGAAAGATTGCAGCAGGTATCAAAGTGAGAAAACTTTCAAACTATTTAGATATTCTTCTGATTTACTGATTAAGCATTTCATTTGCACGCCAAAGTAGGGATAAAAGCTATAAGCTGACAAGTTGCTTTCTTCCTTCCTTTGCACACTATGTTTTATAAAGCTTTGGTACCTTCACAAATTCAGAAGTACAATGAGAATCCTAAATCTTTTTACACAGAATCTAATACATCACTTGCCTGGCACTGAAATATTTTCCCCCCTCTCTTTCTTCTTTGAGCAGTAGTTTGTAGCAGCCTCCTAAATTCAAGCATCCAAGAGGACTTGAGTCTGCCATTGTGCTCATACTAATTAGCAGAGTGATCTCTCTATAGTCCTGGATCTTGGTCCTCCTGGGAAAGCTGTCAGTAGCTTTTGATGCACTCTTGAAAATTTCATAAGGAAAGAACTGTGCAGTCAAATGTTTCTTTGATCTGCTACTATGCTATCACTACCCACAATGTATTTTCTACTGCTTAATCACTGGTAGTTTTTAATGTAGCTTATACACATGAGGCTTCTCCCTTGGCACAGGCAATCCAGGATCAAGGTGAAGCAAACATGCAGTAATGGAATTTTATTTCTAAATTTTACTTCTAGAGTCTCTACTTCTTACAATTTACTTCTGGAAAGGTTTTTAATGTTTCCATGCTGGTTAGTCAAGACGAAATTATTCTGCTCATGTTTAAAATACAACCCCTGTATTTTCATTAGAACATTAAATGTTATTCAGAGGTAGGAGCAGATGGTGGAGAGTTGAGAATTCCAGCTCAGTGCTTCAGGAAAGGGACATTGGGACACTGCAAAGGGGAAAAAAAAAAAAAGACATGATATTTGTGGTTATTCTGTGAGTCAGAGAGAGGATTCTTGACTAAAACATATTCGAGTGTACTTCCTCTGGAGAGGTAGTGAAGGCACTTGGGCCAATTCTTACTTTGTGGGAATTACCAGCACTCTTCCTAAGATCCACAGGGGCAAATCAGTAATATGCATGTTTCTGTTAATTAACACTGTAAGTTCAAAAGATGATTTTCATCGTCACATCCAGCTTACCCTACCAAAGCCTTCCTTATTTTCAGCAGTAATCCCATTATTTTGCAAAGCATCAATCAGACTGCAGGGTTAATCTCCCAAAGGTTGGGCCACTGGGAGCCTGTCAGACAAATACTCTGGAAGGGATTGAAGCAGAAGCCAAACGCAGCCAGAAACATTTTGATTCAAACAATGGGTTGATGTGCTCCCTGAAGGGAAGGGATTGAAGAAGATCTGGACAGAGGAACATCAGCAATGGGGGCACACTGGCCACAACAGCAGCAGGCTCACAGGCAGGGTGTTGACAAGACCACTCCTGGGGTGACAGCATGCTTCCTACACATAAATAGCAAAATTTTATTTTTATTGGTCTGTTAAAAATTAGGAGCAGATGAAACAACCAACAAATTTCAGTTTCTGTTTCAAACAGACCCAAGCTGACAACCTTTAGTGTTATCTGAGTCTTTGTAATTTTAATGAGAGTTAGGAAGCCTACCCACAGCACCATCATGGCATAGTTGGGTATTACCATAGCTTTTCTGAAAGGTAATACGTGTCAAGAATAAGCCAGTACCCAGGTCCAATTACTCCTACTCACCACCTCAAGATGCCCTTCTTCACAGAGATCAGCAAAGGGCTTGCTTTGCTTTTTCACTCCATTTATAAACAAACAAAAACAACAAACCAACAAAAAACCTACTGATGAGGTAATTCCCTTCTCCAAGATATTTGCCAAGTGAGACTTTTATAGCTAAGCATATATAAAGGAGGGGGGCATTCAGGGCAGTTGATTAATTATATTGGTAATGGAATCAAGTAATTAAGTGGGCATTAGAATCTCATTACTTTCCTTAATTAAACTGGGAAAATTGAAATACCATACAATGCATAATGTGAAATAGACTGTAATAAAACTGCTAAGACTTGTTTTTTCAGGTATTAATATGTACTTTTGCAGAATAAATAGTGAACTTTTCTTTCCTGATTATTAAAGAGCTATATGCTTTCTTAAAGACTGACAAATAGAAAGTTTGTTCTATCCAGCACAACACCTGATTATATGGAAAGGTCAATATTTTTCTAGCAAAGAAAATTAAAATGTAAATTGCCATGCATAAAAATATTTATATTTACACGGGCTAGTTTGTTTGTAGGAACATTGGGTGAGGCTATAAAAGGCCTCAGGAATTAATATTTAGAAATAACTACGATCAGTATAAGAATACATCAATTTTGATTATGATCACTAGAGTTCAAAACAATATACAACAAGTCTCTAATTGAAATCCTATGAGTAGCTAAAGTCCACATGCGGCTCATAATTTTGTCTTGAAAAAAAAAAGGTAAAGAGAATGCCTCAGATTTATACCAGGTTTATAAAGATACATATATTCTATTACATTTTTTTTCCCCCCAGTTGAAGTTCTTAGTCATTAATGTCTTTTGACTGCTCATTCCTTTTTACACAGCCACTGAGAAAGTCAGAACATCTGACAGAAATTAAAGCTGCCCAAATTCTAATTTGGAAGTAAAGGTTCGAAAAACACTGCCTTCATCTTGATGAGAATCCCACCCAGTCAGTCAATTTTAGACACACTCTAACAGATTCCTTATTTAAAACTGTTTGTTTTCCTCAGTCTTTCAGAACCCTGAGGACTACTTCTTAATTGCAAGTATTTCTGTAAGGTTCCTCAGATGATGTCATATGAATCCACCTACAACACACATAACTGCTTGTGCTTTAGGTGAAGTCTGAGTAAAAGTTTTCCTTGTAATGTTTTACAGTCATCTTCATAATCTGATAGGGAAATGTAGTGGCTTACCAATGCATGTCTCAGTGCTAGCCAGAACAGCTTGCCTCATTTTCAGTGCATGATTGAGCGAAAAGGAAGATAAAAATCCAAAGCTGTTAGTGCAAAAGACTTACTCTCTCTGTAGTCTGAATGATCATTTCATTCCCCAGTGACGTTATATCGAGATAATTTAAAAATATGAATAATTGTCCAAGAATTTCCAGTAACTGAACAATGAGAATATTACATATTTAAACAGCTCTGTTGATTATTATGTTGTATTCTATTTAGTTGGTTAGTGTCCTATACATAAGAGGACTTATGGTAATAGTTTAACTATTTAAAAAAAAACACCCTAAAATGGATTTTTGAGATGGTTAAGATGAATCTCTCTCCAGAGGTGTTTCTCTCTTTCTCTTGTGCAACAGTACAGGGTGTATACCACAGTAGCTTAAATTACAACCTACTTGAGACATTAATGAGGTTAGACTGAAGTCATTAGCTCGACAATGTTAAGCAAAGTGAACACGGACAAGGAACACAGTTGATCTCCATTGCTCAAAGAGCAAATCCAAGGAAGCAGCCATCTGAAGAGATTTATAGATCACAGTGGACAAGCAACTCAGCTGCCAGTACTCTGCTCTAGCAAAGCTGACTAAAGCATTCTTCAGCTGTAGAAACAAAGCAGGTTTCACATCTATATATCACCTCGATGAGACAACTACTGGAAAACTCTCAGTTCTGGTGTACACGCTTTTTAAAACTGAAAAGGTGTAAAAAGAGTTACAGAAATGATTCGTGAGCAGGGAAGACATCCGTTCATGAAAATCTTTAAAAGCTTAATATCTTACGCTTATGAAAGAGAAGATAAAGATGAGTTGGTAACAAACTGTGCCCTAAAGGATAGGGAAAAAAAAGTCTAGTACTAAATGGTATCTTTTCAAAAAAGAACTAATAGCTAGATATCAGAACCAGATTTCAGAATGAGAAAAGAAATAGATCCTGTTTAGAACCAAGGATCATTATCCTCCCACAGAGTCCAGCAAAAGAAGCAAGGGGTTGTTTGTTTCTGGATTTGCATTCTCCAGCTACATACATGTCTGGTTCTTAGTGTTTTTGTTTCCTAGTGTGTTTAATGTCAGTGTTCTCATTCTCCCTCCACCTAATTTTGCGGTGATCTGTCTCCTGTTGCACCCACCATTCCCTTTCTCCACAGATCACAAACCAGTTCTCACAAGCTCTGCTGCTTCTAATGTGAGGCCTGCTCTCCCTTTCCTAAGTTTTTCCTATCTCCCAACTTTTCCATCTGAATAAATTGCTCCCCTAACACCTTCTTTGATCTATGTATACCTACCCGAGCAAAGCCTGCCACACAAGACGTTTACTCCTTGGAAATTTCCATTCATCTGACTTTCCCTGAACACAAACCTTTCCTTCCAGCCTTTCTCTCTCTTAATAAACTAGACTGCTCTCTCCAGATTTTATTCACCTCACCCATGTCTCCGTTTTCCAAAGAGGCCTACTGACTTCTTTCAGTGGGGATGAAAAAGCTCAAAGAGGTGTATTATACAGAGGGCTCCACAGGCAGCAGGTGGCAATACTGCTAGGTGAAGGCTGCAGGGACTTTGAATAGGATGACCAGAAGTTTCTGGCTCTTTCCATTGTTAGGAGACAAACTATTGCTCCTTGAAAACATTCACGGCTCTGGAGAAAAGGCACAGTGAATTTTTGGTGAATGAGAGGATTCTTTTCTCAGTTGGCGACACATGAGTATCCCGTATTGAAGGAGAGCAAGGAAGGCAAAGGCTGAAATGCAGACTGATACTCAGCAGTTTGCAGTTTCCCTCTTTTCCCTCTTTCAGAGAGGAAAACACCTTTGTGTTTTAGAGGAAATGGGACAGCTGATAATGATTTGAAAGCTTCAGCATAATCCAAAAGCCTGAGTGCAGACAGCTCCTTTGCACCTAGCCTCCCACAATTTTGCGGTTTAGGAGAGAGGACTTACATAATTTATTCTCCCCCTCTTTTCTCTCTGGCAAGTGACAATATACGTATGAGTGGCAGGGAGCATCCTCCCCGTCTTATGACAATAAGGCATCTAATAACATTACTAAAAAGCAGGGACTGTGACATTAATTCTTTGCAGGAGTTAATTAGATATCATCCCCACACTATTGTTCCCACCACAAGCTTGCTTGGCAATTATTTTTGTCTGGGACTGAATTACAGTTCCTACCAGCAGGTTATCACTGGACTTGATATAAGGAGTAACAGTTACCACAGAAGAGGTACCTGACACATGGGAAGAGTGCAGATCCCAGCATCAAGCCCTTTCCCTTTTCCAGCAGGGCTTCAGATTTCTGTGACCATCCCCATGATCCTGATGAAATAACTGGAAATAACTGGAAATAACTGGAAATAGTTTGGTTACGGTTGCAGCAGGTTTTCGAGTGTCACAAAACATTCCTGTGTAAAAAGGAGATAGGGAAAAGCACGAGCTATAGTCCAAGTCATCTACATAGTTTTATGGTTTTGACCCTGAGTTTCTGTATAGCAAGAAGGTGCAAAAAGTTATTTATAGCAGACAGATGATACACTGTGGTCATATTTCTTTTGCAGATATTGGTGGTACACAAAGGTTGTAGTCAGCATATGCTATCTCCAGTGGCTTCCAAGTAATTGCTCTACCCAAGAGCTCTCCTCCATGATCTCAATTTGACAGTCTTTTACATAGACCTGGGAGGTCTTGAAACATTGATTTATGGTTTAAAATTCTGCTTCTCCTCTGTATGGGCCCAATACTTTTAATTAACTAGTTAGTTGTCTAATCAATTCATTTTAGATGTCATTTTCACTCTATTTGCTTTATTTTCCTTATTACTGTTATCATATGTACCATTTTATGCCAGTTTGCCACCAATTTCAACAACTAGTATGACAGAATTTCTGTATGGGCTTTCTCCAATTTTTACTGTAGTAGGAGCATCATTATTTACTACTAAGCAACATTACTGAAGTTAATTACCATAGTGTGTCTATTAGTCTCGAGTTATCTTGTTTTCTAATCTTTCCTTGAAACACTGTAAAAATAATACAGTACTCACACATCTAATGGCTATAATCCATCAGAATAGGCATTAGGAAAAAATTAAATAAATTTACTCCTCAAATCCTCTCTTTTAAAGCCTGGCTATTTTACAGTCTACCAAATTCCACAGAGACAAATAGAAATTGTGTTTCCTTTGAAACACCTCTTAGAAGAAGCCATTGCTGAACGGCCAACTCTATTAGCAAAGGACTGGATCTATTTTTACATAGTTCATAGTAACTCATACATTCATCATCTCTCCATACGTTATGAGGAACTACCTCATAGCATTTAGGAAATGTTAAGGAAATAAGAATTTTGCCTGGATATCAGTAAATAGAGAGAAGACTAGGAAAAGTAAAGTGTGTTCCTTTTAGGTAATACCATGAAACAGTATTTTTAAAGTATTGAAACGAAGAAACCACTTAGTCCTTATGCATACAGTAATTTAAAAACATTTGAACCAGTAGCAGTAGGGCTTTTGTTTGCTGTTCATACAAAGCTCTGGATAACAGAAAGTTCATAGAATCCTAGAACCACAGAATGCCTAAGGCTGGAAGGCACCTCTAGAGGTCATCTAGTCCAACCTCCCTGCACACGCAGGGCCACCTAGAGCACGTGGCACAGGGCTGCATCCGAGTCTCCAGAGAAGGAGACTCCACAACCTGTCACCCTCACCGTCAGGAAATTTTTCCTTAAGTTCCTGTGGAACTTTTGGTGCTTCAGTTTGTGGCCATTTCCTCTAGTTCTGTTGGTGGCCACCAGTGAAAAGAGGCCGGCCCCATCCTCCTCACTGCCTCCCTTGAGGTACTTATAGACACTGATTAGATCTCCTCGCAGTCTTTTCTTCTCCAGGCTGAACAGGCCTAGCTCCCTTTTCACTCCAATAAAAGTATAAAAGGGAACACCTCTTTTCTCTAGTTTAAGTGCTCCAGACGCTGCTCCTCAAATACTATCCTTACCCTCTTACCTTCTGCTCTACCTTCTGCTCCTAAGCCTCCTTTTAATAAATGCCAAGAATGGACTCACAGTTGATATAAACTGATCTATTATTAACTTCAAGGTTTCATATGGTACAAAAACTGGTCCTAAATGTTGAACTGTTCATAATAAAGACCAGGAAGAGCGACAGTTACATTGAACTTAAAAATAGTCAAGAAATCCCTACAGCTTTCACTTTGCCTCTGTTCCAGACAGTATTTTTAATCCCTATCTTCCTCCAGTTAGCTACTTCATGCAAATGATAATAGGAAAGATGTTTAACACAAACAGTATTCTGGGAAGAAACAGGAGACAGAGTACAAATAAGAACTGTAGGGTTTCTCCCAGAATGTGAGGTCTTTAGTAAATTTATTATAAATCTGCTATCCTGATCAATACCCATCATTTTTTTTTCCAGTCTCTCTCCAAAGGGAAACAGATGCTTACCATTTGTTATTTTTTCCTCATATATCTTCATAAGCACACCATCTGTGCAGTCCTCAGCCTTTATTGCCCATCTCTATAGCATAGCTTTGGATGCTAGGCTATAGATCCAGATTTTGCTCCCTCTCCCTTACCTGCCCGTCCCAAACAAATGCAGTAAGATGCATCAGTTCAGGTCTCCACCCCTTTTTACAAATAAAACACTGACTCTGCCCGATTCCTTTCGGATTTCTCTATGTGCCTGACAAGGCACAACAAGACCTGAATGCATGTGTTAACTTTCTCCAGTTCTCACTGTAAATAATAATAATAATGATCTGGCCGTGAAACATTATTCCCCGTGTTCCTCCTCCTAATCTTTTCGGGAGGTTTCTGTTAACATACAGGCTGCCATCTGCCGGCACAGCGCAGACGCAGGCTGCAGAACAAAGTCCTGCTCTGAACAAAGCGCGCAGGAGAGCAGCAGCAGGAGCTTTGCATCGCTCCAACCTTGCCCGCCACTGGCTGCAGGTGAGAGGCTCAATTTAATAAAATGAAGAGTAAACAATATAACAACTCTCAGATTATACTGGAGGTATGTCTTTAAATAGAATAATTCTGCTTTTCATGCTTTTTTCCCCCTATAATTGGGTAAATGTCTGCTTTGAATTTTACCTAGGATGAATTCCATCCTATCTCTTTCCTGCTCCAAACTATTTTTACTGTATATGCTTTCCTGTTTCAATATTTTTTATTTATTTATGTTCCTCTTCACTTGTTTGAATATTTTCCTTCATACACTTTCATTTTTAACCTTTTGCTTTTCTCTCCCCTCCATCCTCGCTCAACTTTCTCCAGAGCTCATTCTGCCTTAGTCTCTCTTCCGTGTTTGCTTGATGCCTGGCTTGTGCCTCGATGACCTTATTTGCTTCATCTTTTTCCCCAGGACTGAAGCAACTTGGTGACTGTGGTCACTCTCCTTCACCTATACTGTAATGTTGCTCACTGCTCTGCTCTGCTTTCAAGTTGAAGTCATCCCTTAACTGCAGACCATGTACTAGCTTCACAGAAAATCCAATTCCCTTTAAACTCTCTCTCTTCATCTCCACAATAAATGATTAGGAGAAGTCACTGGCAGCACCATCTTTATGAAGACAATAAGGACTTGCAGGGAACACAGCTTTTGTGTAGCAAGGGAGGAGAAAACCCACTAGATCTCTGACTGCACAGAGTTTTGGCAAATTGAAATTTCTGTCATAAATCTTCTGTCACTGCTCTTGTCTAGGCATTTTTTTTCATTGCTTAATGTAACCTTTACCTGAAGTAATATTATTAGAGGCAGAAATCCAGCATCTGCATTGCCACCATTATGATAGGTAATTTTTTTTCTTATGTATGTCAGACAAATCTTTAAACATTAATTTTGCCAATTTTCTGAAAAATACATCAATGTAGAATAAAATTTAACTGTCACTAGCTTACACTTTCTCATTCTTTCTCATTTATTTTCAGGCCAGCTGCTTGAGATGTAATGGAAGCATCAAGACTGAGAAGAAAAAAATAATGCCTTTTTTTCTAGAACAATAAAATAAAGTGGGCTAGGAGAGAAAATGATGCTTGATGGAATCATCATAAAATAGTAAAAATAATATTATCTGAATATGACATGGTTTGCATTAACAGTTTTTCCAGATATTTTTCCAGATCTTTTTCCAGTAAGAAACTACTGGATGCTCATAAGTCAAATAACTGTTTTTGCCCCCAGAGCTCATCCATTGAGGAATGTGAGGAATTGTGAAGAATTATTCATAGGCTGTCCTTTAGTTTGTGAAGTATGAAATATCTCTATGATGTGGCATGTACTTGGATGCCACATGGTATCCATGTGACATACAATAACTTAGCTTGGATGACCCATCTCCATCATGATCATTTCATAGATTTTGAAAAGGTTGAACTTACGTCGTTTGTACGAAAGTTCTTATGAGCACCCTCTTCTGTAGAATAATCTGAGTACGGCCTGACTTTTCAAGCTCCTCTGATAAAAATATTCAATACTCTGATTGAGATCCCTCCCTTCTCCTTAAAAAGAAGATACTGTCACCTTTTTTCCACTCATCATGGCTTCCCAAAGACAGGTAAATCCAGCAGAGCTGGATTTGTCACTGCTTTAGGGTTTGGGGCCCTGGGTATTGCAGATCCCAGCTCAGCCATTTAAACAAAGCAAAGCAAACTAGCTCCAATAACCCACAAGCAAATAAGGGATCTGGAGCATATATCTTAATGGAATCCTAGACCTATGCCAAGTTATTCCTGAGGCAGAAAGTGATGGGGAAAATTGTTGAGAGGCTGATGATTGATGTTAGAATAATTTTGAAATTGCTTTATCTATTAGAGAAACAGCACTCCCTTATGTTACAAGATATCCTCCAAGCCAAACTCCAAGTTGAATCATGTAGCAATATTATATATGCAGTACAAATGTTGCTAAAGAGAAAACACACCTGATAGCAAAGCAAGAAGCCTCCACCCTAAGATGTTAAAATAAAGCCAGAAAGCAAACCAAAATAACACAGAAGCAAAAGAGGAAGAAAGGGAGATAAGATGCTGAATGATATAGCTGTCCGTAGAAAGTGTAATCTAAATCCACACTGTTTTTAAATCCAAAATGTTCATGCACAGTGTTTTTCCTTCAATAGAAATAACCATGAACATTTTTAATTTCATCATTCTAGGTAAGTTAATGAGTCAAAAGTAAAATATTATTCTATTCAAATTTTACAAGGATAGTCTGAAACATAAATAAGCCACTACATAACTCTCCATTTTAATAAACAACGGTGCACAGTTTGAGTTGGCTGAAGCACAGTAGAAATGAGAAAAAGGTAATAAATTAAGCAGAAGAAGCAATGATGCAGTTTTAGAAAACAATACTCTAAAACTGCTGTGCTTCTGTAAGCTAGAACACCTTGCTTAAATATGAATGTACCTATTTAGACATCTGTATTTGTTTTTATTTCTTTTTTAGTGACACCATGTTCAAACTATTTTAAGAGATATTTGTAAAACCCAAATGAGACAAGCACATTCTTAAAATTTTCTGGTACACTTCTCATTTTGCAAGTGATTTTTGGCATTTCAGCAAGTGATACTGAAAATGAGAGAGAAGAGAGAGCAGAATGAAAAAAAAAAAGTCATAGGAAGTGATCACACAGTCGTGTGTGGACAGTCTTCATCTTTGAAAAGCTGTGCACGTTCCTGGGGAGAGAAAGAGCTGATCTTTCATGGAGAGGAAATTCCAGCCCTGCAAAGATGCTGACCAAGCGAGTTCCTACCACAGAAGAGCAGATTCCTTTCACTAGTTAAAGAAAATCTGGAAAACATTTCTCTTACCAGTTGCAACAAGGTAATAAAATCATGAAGGTTCAAACTGAGTAGTTTCCTAATAACATTTTTTTTAAAAAAATTTATTTATTTTGTCATGAATTTGTCTTTTTTGGCTTTAATACAATGATTCATGCACTCTCTGGATGAGCTTCAATTTATTCATGATTGTACTTTTATTATCTACTTCAATATAGTGATTTAAAAAACACAGTGAACAATTGGGTCAATGTTTGAAAAAAATGGCAAAACATACACACAAGTTCAAATGTAAACCTTATTTTGAACAAGTCTTCTGAATTACCCTTTGAGGAGGCCTATTTCAAGCCCCAATATATGAGATGGGTTAGTCTAGTTTAACTCATAAGAAAAGATCAATAACACCACAAAAATCTAAAGGCTGAAACTTTAATTTAGATGTTGCTTAAAGGCATTTGTGCAAAACTCATCTCTTAACTATAGCCCAACTTCAACTCCCAGTTATTTTGCATTCTATATAAATTTTAAATTGATGGAAACAGCGTCTAAGAAAAAGTGAAGATGTTCTGTAAAATAAGCATCCTTCTATTCAGTTTTACCAGAGCAGACAGTAAAGTCACTGTAGAATAACTTTGTTACTTGGAAAATAATCTGGCCAAGTAAAGAAAAGAAAACCCTGGAAATTACAGAGCTACAAACCAGAATCAGATAAATATTAATCGAAAAATCATGCTAGACAGATGCATTTTTGAAATCCTTAAAAATTATTAGAATATACTGAAATAGTATTTGATTGCACTTTGAGAACACAAGGTGTACTTGGTGGTTAAGGGAAAGGCTTTTTAGGAAACAATTTTACCCTCTCTAAAAAATTTTTTTTTAATTAAAAAAAAAAAGAAAAAGTTTTAATCCTTTGGTCAGTGATATAAATCTTATTCATGTACTTTAAACTGTAGGCCAAAAAAAGATATGCTGAAGTTATTCTGAAAGAAAGAAGCTGTGCCTGTGCTAGAAAAAGAAATGATTTGCAACTATCATGAAGCTAAACTGTTTTGTTGTCCATAGAGGCCATAATTTACAAGCTTGAGAGAAAGCTTTAAGCTACAAGCTTTACAAGAGAAAAATCATTTCAAATATTAATTTTCATGTTTTCTTTTAGTTTCTCTCTGCAACCACAGTGTTTATAAGCCAACATTTCTTTTTAAAATGAAAGCTGAGATTATTAACCATGTGTCCTAGGGATTTGAGATTTTAGAAAAACTCTACCTTTGAGCTTTGCTAGGTTTGTGATAGAAATATGAAACTAAGCTGAAGGATATATATTTAAAGCCAGCATACAGTTTTAAACAGTACAGTCCTCGGTTCTAGTGTGGTAAATCTTTGTCGTAAACTTCTACTGTAAAATTAAGTTAACAGGTTTTGAATCAAACTATTTTACAAATAGAATGCTCTACATCCTGTGCTATGTAGAATGCTATACATCTATACTTGTCCACTCCGCTGAGAATACGTTAAAATAAAATATGTTCATCAAACAAACAGAAAATGGAGAAAACAGTGCCGCTCTGCTCAAATATGTGTAACAGTAAGGAAACGACATATGCTGATAACAAATTGATGTTGTGGGATTATTGCTTCCCATTTAAGTCAAATATTTTAACTTACAAGGCACATCGTAGGGGGAGCTTAACTTGCATTAAAACTGGTGAGTGCAATAATAAACTGAGGAATGACATTTGTTTAACTAAAATATTCTTCCCCATAAAGCTTTTACAGCCTAGAAAACAGATCTTCCTAAACCAAGCCTTCCTAAACAGGAAATCCTTCTTTAGAATCCATCTTTAGCTGATGAAAGCAGTGAAGGATAAAATAGCATATTTTCTATCACCAATTGAGGAATTCTGTAACTGTTTTGTCAGTGAGCTGAACTCAAAAGAATACTGTAATATCTCTCTCAATGGCAGTCAATCAAAAGTGCCATTAAATCTGACGGGACCTTTCTGCTAAGATAAAACTAGAGCCATGCTGCAGTTTTAAAAAATGATTAAACCTATTCATGAAAATGTAAATATTCACATGCAAAGAGAATAAAACAAAGAATAAAAATGTAGGATCATTAGAAAGGGACATTAGAAATGAAATTATGAGGCATGTTTCACTGTGCTTGTAATGGAAAATTTCACAGCTATAATTACTAAGAAACTATTCTGTAGAAGAATAGATAGGCAGCAACTGGTGACTGTCACTAGATGTAATTCAAAGGTAGTATTAATGAGGCTGTCAGTCTCAGACTTTCAAAGCCATGTAAGCAGCAGTAAATATGGAAGTGAAGCCCTCTTATGAGCCAGGATGGGTATCTCTGTCTACAGTCACTTAGTAAAACCAAAAATCACCACAAGATAAAATTGTTTAAAAACATATCTGACAAAGCAGATGTGAAAATTTATGAAGATATGACATTTACTACTTCTTTTTATAACTTGGGTCAGAGATGAGCACAGGTAGATGATTTCTGCATCGTTACAGCCATCTGCGCTCAAACTGCCTGACACAATCTGCCCATCCAAAAGGAGAAGACTGAGGCAAAACCAGGATGTGCCAGGGAGCTAGTAGCCAGCGTGACTCATACACTGGAAACTAGAAATCAGGTTCAGGATCTTCACGTCACAAAGAATCTGGAGAGTAGTCTCACAAATAGATGCCAAAATGTTGGTGTAAATAAAAACAGTGAAGAAAAATAATTTTTTAGGTTTTCTATCTTTACTCGGATTAGATGCTTTCATTAGCTTCAAACTGCCCATTTCTGACAGCAAAAAGCAGAGCTTGGGCCCCGAGAAGGAAAAGAGCTATTTCAGTTACCTAAACCAAGGAAACCCTCACTTTTAGAGGGCACATTTTAGACTTGGGACTTTGGCGCAAGGCCAATATAGCCCAGAAGCTGTTGCAATTCAGAGTTAAGCGCCCAAATTTCATCCCGATCCCCACTAAGCCTAGTCTAAAGATACCTAATAATCTTGGAATAGAGCTCAGTCCAATTATGGATGAAGGATTGTAGTAAAAGCCATACTACAGTAACAATTAAAGCTGTCACCTTGAAAGTAAGAATTTGCTTTCCATGTTCCTTTAAATATGAAGGAAGTTCAAACTCTCCATTTCCAAACACAGGGAAGTCCCCTGATGTGCAAAAGAAATTGATCCCTCTCCAAGTTTCTGCTTGAAATGGAGGCACTTTGCAGAAAGGCAGGTAAAATCCTAGAGCTAAAAAGAGAGTAAGCTAGAGCAAGCCTTTTCTCGGAAGGAGAGCCCCACCGATGAGCAGGAAGCTCTGTACTACCATTCTCATCCATGCTAACGCAGCAGTACTTTGTACTACACATCCGCATTGTATCCCGATGAAGAACACTCTGGACACTGTGGTCCCCCGGCCAGGACGGGCCTTCGACCTGTGTAACACACAGCCTAAGAACACCAGTAAATAGTCCCACTTGGGCAAGAAACTTCCATGGACAAGCTGCTGGGCCTCGGAACCACCCTATGAACACAGGGCAGCTAGGAATATTTCTTAATACTAGAGTTCTAATGCATTTTTAAAAAGTGTCTTTGAAATGTAATGAGTGTTTGCAGGAAAGCTCAATGCAACCTAAAATTAATGCATCTCAGACCATTCACTTCTGCAGTTAATTCTGAGAACATAAGCTCCATCCTTTAGTAAGATGAACAATATACCTGGCAAGGCAAAAAAAAAAAAAAAACATTTTAAAGGTCTCATCCACACTCATGAATGTAGATTAAGAGCCTTCTAACCTCCACCTTATCAGGGTGAAGGACACAACTCTGTTTCTGGCAAAGCTGCCTTGCAGGTGACAAACATGGAATGTAATTCACTGGAGGCACAACTGGTTGCTGTTCTCTCAAACTACATTTTCACAAATAAGTAAGATAGGAGAAGAGAAGCTCCACTCTCTTTTTGCAAGCCAGCAGTTCAGTTTCTCAAGGAAACATAGATACTCTTGGCAAGATATTGATTTGCTTGCTGCAAGTCGGCATTATTTAAGAAGAACATTTTCAAAAAACATCTTTGATCATCTTTGCACCTGCAGAGAAATGTGCATACATAATACAAGCCTTCCTGGTTTATTCTAATGGATATGTCAAAGTCTAGATCCACTAAAGCTCTTTCATTACTGTTTTTAAAAGAAGAGACACATGAGCCAAAGAAAGGTCACACTGTTTTCCTAATACATCTCTTTCTGTCTTCTACTACAGATCAACTTCTCTTCACAATCTGCCTTAAACTACATACTTTTTAACTTTACATAGAGAATCTTTATCTGTAAGAGGGCTCTGCAGTAATAACATCATAATGACTGCACAGTTAAGGTTGAATGTGCAATATAAATTATTTTCTGCTAATTTTCCACCAGAAAAAAGTAATCACCTTATTGATTTTATGGTGAAAATAAGCTGTAAGGGCAGAGATTTGCTTCAAGTTTATAACGTTCAGGTAGAAGTGATTCTTCTGGAATGTGCCAGATTCCAATACTTACCAAAAAAAAAAAGACATGCCTCTGATTTCTAGAAAATCAATGCAGTGACAGGACAAATGCCTCTCTCTTTTTTCACTGTGCCAAAATGTGGATGTAAATGGAGTCAACTGATGGTAATGCAGCCCCTTGAGAAAAAAAAAGCTTCCCTCAGAAAAGAATTGTTTCAGAGGCTGCTACTACTCCAAGTCCCTGTATATGATAACTTGCCTCCTCCATGCAAAACCAGCAGCCGGAGGCCACCACATCCCATGAGCTCACCATTCCCAGGAAGCTCCTGCAGCAGGACTGGCTATGTGAGCACTGGTGTTCCCGTGAACACCTGCACACCTGGCCTAAAAGCACCTCAGAGCCATAGGTGACTTCTGCTGGACTGTTCTTTCCTCCTGGAAACTGAAGGGGAACTAGATTTTGTGCTGACCCTTAAGGAAGGAAGAATTACTGGCTCATTCTTATGTGATTCAAAAACAACAACAAAAAACATCTTAACCAAAATGAAATCTCCACTATTAATTGCATTATATTATTACACAGCAGTTTCACTACAGGAAAAATAATAAGAAAAGCATGTGTCTTCCTG
The DNA here is from genome assembly GCA_032275445.1 of Crypturellus soui. Taxonomy (NCBI): domain Eukaryota; kingdom Metazoa; phylum Chordata; class Aves; order Tinamiformes; family Tinamidae; genus Crypturellus; species Crypturellus soui. The sequence continues at coordinate 2,658,300 of JAUBNY010000645.1, read as the reverse complement.
GCAGAACACTGGGTAAATCTAAAATAAATAAAAATGACTAATTTCAGCGTCAGAACTTACTGTATTAATTTGTTCAGTCACGAAGAAATCCCAAAGCTCTGGATGCATGCTGGCTGCTCACTGGAATTAACACAGTATCATACAAGCCATTGCCAGTCCCCACACAGAGTGCATCCTTCCAAGGGCTTTGGCTGTAGGGTCTTTCCAAAAACCCCCACGTCCTGCTTCTCTCACCATATGGCAGGACCAGGGACTTGCTAGAACTCCCACAGACTTTAGCTAAAGTTTGACCACTCATTGAAACAACAGCCTATGAATTTAGGCTTCTAAGCACAGAGATTTTAATTAATTCAAAAGAACTTATATGTGATTTTATAAATACCCACAAATATGTATGTAAGCATGCATAGGAGGTACTCATAAGCTGAAAAAACCTGAGAAAAAGTGATGAACAGAGTAAATATTTTATATTCTGCATCAAATACTTTCTATACATCTTCTTTTTAAAAAAATTAATGTAGCTAGACTATAAAAACTACCATAACACTATGAAGAATAACTATCCTCTCTTGAGCACTTATACATGCCTCCATAGTAAGGCATAAAATCTCATTAGTGTTCATGACTACAGTAGTAAGCCATAGACAAAAATTTTTAGCTAACGGCATTTTATACTTCGAATAATTAGACTCTAACCTTCCCCTTTCCCCACCCCCTTTTTTTCCCCTACCGAATACAACTGCAGTTATTACTCCTACTAGCCTAAAAGGCACTTTGTCAATATAATATTCAAGACTGGAGAGTTCAACAGATTAGTTGCAACTTAACAGGGATTTTTTTGCTCTGTGTTAAATAGGTTGCCTCTTAATTTCATTTTCATTGAAGGTCCTCTTACAGGAGAGGCATGGAGAAGTATCTAATGGACTTTCTAACACAGCTGTTATAATACAGGTCTTCTTACTTCTTTCTAGAATCATAACACGCATGACTCACTTCAAGTGAATTGATTTTAATCACCCTTAAATTGGCTATCAAATCTTAAACTAGCCTTTAAAAACCTCCTCAGTGGTACAGGTAGAAATGAAGGACAGTCAGTCATTCTTCAGAGATGCCAAAGATTGCTCTTAAAATAAATACAGTTAGCTGCTTTCTTTCTCCTCACAGATTTTGAAATGAATTTAAAGGAGTCTTTGACCAGATGCCTAGGTATTAAGTGGTTAAAATAGGATATCTCTCCTCTCTCTGCAACCTGTGACTAGAAAACATTGAAATACTACATCTAATACTTTGGTATTAGGACATACCAAGCAAACCTAGAAGGACATTTGTTTTTAGAATCCTCTTTTCCCTTCCTAATGAATGATATCATCACATTCTCTTTTAAATGGCTGGAGTTAAAGCCTGAACTTTCCCTTCTAGAGGATATCTGCATGCATTTTCAACACATTTTAGGCCAGAGCATCATCAGGAGCCAAGAGAAGGCAAAACACTGCATTCAATATGAAAAGCTCTGTTAACTAGGCAGGACAGACTTGTCTAGTTAGCACTGGTCTGTCTAGCACTGGTAGGCAGAAACTAAATCTCACTTATCTAGCTGGAAATTAATAGCAAAGAATTGCGAGCCTTCTTACACCTAAGCAGGAATATTAAAATGGTCTTGTTAAAAAATAGAATAAAACTGATTCATTAGGAACTTGGAGAAAGGCTGTGCGATACACTTTCTATGTATAATTTGTCCAATATTGTATAAACTTTCTCCATTTGAAGTATCCCTTTTTCTACACAGCCATCCTTCAAGATGATGTAGTGTGGGTAGATGATTTCTACTTCTCTACTAATTCTTAATGTTCAAGGAGTGGATACTGCGTCACCTTTTTTGTTTTTAGTATCTTGCACTCTCCCAGTGTTGCCTCCCAGCTTACAAAGCTATCTCATTAACAACAGAATACTTGATTTTCCTTTAAATATTAAAATGTTTCTCAGTTACATGAAGTGCAAAGCACCTGAGGGATAAGCAGCACTGATTCTAGTTGTCTTGCTTCATCTCAATTTACTGTAAACTCTTATGAATAGCAAGCACTCAGAACCAGCTGCTGTCAAACCAGCTGAATGTCTATTCACTCCTTGCTGGTACCTGATTTTCGCAGACTGTGAAGTGCTTTTCAACCAGGCTTGGTTTTTCCAGGCACTTTCAGAAACTTTTAGTTCCAGAGGAGATTTGACTTGCATGAAATGGTATACAATATTTTCTCCCAGGTCTCATGCTTCTGAAGTAATTCACAGCCTGAATTCAGAGTTAGGAGGTCTCCAATTCAAGCTCCACATCTGACTGAAAAGCGAAGCTTCAGGCAGTACATCCAGTGCTAACCAAATGTGAAGTGTGTACGATTCTTTCATTTCAATGTAGCTTTAAAATCAGTTATCAAACATCAGGGCAGGAGGAGGGAGCTGGTTAGATTTGACATATACAATAGAAAAAAAACTCTTTCTAAAAGATCTGTTATACAAAAACATACATAAATAAGATCTCTCAGAACTTGCAGCTATTCTTCCCTTAAATACTTCTCTATGCCGTCTTCACCCCTACTTCATTCTCTCTATGCTCCTTACTACTTGTAAGGGCTTTTCCCTTTATGATTCTTCGCATTGTTCAGAGAAGGATCTTTGTAATTACACCCCCTTGTCTGACCTCTCTCCTTCTCAGAAGGACTTAAAGCTACCTGGACTTTCTTCTCAAGAAGTTGTTGTTGTTGTTGTTGTTGTCGTTGTCAATTATAGAAGCAAAACTGAATTCAGATGCTGACTCTCTCTCCGCTACATCTTCTTTATGTTGTTTTCCTGCACCAGAAGTACTTATACACAAATGTCATTTTTGCTTGAGCATATTACCAAGACAGATTTGCTCCCTAGTTGGATCTTCAGCATTGTTCATCTTTTTGCTTATTTGTAGAGCTAAATTAAACTACTCGGTGACAGCTTTCAAGTAGCAAACTTAGCAAAAGATTTATAAGAAAGCAAGTCATGTATGTGTTTTGATAAAATTGAAATTGCTTATATTAACTTGATAAGAAATCATATGGGCTTTCCGGTCAGAATTCTCATCATTTTGAAAAGTTTCCTACCCATAAGCAAGAGCTAGAAATCTATCTAGAAACAAAGTTAGAAGCACAGCTAGAAGAGTGACACGTGGCAGCCGCCCAAGGCTCTGCCATTCACATATTCAGTGCAGAATCAGGTGTGACAGATCAGTACATCCTGTGCCCACTGCAGGACAGCAAGTAAGAAGCACTATTCGATGATCCCTCGTGTGATTCAGTTCAGTACAAAGGCAGTCACGTTAACTTAAACAACTGCTTAGCTGATACAGCTGAGATTGCTCTGTGTGGGTGATGGGATGTAGGAAGTTCCTTGGCCACACAATTGTCCAGTTAACATATGGAATTCTAGAGCTACAAGACAAGAAATGAAAGCAAGTCAGCACAGCTATTCACCTACAGACCCCCTGGAAATGTAGTAAGCTTTTTCACCACCAGGTACAGTGGCCTGTGCCACATTATTTACTAGTTTTAAAAAATGCGTGGTTGCCTATATATTAACAATAGTGTCAACAGCAAAGATGCATTTTCAGTAGCTCTTACCTGATTAAAAGTGCATTTTTAACAAGGAGAGCTCTGTTATGTCAAACCAATGCACAGAACACCAAAAGCTTCTCCCTAAGCAGTAAAACCTTGCTAGCCAGGAGTATTACGGTAAGTGCCAGAAATGCAAACTGAAAAATCACTTGGAACAATGAAAGAAACAGCTAAATGTAAAAGTTCAGCTGGGGTATTTCAACTTTGAATGAAGCAAATGCAGTGGATTCAATTTATGCTTTCCAATATTTATTCTTTAATTTGAGTAAATATGTCTCTAATAAAAAATGCATGTGTAAATAAAGAGTTCAATTTCAAATTTTACTGCTCTCTTGACTTTGAAAATGTTCTTATGATCATGTATTCAAAAATTTCTGCTCGACTAATCCGAGAGCCTAAGACTTCTGAAACTTATTAAAGAAGAATTTCAGCACATGGAAAAAAGAGGCAAGGTTGATTAAGATGCTAATAATTTTAAAAGTACTAATTAAATCATAATGCAATTTCAACAAATCTTACTGTCAATATCTAGCCTAACACAGACGCTATGGTTCATGTAATTTTTTGTTAGTTGTTATAAATGGACAAATCCTCTGAGCCAATTGATTTGGATTTGCCAGTCTGCTTTATTGTAAATAGCAAGCAAGCAGCACTGGGCGGCCAAGGAGTCTCTGCTCCACCAACGGCACGCACCTTATAGCCCACGGAAGCGCCTTTTATTCCTTTCTTATCTCCGTTTCTCGAAAGTTCTTCCTTTTCTGCACATGTCCTTCCCGAAAGTTCCTCCTTTTCTGCGCATGTCCTTCCTTGTTGCTAGGGGGTCTTCCAAGCCCTCTGATGGTCTCTTTGGTTGAAGGCTCCTCTTCTTCCTCGGAGAACTTTTCACCTTTCTGTTAGCGAGCATGCGCCCTTCAAACTTCTTTGTTTCAGCCAGTTCACATAACCTTGAGCT
>JAUBNY010000645.1:2642836-2653181 GCA_032275445.1 Crypturellus soui | reverse complement strand
TAAAGCATTACAATTCTTCCCTTCGGAACAGTCCCTTCCCTAACAGCAGCTACTAATATTCTAGCCTGTTTCTTCTGTTTCTCCTCTTCTCACCTAACATACACTTTCTGCGCTTCTCTTGTTATTGTTATTCATTTAGTCCCCTCTCCTGCTCTTTATAATTATATAGCTTCCATACGACTTCTGGCAGTTTTCCGAAATCTCGCGATTTTCCTTATATCAGGGACTGATTGCCCTATAAAAATAGAGGCCAGCTGAACAGTCTCTTTCAATTCCTCCTGCCAACCCCTAGTTCGTCTTGCAACTGGACTGAAGTCCTCTGCCCCTGTAGAGCGGCTGTCTTCCTCCTGTTTCACTCCTTCTATATCTTGAGCTTTCACACCCTTTCCCTGCGCTCCTTCTATTAACTGCCCCCCTCACCTCTTCCTCTCAGAAAACTTTCTGAGGGCATTTGTCCTTGAGCAACTGCAGCTGCCAAGACTGCAGTGTTATGCTTGTTCTCTACTTCTCCATTATTGTATACCTCATATGTAGTTCCTAATAACTGAAATATTGACATTCCTAGCATACCATCCACTTTCTGAAGTATTTACTCCTTCCAATTCTTTAAATCTGATACAGGCGTTCATTCTCTCTGCTCCCACTGCCTATCACAGTGTTCTGCTGTGCTCAGGTCCTGCCTGCAAACTCCATCCTTTACTTCCTTTATCATCAATCCCCCCTTTCCCGAGACACCAACAATTGCACATCCTCAGACCAACATCCACTTACAAAGTCTTTCAAACATTTTTCTCAGTACTGTGAGCCAAACAAAGCTGACAGGCCTTCTTTTAGTCTTTCATTACCATTAACACATTCAAATCAGCTTTCATTACTTTTTATTTTATAGTTAATCTCTTCATAACAGCTTGTAAATTTAACACATTACTAGATGCTATAAGAACACTACAGGTACCTGTAAGAGCTGAATATATCAGTCGAAAGCAAATACAAAGCATTGTAAACAATGTACTTGCCAACTGGCTTTTTTTCCAACAACTGATGAAACTTTTATCAATTGACCTCGAGATTCATAGAACTATTCGTATTTAGAAAATGTGCTCATTTCCTAATTGTCTTTGCTAGGTAATGTCTAGAAAGAGCAGGTGCATGACAAGGGGATAATTCTTATTTTTGTTGAAATTACAAAAACTTGAAACAATTAAAAAAAAGTCTCATCTTAAGTACCCTGAGGAACCACAAAATGGGCTCAGATCTCCCAAGTTCAATCCACTTATATTCCAAAATAGTTTTTTCTAATTACGAGTTTCTCTTGTTTGAAAAGGCACTGCATACAAGCATCATTTCAAATCTAGGATTTAGAAATTCATAAAATGTACAGGAGTGCAGCATTTTTTACATTTTACATATTCCTGGAATTTGATGGAAAACAGTGCCCTTCCAGCTGTAAGAATAAGAAAACAAGAGCTAAAACGCAAGCTTATAGTTTGAATGAGAGTGGCTGCAGGGATCCGGATGCAGAGACCCTGTACTGTTGGCCTACACAGGCTCTGCAAGTTCCCTGACCTCACAAGACGCATATGCTACACCTCCAAAGAGACAGAGCTTGCCAGGCATAGATGTAGTAAAATGAATGAAAATTACTATGCAATTACCATTACTACATGAAAAAAAAGTAATTGATGATATCACAAAATACTGTACAACATACATTACAAGGCATATTTTGCAAAAATCCTAGTCAGATGACAAGTCAGTAAAAGATTTTTAACAGTAGCACAAGATTATGATTGCCTTCAATTTAGGACAACCGGATGAGCCACCTAATCTTAAAATGAAGACTAAAATGTTTAATGTTATTTAGAGATTTTTAAAATAATTTAAAAGTTATTGTCCATGCTAAGTACAGACTAAATTGATAATATGAAAATTGTTTTTGCTGAGGAAAAGAAGTGTCCTGAAAATTAAAGAAAACAAACAAAACAAAATAAACCCACACACTTTTTATCTGGAATACCTCATATATCATAAAACACCTCAGAGATAGATATTACTTGGTTTTGTTGCAGCATTGTCTAGTGATTTCACTGAAAACTCCAGTTGCAGAAGAGTTTCACCATTTTAAGCAACAAGAAAGTCAGCTAGAAAAAGCAAAAATTATATTTGAAGCAGAAAATACTGATTACTAATCTATCATCTGAATGTTTGGCTCTATGTACTCTAATTTTTGCATCATGAATTGCCCTATTATGGGACCATACCTATTAGCAATGCACAGATTAGACTTCCCCATCTGTAACCTGAATTACCCACCCTCCTTCAGCAAAACACCCAGCTATCTTGCATTCAACTATTTTCTAGTGTTACATGTTAAAAAAAAATAAAGCATATTTATTTCTCCTCTACTGGTGCTAATCTACATAAATCCATGCAAAATATTCATGAATACAGAACATGCTGCGGCATTTTAAAAATAGTCATTAAAATAAATGCAAGAAGATGCTGTAAATCATGGTTCTTCTATGAAATGAAGGTTCTATCACATCCAAAGTGAGCCATAAAATGGCACTATCAGGAAAAGTGATGTGTTTACCTAAAGTACATTTTGAAAATTTAGCACAGAGATAAAATGTATTTGCTGGAAAACCCGCATAAAATGTACTAAGTTTAACATTTGCCCACTAGAAAGCAGAAAAGAAAAATAGATGTGCTTATATGCCTTGCTTCTTACGCACAGCAAGTTGGATTTCAGGATCAACAGAATATATCTAACCAAGTGTGTCAGACTTTTTCTTTAAGCCTAATATATTCATAACATAAAATGAAAAGTAACATGATTTGCTTTGTGTCACTGTGTTGTATATTTGAATCTAATAATCACGATACTATTTAATAGCACAGAAAGTCCAGGCAGTAACTGATTACCAAATAAAAACAGAGAAAATTAAAAAGTAAAGTTAGGATCATTTATCTACTCAACTGTGAGTTGATTGTAAACAGACGGACAAATAATAGATAAGACGTAGATTAAATTCCCTTTCTTTATCTGTATTACAGGCTAGCTTTTTGTTCATTACTTCCATGCTTTATCTGCACTGATGCATTAACATAAAGGTGCCGAGGTACTGGTTTTGTGCAAGGTCACTTCTAAAGGAGACGTGCTCTGCACTGAATAGCCAAGTGGTTTTTTGGACTTTCATGGGGACACTTGCTGGCAAAAGCATCTAAAGCCAATCATCTAATGTAGCACACATGAACCACAAATAGGAAAGAATTGAAGTGTGCCCTTTTCTTTATTTTTCCCTTAAGTGCAACTTATAAAAACAAAACAAAAGGCAGAACTTCCCACCTTTTTACACGATTAATCTCTATTACCATATTTAACATTATTTCCTTCCCTTTAGTAGAGATGCTTGAAAGATTTGTCCTGAGCATCAGATAGTGAAAGCTATTCTGGTTATCCGAGTACCAAAGCCCTAGGGATTATTTTGGGTTCCTGTGAGAGGAATAAACATCAAAATAACTATGGGACTTGAAGAAACAAACTGTGTCTATTTTATATTTCCATTTTCCCCCTGCCCTGCCCACCCCTATCCCCAAACCGGTTTTCTAAAGTATCCAGACAATTTCAGATCCAAAAACATGGATTGTTAGAGAGATCTGAAATTGCCAGAGGGCACCAAAGAGGATAAAGTCTTTTCCTACCTTTTCAAGTCTCTAATTAATTATCAAATCCTGTATCTTTTCCTATATCCACTGATATCCATCCTATATCAAGATGAATAATATAACTTTGAGACAGAATGAGAAAATATTCCTGAGATTACTAGAGACCTCTTGTGTTTTACATTCTTTTTTTTTAATTGCTTTTATTTCCAGATTACTGTGTAACTTCTGAATACTGCTTATTTGTTCTGTCCTGGGAATAAGTAGATATTAGGGCTTAGTTAAAAATAGGAAAAAGACTTGTGGCGTTCAGCCAGATAAACAGCAAGGCAATACAGTACAATATTCAAGTGAAACAGTCTTTCTTGGACACAGGGAGAAACAGTAGTTTTATTCACTTGTCCTCAGGTTGATGGATTATTCTCATGCCTGAATTCCCATGTTGTGAAAGTAAAAGAGCATCAGGTACCTGCTACCCAAGACTTCTAAAAAAAGACTTCTAAAAAAAGGAACAAGATAAAGATTTATGTGACTTTATTCCCGCCTTAACACCCATGACCAGAGCATCTATCAGTTTTTACTGATATGAAATCTCATATAAATGCACAAATTAACGATCCTGATAGTCTCCATGAGTGGTTGGTTGCTTTCAGTATTGGAATAAGAAATCTGGTTATGTAAGTATGTGACTGAAAACAAACCCAACCCCACTCCACACACCAGTTCCTCTGCTTATAGCCTTATCTGGTCAGACTCATCTCGCATTAGCTTGTAACCTTCTTGCCGCAATGGAAGTATCTTCTAAGGCATTTGTACAGTGCCATAGAAAGCTACAGACACCAAACACAAAATTAATCAAAGGTACCTTCTTGGAAACAACTCTTCTGAAAAACAAGGCTCTGCCTGGAGATCAAATAGAAAGTTGCTCTGTGATATTACAGAAAAAGGCACACAGGAAATTCAGAATGCCGCTTGTGTCTTGTGGGTCTTATGCATCAAAGTCTTGCAGGCAGAACTCAAATTCTCCATGATTATAAAGTATGTAGTGTATTGATTAATATAGAAAAATGCTTAGTGTAGAGATATATGCACAGTTATTCTGTAGCAGTGACAAAAATTAGATGCTGCCATCAGATAACTACTAAGGGTGATCACAGAATTACTGCCAGTATTTTATTTCCTATAGGACCATTTTGACAGCTTCCACTTTGGTTCTGGGACTTGGACCAGCTTTAGAATCAAGCCAAGCCAAGTAAAATCAGCTTTGATTACCTCAGACCTCACAGAGGCAAGTAACATCAAAGTCTACAGACCTGGTATTTAAACTATTGAATAACTACGTGCGCACAGTCAAGCCATGTTCCTCTGGGCAAACCACCACGCTTCTGAATGCAGTAGACTTAAGCATGCCTTGGTGGAGGAGTCCTTGCTCACAATGATCTGACTGGAGGCTTAAAACCACAGTATGTTTAAAAGAGGAGTTTATACTTTGTCAACCAAACCAAAAAAAAATGAAAAGAAAAACAAAATCCAAAACTTAAGCTGAAAGTTTTGAGAATAACGAATTCTTAGCCAATTGGGCGTTGACTGTTTTCAGGGCTCAATAATACTGCTACTTCCTATCACAAAGCTTTCCATCCAGAAACCCATAATTTGAATAATATTTACATTAACCTTCCAGACAGAACTTCAAGGTGATTCTGAGCCCCATCACTGATGCTTTTTTTCCTTTTTCTTTTGTATGTTGGGCACAACAAACGCCTTTTTGAATAAAGTCCGCAGTTATACTAGTAGATAAAAAAAAAGTATTCGGTGCTTCAGTCATCTATCTCCAGAACAAAATAAAGCTAGTTTTACTAGTCAAGGTTCTAATTTTCATATCTTCTGACCATGAATCAAGAATATGATCTTGAAATGGGCAACTAAGCTGCAAGGGTTTTGATGTTAAGACAGTTTTGGAGGAGGAGAAGGAGATTAAAAACATAAATTATGTTCCAGAATTTGTTTCCATTACAAAGGTTTTATTCTCTGTTTCCAATTCTTATCTCATATTAATATAATAGAGTAATATTATGTGATCTTAGCGCTTAAAACAGCTACATTATATTTAGAGTATTATCCACATATGATTATTTCTGATTCTGTGTAAGAAGATTAGAACTGAATATTACTGACTTTAACTAGCAAAACTACAAGATATACATTATCTGTTTTTTGACTGTAATTAAAACAGGAAAAACTATGTATGTGCCCCTAATTCTCCTCATCACATTTACATTACTTCCACCTCCTTATTCAGATGACATTACAACACTGAAAGTATGTAAAGACAGTATGTATGTGAAGACATACACAGGTACAGTGAAGAAAGGCATTCATTTCATAAAATGGAAAAGTTATTTTCTGATTTTTGGACAGTTTCATGAAAGGATTATCACACGAAATTGTTTTCTCATCTTACTGAACTATTGCCACTAAGATGAAGTATGAATTACGCTTCTTGATAACACACAGCGTTATGCCTTGCTCTTTCTTGTTATTTTGAGACAGAATTGTTTCCCTGTCTCTTAGTTATGTCAAAAATTCAAGCTCACTAGACTCTTCAGTGTCAATCAAAACTATATAGCATTGCAATCTTCTTGGTGCTCGTTTTGTGACTCTGGTCTCCATTTGACAGTCAGCCTGGCTTACAACTGGAATACTTTTCGGATTTTAGACTTTCTGGATCTTTATTCAACAAAGAAATATACTCAAACCAGAGTTCAGACTGACACACTCAGCTTTCCCTCATACTAACATTTAAATCAAGAGAAGTCATTTCAAGGTACTTTTCAGCACACAATTTAGTTCTTTTTTTACCAAAATATCTATTTTCTTGAGAGTTTGCTATTCCTGTAACACTTATAGTCCTTCTGGATAGCTCCTCTGCCTCAACTAGGAGATAAATAAGCCCATGCAATATTCTCTCAAAAGGAAAAGCAGAAGCATACTGAACAGTCCTAAGACTCTTCTTTTATATTGCTGTGTCAACTTTGGTCTCCATAAAATGTCAGAGGAACTGAAGATTCTAAGGCTAATAAGATGTTTGTACAGCAATTGTTTCTTATGTTATATGGCATACTGTGGCAAACTAAACAAGCCCCTAAAAAAAGCAAGAGAGTTGTCTGGGCAAGAAAGAATAAGCTAATTAAAGAACACAAGATAAGTGTAGGCAGAGCAGTAACACATTTCACAGACTTTTTCGTCTTGTGTGCTGGACAAGCCTAACAGTGCTTCATTCTCATCTTTACTGCCTACATAATCGATACACTATGATAGCAATAAGTTAAGTAACAGAAAGAAAATAAAATTGGTTCTTTTCTGAGGACTTTTTCCCTATTGATTTCTTACCCAATAAAAGTAGATTGTAACAAGTAGTAAAGTGGCATGTAATGCTGTCTACATTACAAAACTTGGACAGTGGAGTTGGCACTTGGCATTAATGACTGGCAGATGTCCCTAAATGCTCCTAAACCCAGCACTAAGTCCTTGGTAGATCTTAATGCTATCTCTTAATACCACATTTATTTTTTTCACCTTCTGATTGTGTTTCTTTATGTCCAAGTCAACTTTACATCCTAATCTTCTTGAGGCATGTAGCGGTCTTAAAAGTATGTCTATAGTGATGTTTACACTGCTAAAATAAAGCTTGGCAGACAGCTCAAACAGTGCACTACTGATCCGCTGAAAACTGCTTCCCAGCTTGCACGCTTCCTCATATTGCTGTAATCTCTGGCTGCTAATGACTGAAGCAGTGTCCAAACTTGGCTTAGGAGACAGGATTTCAAGGGACTGTCTCAAGCAGGACTATGGCCCTGACAGCACCATCACTATTACCACCCTAGACCTCCACCACTGCCTCAAATGCGTTTTGAAAACTCTCTATCTTTCCTCAAATTCTAATGATTCTAAGTCCTGGCACCAGAGACACTATATGAGTCCCAGAGGAGGGCACAAGCTAAGTGCTAGGTCATGTGGAAATGGTCCACATTTCTCAGGATTAGATGTGTATTGGTACAGATGCTGCCCAAGCAATCAGCTAGCAGGATGCACTTCTGCTTCTCAGGGAACGGTAACTCAAGGAGACGTATGTTCATTTTTGAGTACCTCTCACTCAAGATGTGTTTTAGAGCTTTCTCTGACAAGCTTTGGGTGCCAGTCTGCAATTCGGAAAGTCAAATTCCCAAATCAGTGGAGTGCTATCTCCTTTACTGGAGGCAAATTAGTTCTCACAGTGTTAGCAGCAGATGGTTGGGGCCTTCTAAGGAACCACATGCTCAGGCATCAAAGCGCAGACCTACCTAGATAGCTATGTTCAAAGAAACTGCCTAAGTGCCGATTAATGACATATGATGAAGCACAGATTTCCTTCAGCAAGTCAATATTCCACAGTAAATTTCTGAATAGCAATGACGAAAGAGGTAGAATAATTAAACAATATAGATAGTCACCTTGAAAACCAGTCACTCTGAGAGAGTGACTCTGAGATGGTTTTCATTGAAAACCATCTACTTGGAGACTCTTCTACTGCTAATAAGAATACACCTCTGAATCGAAAAGTGCCTGTGAGGAAGATTCTCAGAAGAATGAAGGTCAAAAGAATCCTGCTCCTATAATGATTAGTTAATTCAGATCTGAAAGTACAGTACCTGAGATGAAAACTGGGGGCTCAAAAGTCTCCTTAAAGAGCTAAATTCAAGAGGAACCAATGTACCTAATTAGGGGCAAGAACAGCAGGTAACAACATTGCACGTCACAGTGGCAGAAACTTTCATGTGGCATACAGCCAAGCCTATCACTGGTCAGTTTGAAAGTCTGATCCAAAATAGTCCCCCTGTACTTCCCTTCTCTCACATAGCAGCTAAACATCCTCTCAAAAATGCCTGTGCAATATGGCATTTGTGACTCTATAGGAGAAAACCTACTCTCACTTTTCTGAAATACACCTTGAAATACTTAAGAAGTTGTAAGAAAAATGAAGGGAGATGCATAATTCTAGCATTTAAAATGCTTCTGAGCTCAGTTCCAGCAGTAGGAGTTAGTAATAATCCCTACACAACTACTCCTGTAAATGGAAGAAAAGAAACACAGGAGAAACTGCGTGGCTGCAATGGAAGGAGGCCCAACCTCAAGGTAATGGCCAGCTATCTCATTTACTGCAAGGCTGGGGACAAATATTCCCACGGAGGTGAACCTCTTAAAACAGCCAAATTTACGCTTCTGCTTTGTCCAAGCCAGCAGGTACCCAAGCACGATGCTACAAAGTCTTGCTCTAATCTGGCTCATTTGCCTGGCAGCTCTCATTTAGCAGTGGAGTAAACAATACAGCATTTTCATAATTTAGAATTATGCATTCAAACAGGAAAAATTAATGTTAGTCCAAAGTAATTTACACTGTTAATTAGGCAAGAGTTCTAAATAATTACATGAATTTTCCTCCTCCATTTATAGATCATTCTAACAACATCTAGGGCTTATTGGAGAGGGAGCCTAAATTCTGATTGCTGCTTGGTAATTTAGCCTCTAGCCTAAGTTTCATATTAACCTCTGGGATGTAAAATATTTATGAGCTGCTTGACTCCAAACCACCAGTGTTCTGAAAAAAAAACTCTCTAATAATAGAAATTAATTCAGTAAATTAACATGGCATCTTCTCACAAAAGTCTCTATATTTAGGCATGACTGATTGTAAATTCCATTTTTATAACAACTTTGTCATTGAAATATCTCAACAGAATGTGCTCCATTTTTATTTGATAGTGTAAGTCTCAATGGCAAAGGGTCAATGATGACAAGAGAAGGGGCATAAATACATAACTTCAGGATATAGTCATGATATATCTAGATGCAGTAATTATCATGTGGATGCTATTTTCTCGCCTTTGCAATAGCCTGTAATAGTAAAACATGGAAATATTCTCATCAAGTTTAGGAGTGTACCACATAGAGGTTTGAGGGAGTTTTACCTTTATGCATAAAACATAGTCAGTCAAAGGTCAGAAAGAAATTACTAAATTCACTCAATCTTCCCTTTTCAAAAGACTATTGGATGGACTAATTCAAAACGATGCATTCTGCAACAGTAATCACAACATTACAGACTCAGATTACACTTGCTTTGGGGAAGAGTAGCAGGGGGTCATGATGCTTCTCAATTCCTTTTTACTTTGTGCCTTGAATAATTCTCCTTCTCTGCTTCTTTGAGAAAGATAATATGTATAAAAATTTTAGTTCTACCTTATCTATGTTATGAAACACTTTTCCACATTATATTAACATTATTTCATATAGTGAAACTTAAAAACTTACAAAAGGTGATTGTTACATCTTGTTATCTTGTGTTCCTTGTCTTCAGTAAAACCAATAAACTGATTTATTTGTTATGGGAAGAAAAGGTCCCTATATTTTCCCCAAACTACTAGATTTACAAACATAAATTTAAAAGTTCACCCTTCTAATCAGCTGTATACCATATGGAGCAATCTATGTATATTTTAAAGTAGAAATTACTGCAATGTAAATTCTCTGTAAACAGGAGAGAAATCACAGAATCCTAGAATGGTTGAGGTTGGAAGGGGCCTCTAGAGACCATCTAGTCCAACCCCCTGCTCCAGCAGGGACACCCAGAGCACGGGGCACA
>JAUBNY010000645.1:2625889-2642736 GCA_032275445.1 Crypturellus soui | reverse complement strand
ACAGCCTCTCTGGGCAGCCTGTGCCAGGGCTCTGGCACCCTCACAGGAAAGAAGTTCTTCCTCATGTGGAGGTGGAACTTCCTGTGTTTCAGCCTGCACCCGTTACCCCTCGTCCTGTCACCAGCCACCACAAAGAGAAATGAGAAAGAAGTGGTTACTCCTCTTGTAAAGATGTATCCAAAAAATGCTTGTAAATTAGGAAGAGCTACAATGATTGAGGATTATCATTAGATATGATAAAAACAGGGCATTAAAAAGTGTCCTCTACTATTTGTACATTGCATTATTTTAAAACAAAACAAAAACAAATTTTATAGCCCCATTTTCTTTTCAGAGAAAAGTTCTAATAGAAAATAGGGGCTTCTTTCCTAAACTATGCCCACATATACAGCAGGCAGAAAAGAAGTATGAGTGCTAAGGCTCTATGAATATAAGATATCAGAGAAACATGCAAAGTTGTTTCATCTCCTGTTGTATAGGCAGACTAACGCTGCAAAGACATTGCAATAAGTTCCCAGAACTTTTAGTTTCAAGAACTTTTAAAACAGCAATTTATTTTTACTTGCAATAACTATCAAATATTTATTTTTTACTTAGCCTAACATTTGGCCCTAGTGGCAATATCCTCAAGTTTCAATAAATTGCTTACGTGTACAGCATCAGCTAAATTGTGGTTGCAGATTTTAGATTCTCCGAATCTTCCTTCCCTTTACAATATCAGTTTGCATCACCTGATAAGCTCACCCTGCAAGTAAAAGCCATGAGGAATAGCAGCAGTTTTACTCCTGTCTTTGGTCTGGACTGAACAAAATCTGTAGATAAGCAAGTTTATTCATCTTTAAAATGACAATTTAGGAGTTCATAAATTGATCTGATTGCTCAGATAAAAAGACAATGCGGAAAGCATAGATTTTGTTGGTTTCCTATTTTCATGGGTGTAAAAGAAACAATGCAGAGCTACCACCAGAGTGTGAACAACAAAACCAAAACAGTTACTCTGAAGATCAGTGATCCTAAACTTGTCACTGCTGCCAGTCAAGAGAGGGAACTGAGCTTCTCTGTTGCAGTGTGTGTGCACACTTGTCTACCTGACTAACAACATTATTCTTCCTCATTCACATGACATGAGCCAGGACTGACAGGCTCTAAGGATTATGAAAGCTTTATTAGAAGTGGATTATGAACACGCTCAATATGCAGACGAAAACAGTTATCTGTAAGTCAAAAAGAGATAAATTCAATGGAATGCCAACTTAGAATTTCAAAAAAATGCACATTCAATATTCATTGCTGTTTTAACTCCCATCTTGCTGAGTTTCAGTAACATAAAATATGTATTATTTCCTTTCAACCATATTGGAGTTTAAAGTATAGCAAGAGTTCTACTTTGCTGTTCATCTCTACATATAAATGCCACAAGCAAGAAAAAATGATACTGTCTTTGATACTGAGAACAGGAAATTGTTGATATCTAAGGGGAGCAAAGATACAGGATATGGGCAAAGACATGCCTAAACTGGGTGTACCAGTACTGTAAAGCACATTCTGTAATATTATATTGATAAAAGGTAAATCAAAACTCACAATTAACCACTTGGTTGTGCAGTTTTGGCATGCACAGGCACATGCAGAACTCAGTATTTTATGGTAAAAATATGAACTGTAGGTTTTCAGTTTATGAACATTAACCTTATCCTGGAATTGACTTCAAGCTAAATTTCATACCTAAGTCACATTGAGTAAGAATATAGTTTTCCTTGCTCTTTTTTTTTTTCAGTTAGGTGATATGAAAAAAGACTGTAATACAATCAATTTCTACTCCTCTCAATCAGGATAACAATAAACATATTACTCTGTAGACGTATAAACACACATCGTAAGCATGTCACATATGTTAGAGAAAGATATTTCTCTCCTATACAGCCTCTACTGCATAGAAATTCAGTAAATGCAGAAAAATGTATACTAAAAGTAAGGTAACATTTCCTCGAACGGTAGTTGATTTAACAGCTAATGGATAAAGAATGAGTTTCCATTTATTTTTGTTACAAGCCTGAACCTCTCATCTCTACTAGGAAGGAAGACAGAAATTTGCCTATAGCTGGAAACCAATGAAACTCTGTACACAGACACGGGTTACCAGACAGGAAAAACTGAACACTGCCCTCCCAGTTACTGAACAGCAGAACTTGGATAACTAGAAAAATAAGATCAAATTTAAAGAATATTTCCAGTAGCCATCATCAGAATCTCTGCTTGTATCCCAGGGGGGGAAAAATTTAACCAATTGGTAATTCCCCCCAAATTTGTTGGCGGGCAGGGGAAGGGGAGGGAGGACAGTGGCAGCATCTTCTGCTATGGGTCTTGGAAGTCGTAACCGAAAGTTTCTCAGTCATGCATGTGTATCAACATATAGTAAATTATCCTTGGATTTATAAAATAATATTGTGTTCAAAAGGCTACTTATGTTAACAGTTAACATCAAATGATTTCCTCTTCTGTGAAAAGGGACGAAGTGAGGGCAAAGTGCTTTGATCTACCTGGATCTACCTGGATCCCTACTGATCCACCTGGAAATCACGCATTGCCCAAAGCAATAACCAAAGAGCATCTCCAGAACTGGTTGGTTATTCACATTCAGGGTTCCTTCTCCCAGGGCCAATTCTTGCGTTAAACACTGCTGCATTAATACATTTAATTCAGTGGCAAGATTCTAGTTGGTATAAAGACAATTTCAGAAAGAGACATACCTCCCACTTTGGAATTGAAATCCTTCCCAGGGGAAGCTTGTGTTCTCTACCGAAGCCTATGTTATTCTGCTATGAAGGACATTCCTATTTCTCAACACGACTGGAGCAGGTAGGAATAAGGTTGTATGGTATATCCTTCGTATTTTACAGCACAGGTAGATTTGACAGCAGCCAGTCATTTCACAGGACTCCTCACCATAATGGGGAAGGAATTATAAGATGAGCCAGGTAGTAGGTAGGATAAACAAGGTTAAGAATATTCTTTTCAGAATGAATAACAACTTCAAAATCTTTATACTAGCTGATATAAAGCTACATATATATGAAAAAATGCTTGCAGAAATGGAGCAAAATGATGGTTACCCAATAAGTAATATAATTAAAACCTGCAAGCTGCCTCTTTGTATATGTGATGTTAACAAGTTTCATATATAAAGGCCGTGTTTCTGGAGGTTTTAACGGTTCCTTTTCATGGTTCACATCGCCTAGACTGAGAAATGACAGACAATAAATGAATGTCCACAATCTTCTGCCCTGTAAAACTTCTGTCAGCAGGGATTAAATGAGATAGAGTCACACAGAAACTAATGGCTTGTGCATAGAGTAAAATAATTGATTCTGATAAGCTGGATTAAAAAAAAATCATCATTAAAAAAAAGAAAGAGAAAAAGGAAAAAAGAAGGAAAAAAAAGAAAAAAAGAGTGAGACTTGTTATAATAAAGGAAGTCAATGAGCTACTCAGCAATTCTCTCCTCTTAAACCCACATTAGGAACCATTTTCTTTTATAGTATAAGAGCAGTAACATTCCATCTGCTTTCAGTGTGCTCATAAGGTATGACTTCAAATTAAAAACTGAGCCTCCGAAAGCTTTGTGTTTAGACCGTGCAAAGGAAGCTCTTCTTGCTTATAAAGTTCCTTGGCTAAAGCTAAAAGGCTAAAAAAATACTGCGGCTTTACATCTGGTATTTTAATACACAGCATTTCTGCACTTGAAGTGATCTAAAGTAATGACAATTTCTTTAATTACCCCACTGTGTTTATACAGAGAAGAGGTGCAAAATAAGAAATAGTAAGCAAATAAATGTTGTCCCTTTTTTATGCATGTGAACTGCGGTTTCCTTATGTCTTTCTTAATATTCCAAGCTTTATCAGCTATTTCTTGGCAAGCAACAGGACATTTGCGCTTACAATGTTAGAACTGAGGAGGGAATTGATGGCTGGAGAGGGGAGGCTCAGATGAGGTCCAGGGGAATGAACTGAACTCAAGAGACATTCTGGACTGCGAAAAATCCAGAAAGGGTTGTCAGCTACAGCTTGAGTCCAGACTCAAACTAAAATTGTTTGTCAGTATAAAATTATCAGTTGTCTTTCTTCAACTTTTTTTTTTTACCCAACTTATTTGAAAAGTTTCTTCTCAAGACATTCTCACAAGCATCTTTGTTAAAAATGAGTCAGTTGTATGAAAACTAATACACTATTGTTTTTAAACTGATTTGACTCTTCTATCCCCATGTAAAGTAATATGATTATGAACAGCCCTAGGTCAACTTAAGAAGGGGCCTAGAATTCGTTATAAGAGTTTAGCCCAATTATTCAGTTAATTCATCAAGGAAGGAAGCAAATTCTTTCTTAGAGGAGGAAATAGCAATAAAAGTGATGAGTTAGGCTGTATAAAACAGACCAGATAGATAGTCATGGAAATGTTACCTGCTAGAAAACAGGCTTGACCTGTCCTACAATACACTGCAAGCAAAAGCAAGGGAAAAAACGTTTCTCACTGATGAGATGTTCTGAAAAGGAAATGTATTTTAAAAGCACTCAGACACCTGGAGAAGGGAAAAATCATCTAGCCTACTGGCAGTCTGGGACCGTCTAGTCTACCAGACCACTGGGAGAATTGGGGGAATCAGCAACCAGAAATGAAAACTGAACTTTACGAGGGGAAATTCAGAACAAACAATGAAGTCTTATAGCATTGCTGGGGACTGTGACAGTCCATGTGGAGGAGGAATGGATGTTTGAAGTCCCAAAATATTGATGTTATCATCACTGATGGCCAGAGAGCACAAAAATGAAGGTGAGGAAAGAAGGGAACTAAACTTCTTGTTCGATTTCGCTGCAAATGGAATGACCAAGTAGGAGAAAAGGAGAAATAAAGGCAGAATCCTTGGCATGCTCTAGCTTTCCCAAGAGCCACGTCAGAAGCACAAAACCTTCCCAACATTTTTCTTATTTCTGTTCCACAGTGGCAAGTAAAGAGAGTAAAGATAAAGATATTCTTACAATCTAAAGTACCCCGGGTGCTCATCTATCATCACACTCACTTTACCCAAAGCGCATGAGAATGAAACAAGCAGAAACTATTCAATGCTTCACTGAATTATTGCATGTCACTGTTATCACAAAGTCCATTATATGAAATGAGTGTTTTTATTTAATTTTATTTGCCTACTGGAGCATTTCAGCAAGTCAAAACTTAGAGTTAACATCAGGTTATCTATTCATATAAAACTCCTCATAGTTTTTCAAACATCAGACATCTGAATATTGTCTTCTGCAATGTCAACTGAATTAGAATTGGACTAAACTAGTCTTAAAAAATTAGCAATAACTCTGGATATCACAACCATACAGAAATAAAACTGTATAAATATTAGTCTTTCAGATTTGCTACATAGATGATAAAATAGGCACTGTGGCAGTTAATAACATATGCCATACGATACTGGCCATCTCTACATCTTCAACAAATGTGCTCACAGTAATAAAAGGTCTACTCCAATCCTATTTGATGTAATAAAAATAACTTATACGTAGGCATTTTATACTTCCTTGCCTTAACCCGCACATGAAGCTTTTTGCAAATATGCCCTAATCCACATACATATTAAACATACAGTTACAATGTTTTCTATATTATCCTTTTCCATAAGTTGCAGGCATATGTGATTTATCTCATTAGACTCATGACACCATTTCAGCTGCTTAACTTTCTTCCTTTAAATTTATTCTAAATTTTAAAATTTCATGGAATATCAAGACATTAAGGATTTTTTTTTAATAAGAGAGTTTTCTTTTCCACAAATGAATTACAATAAGACCCTGAAGGTATTATGAGGAGAAATGACATATTTAATACCTGATGCATTGCTTTCTAAGTCCAGAACCTGATACCTATAATTAATCTTCTGCCAATGCATATATTCACCCAAATACACGCACCTTTCCCAAACACAGGTATATATATATTTACATATTTATTTTAAAATATTGCCCTGTGTAAACACATATTTCTCTTACTTACAGAATGTTGACCAAAAAGAAAAATTCAGTCAGACAAAAGTAATTCAATACCTATGACAGCAGCTTTACAATGCAGGAAGGTGGAAACAATTTAGAACACACCTTTTGGGACCAAAAGGTTCAAGAGCTTCTTTATTAAAAGTTTAGTCAATGTGTACACACAGGATTTCAGTTCACTGATTTATTCACAACCTTGTGGAAAGGTTAGGTTTCTAGTTGTTTAAACAATGCTTCAAAATATTTTGATTTTTCTCCCCCTCCACCTTACACAAACTACACACATTCCCTGACCTGTCAGGAGAAAAAGAAAGCTTAAAAAAAGTGGAAAAGCACGCAGTCAACTCAGCCAAAGTATAGAGCAAGAAATAAAGCAATGGTTGTCTAAACTCCCATCTACATCCTGGCTAGCAGACTATGATTCCAGCAAAAATGGAACAGTGAGGGGAGGTTCAAGAGTGTCAGAGAGAAGCAAGTCTCTTCTGGCCTTCCCTTCATCCCCTGGAGGAGGAAGACTTCAGCTGTGATCTGCTGTCTGGATAACCCTGCTTTTGTCTCTGATTGTTGTGATGGAGAGTGTCTGCTGTACTTTGCTCTCATTTTTTTTTTCTGTTGCTTTCAAAGGATAGTTACTGAGAAGATAGTTGTATTCCTCTGCAGAGGCTTCATGGAAGAGTCTGTCGTTCACAGGGGAGCAGCAAGGAATGCTATGGTTCAAGTTTGAAGAAAAAAGGAAAATGTTTTTCATTCAGTTTGTAACTAAGCTTTCCATAGGGTTTGTGAACACTCAGCTTACCTGTGATGCCAGGTGGAAACATAAATGTCCATAAAGAAATCTATTGTGTACTAATACCTATGAACAGTATCTCTGATTAGAAAGAAAAAAAATTAGGAAAGTATTTTGGGGAATTGTTTCACTCTATGCTTGTCCTATAGTCCTGTACTTGTCTCCATTTTGGTCTAGGTTGGAGGAGGTAGAACTATGAACCCATAGTCCCATTCCTACGTTCTAATGTTTCCCTCAGTGAAGAGTCCCTGAAGAGCCAATCTGAGAAGGAAAGTAGAAAAGGGCTGAGCAGCTCTCCTAGCTCGAGTGCAGAGCATCAAAGAGAAGTCCACAGGAACAAGGACACAGTGAGTGAGAAAGTAAGTTAAATACATAAATAAAAGCTTAGTAGGATTAAAAAAAATACCTCATTATCTCACTATGAGTGTGGAAATAACAAAGAAAGCCACATGAAAGATTAAGTTAAAGTTTAACAAGTTAAACCCCAGTGAATCAGGGAGCAATCAAGGTGTTTGCAGTGTGAAACGTGACCAGCTTGGGTGGTTTACAAGAACAGAAGCGACACAGCTTACACAGAAAAGGGTGTTCTCTCTATTACACAGAAATGCTTCCTATTAATATCAAAGACACCCAAAAAGTTGGAAAAGTAAACAGAGCTGGGTTATAACAGAACAAAAGCCTTGAAACCAGGCTTTTATATACCTCTTCACCATAAAATCAGAGAAAGTATGCTATTGTTCATAGAAAAATGCTCAACCACTTATATCTTTCCCTGTACTGTAGGCATTGAAATTATATTAGCTCATAGTAGGCCAAACACTGCCAGCAAAAATGATTAATAAATAGAATAAGCAGCAATGAGTTCTTCTCCCTCTTCTTGGTCCCACGGTGCAGCTGTAATCACCTGTATCACCAGTTCACCACTGACATTTTATGTTTCACAGAAGAATAAGAAGAGATGGGCTCCAAAAAAAAAAACAGGCATAAGTATGATAATTAAGAAAAGGTAAAATGGCAAATTGCAAAAACATAAGGACATTGAATGTAATGTGATGTGAGTCATTTTGTTTGTCCACATTAGTTGGATGTTAATTTTGTTATATAAAGATAAGCTCCAGAGGGCAAATTCATTTATTTGATTGACTATACATCAAAATTAACTCTTGTGTAAAAGTACCTTCCTGAAACATATTGTGATTTGTAACATACCTACAAGTCTTGCATCAACCTGCCTGCACTGTCTAAGCAAACAACAGGGAAGCAATATGGACTGGTCTGCAGTAATAATCCGCATGCACTGGCAGAAACATTAACTGGAGATTGTTTCTTAAAAAAAGAAAAATCTAAAGAAAGAAAGTCAGAGGTGACCATCACAATAAGCAGTTCTCTTTAAAAGGTAGCTTCAGTCAAACCGAGAGAGAATTAAATAGCAGCAGAACAAAGACTTCATGAATCTCATAAGCATACTGAAGCCAAGACAGGTCAGTCTGGGCATAGCTGCTATAGAGGGATAGCAGAGATAAAAGTATAGAATTGACTGGCCTCAGATCTTAAGGCAGTTGCATGGGTAGCTGAAAATATCAGCTCATCTGTAAAATTTGCTTTCTTTAGGTACAGCAGCAAGCCTCAGATAAAGAGTCAAGGCTACTGACCCACATTAAAAGCTAACTTTAGGAGATATTAGTGCAAGTCAGATCTAGGCTACAAGTAAAAGTAAAGAAATGGAACTTTTACAGATTTGACATGTTTAAAGAGGAGAGAATGAAAAGGCTTCAATAAGCACTTAAGAACTCAGCTACAAAGATGAAAACTATTGTCTGCTAGGGATAAAGAATAACTCTAAGAAAACCAGCTAAGTCAGAAGGAACTACAAGACTGAGTATCATTGAATTAGAAAGAAAAAAGCTCACTATATTTTTAAACGCATATTACAGCAATCCCATTGCTTGAACTTTTAGGAGTTTACTGCCCTAACTGCTGAAATGCGCCAGTGTGATGCCAGGTAAGCACTTTTATTCCTGGCAAACACAAATTTTAAATTTATGTCTTTGCCATCTTGACAAGTATGACTGCGACATATGGTACGTCCATAGAAGCTGAATTTAAAGTACCTTGGCACCACAAGGATAGGTGCACAGAACCAGCGGCAAATCCAGACAAGCTTACCTGAGAAAATATTTGGGCAACTAAATTACAACGAGCTTCACATCTGCCAAGGAAAAGCCAACGGACATTCATGTAAGCCTTCAAATATTTTGAATACCTCTGTATAAAATGGGAAAGAAAAAAAGCTTTTTTTGTTCTACAAAGTGATATTAATTTTACTGAGCAAATTAAAATTGCTTATTATAATAGCAAAAAAATGCATGAAATAAACTCAATACTAGTAAAGCTAAGATTAACAAAATTATGACGAGCAATTTGGACTTACAATAGCAACTAATTGCAAATGAGTTTTAGAAAGAAGTAAACAACTACCTGAAAGGAAAAATAATGTCTAGTTATCCTATTGTCTACTTTGACACTCTTCTGAAGGGCTGGTTTTCATAAATCAGAAGAGAAAAAATGCACTTGTAAGATGTGCTTTTCCCAGGTGTAAGAGTAATATGGCTAATTACTTTTCCTTTTTATTATATTGGCTGCTATTTATTATCTGTCAAGGCCTGATGGTAAAAAGCTATAGAAAAAAAGAAGGCCTCCAAACCTCCCAAGAGAGAAGGCAACCAAAGCAAAACTTTGCTTCTAGAAAGGGAGCGTTCAAATCCCATTTTCTTTCAAGGCGTTCAAGTATAAAAGAGAGTAAAAAAAAACAAACAATAAAAAGGCTTGTCAGTACTAAATAATAACAATGCATATCAAACTGCCAAAAGGTGACATTTCAGGTGTATTCAATGACGCAAGCTCTTAATTCTGTTTTGGGTGTTTATCAGCCTCATGTCGAGCCGATTAAGAATCTCTAAATTTGCTCTGCTGTGAGAGGAGCTCTTTAGGGACTCGCCTGTCTTTCTGACAGGCAATATGTGTACGTAAAACAAGGCCAATTACGCCAGGAAAAGGCATGCCCAACTTAGCAGTTGTTTCATGTTCTCTTACTTGGCCTTGTCAAACAGTACCTGCAGGAGATGAACACCAACAGCTCCGGGGAGGAACACAGCTCTGCAAAAGACTGCTGATTTGTCACTGTAGAAGTACTTTGTGTCAAACATTTGATTTTGGTATGTGACAAGCTTTCTGGCAGCCCACCCGGCATGCTGCGGAACACGCAGCCTCATAAGCTGTTCGGAAGGTGACAATCCAAGGCCTGCAGTTTCCAGCATCCCAAATTCCCAGCCTCCTCTGGGACTTTCAGAGTATGTCCGGTCAGCTGCCAAGGAAGAACATTTCCTGGATTTCTAAGCGTTGACTGACTTCTCAAACATTACACTGATAAAAGCCCAAGAACCTCTAAGGCCGGGAAGCTCCAGTGCTTACAGAGCAGTCACGGTTCCCAGGCTCGCAGTGTTATGTCAGTCAGACGGCTGACAGTGAGCGACCCCAAGCAGAGGGCTCAGGACATGAGTTCTCCAGTGCTGAGACTGAGTCTACCTCCTAAACTGGGTAACACTCCCAGAGCTGGCCTGTCCCACAGCCAGAACTCCACCCCTCCCAAAGGCACCTCAAAATGTTTGGCTGCCATTCATTCTCGCGAGAGTCATACAACATTTTTTCCTCCATGTATTTAACATAGTTTTTCTTAATGGTGTTCAGAAAAAACAACCAAGCAATCCCTTTTTCAACCTAGAATCTGCATTCCAGTTTCACATATCCCTTTTGCTTGGTCTGTTCCACTGGAGACCTTCTACACTGCTTCCACGTGCTCATGTTTCCTAATGATAGAGAGGTTAGAAAATGCTCGTCTCTTTCAAAAAGTATCCTGCCCGTTTCCTAGATGGCTGTAAACTCTTCAGACTGATAAATTTGCTAAAAGAAATTCCAGAAGTCATCTAAAGTGTATTAAGTTCTTGACCCCTAACAGACAACTTCTCACATTGAAAAATAAAGAAAATATAGTGTTTTCAGTTTCAATTTCTCACAGATGGATGGCATCAGCCACTTGTGATTAAAGTCTGCTCTGGGAGATAGGATGTTTTATCTCTGGTGACATATTTCTGTGATAAATACTGTAATGCTTCCTTTGACTTCACTGTCATCTTGATGCTATTAACCATAGTGTGGACAGGCCCCGGTAATGGTGTTCTGAGTGATGCCTGCAATTGCTCAGGAGGAGAAAGCCTTTTCCAGCTTGTTAAAGTCCTGGACAGGTTTAAGACTTACAGAGATAACCCACAGCTGTAGATAAACTAGAAAATTCAAGCAGAACGTAGAACTAGAAACTTCAGGCAGAACTGCTCATCCAGAACAGTAACAACTTAAGTTTGTTGGTGCTGAAGATTCAAACAGGCCTTTACAAACAAACACGATTGATTATTTACTGAATGATGCATTCAGGACCAATAAGTCACATCTCCAGGTAAGACCCATTTCATTTTGTTCATCTGTTCAGGTTACTGGTTGTTACTTTCACCACTGTGCTTATGTACTTCCATGTTCCCCTAAACCCCTGCGGTTCCCCTAAGTACCAGCAAGGAAGCAACAGGCGCAGAAGACCATGAGCCCTCATCCTCCACAAGACAGGAGGCAAAGCAGAAGAGGATGGTAGAGGGGGAAGGGACAAGCAGCAGAATCTGACAAGGACATCAAGTAATTTTGATTAATTAATCTCAGGAAGTTTTGTGAGGAACTCCATGAGGATTTAGAAGCAGGTTGCAAAGCATAACATTGTCAGGGGAAATTCAGCGTAAAGGAATGCAAAATACTCTGCAGAGGAGGGAAAGTTTAAGCTATTTATATTCATGGCTGGGTTCTAAGTAACATACTCTGAGGAAAATCAGTGAGGAATCACTTCAGAGAACTCTATGAAGATGTTGCACTCAACATACTTGTGGCTTCTAAAAGCAATGAAAGAATACAATGCATAAAACCAAAACTTTTTTGATAATTATGTAAATATTTATTAAGATACTATGAGTTACTTTATCTACTTAAGGCTATAACAAAATCTCTAAATGCTTACTGAAAGAAAACTCATGTAAACTTAAAGAGATTACTCTATTTAATCCACTTCCCGTTGTGACCTTAAATCTTGTCAGGTGCCTTAGGTAATTAAAAATACTTTTACTTATTCCTTACGAGACAAATGTATTAATAAACTCACAAGTCATGGCTTATACAGGTAACTATGTCTGCATATACTGCAGACATAGTTGCAGTGTCTGCAGTGCAACTTATGCAGTACTAAGCAATATCATAAGTACTAAGCAATATCATGCATAAATTGACTTTCTGCTATATAAAAGATATTTTAATCACAACTTGTCACCATGGGTTTATTCAGATGATCACTATTAAGAAATTTGCAAATTCCAATTTTATATGATAAAATGACCTACATTCTTGAATTACTGTCAAGAATGTTATTCTTGCAAGTACCAATCTAAGGCGAGAACCAGATCCTAAGAGTGACAAATATGTATACAGTAGTCATTATGTTCAGGACATTAGCTGAAAAATATTTAACTACGTTTTGGTATCTCTGTTCACAGAAGGGACTAATTATCACAAGCAGAAACCAGATTTTTCAAAGACAATATGAAATAAAGGTGAGAGTACTGTTCCTGCCAACTCAACACTTCACTGTGAGTTGATACCCTCCCCTCAAAAAATCATAAATTTTTGAGCTATTTAACAATAAGTAACTGATCTCTTAAAAGAAAGCTTCAATATTAATCTAATTAAATCTCTAAAATGAAATGCCATAATACTTATGTGAAATTACACATTCACAGTTAACAACACTTAAAGCAAATAAAGAATTCATTTGTTCTAAATTCACACATTAGAACTAGCCTATTTCCAACACATTTATCCTTTGCTTTGAGAAACTAAATGAAAAAAAAAAAATGTATTTGTCTTGAAGTTCATGAGTCTTGCTCCCTCACTGGCAGAAAAAAAAGGTCCAGAAAGAGATAAAAATCATCAATGCCTTTAGGTGTAAAATGAGTTTCACGGAGACAGTGGGTAAGATTCCTTGAAAGGAAACTTTTAAACTACAACAAACCATTTTTCATTACAAAAAGCCAACACTGAGAGCTGGGTCATAAATCATGGACAATATATATGTGACAAAAAGCTACAAACTACTGTGAAGATGAGCGTGCAGGGAGTGTCCTTAGAGACTTATCAAGTAGAAGTCCTTGCTCACACAGTTTTCACAGGTGATAGGTATAACATCTAAAAATATCTTACAATTTTATAGAAAACTTTCAAAAGCAAAGATCATACAAAAAACCTGCATGTGTCTGCAGCAGACAGAATATATAAAATGATATAAATTGAAGATTATGTTTATATTAATCAAAGGTCATTGTAATAAAAAAGGTAAGTTTCTTCCAGCCTAAATTACTATAAGTAAGGTGTCAACTAAACAACACAACACAGAGAAGGGGAAACAAAAAAAAAAAAAAAGAGGCCTAACCTGCAATGGAAGCACTGGAAGCACTGCAAGCTATCCACACATTTGCAAAGCAGCATGAGCATGAATATGGCTTAGCCTAACTAGGAGGTAGAAGGGTAGGAGGGAGCAGGGAAATAAAAAAATATATATAATAATAATAATAATAAAAATAAAAACTGAATAATCAAGCAGAAGGCAAAGACTGATACAGGGCTCAATTCTCAATTATATGCCTCCTGAGGCCACTTTTTGGAGGATGGAGGTCGTGAGAAAAACAAGATATTGCTGTAGACAAGAACCACCCAACTTTGACAGCTGAACCACTTTTGAGGGTTTCAAACAAAAGAAGCTTAAGCAGGTTAACCTTCCATTTATCTGGGTCCTTAATGGGAAAAGAGTGCTAAAAACTTGAACAGCAAGTTATTTAGTGTCTTATTTTTGTTAACAAGGCAAGGAGTACACTCACTTTAAAGACAGCGATAGGGTTGTCATGGTTGGACAGTGTACTGAGGAAGAATGCTGCTCCATATCTGTGTGCCTAGGCACGTGGAACCACGTACTGTAAGTGCATGTACTGTTTATGTGTGTACATTTACTTTTTCTCACTGGAGCTCTTTGTTTTCTGTTCCATGCTACGCAGACCGTGATCAGCACCGAGGAGGGAAGGCCCGTTGCAAGGAGAGCTTCATTTTCAGCGCCGATGGCCAGCCTACCCTTTCACAGGGCAGCAAGGACTTGTTGCTGCAATCCATTAGCCATCTCCTCACCACCAAGAGTCTCAAATAATAAAGTCCGAAAAGTTCTTCCTTCTTCCTTCCATGCAAGCTCTGCAACATATAGGAGATAGATTACTGTCTGCTGCCACTTTATGGGCTTGGAATTTGCCTTTTAGCTGCAGATCATTATGTAGCCAAACCCCTTAATTCCATTAGCATTATTACTTTATTAACCTTTCTTCTGCTTAATGTGTCCATCCTTTTCAATGCTGATCCAACAATTATTCTCTGTATTTTATTTTAATCTCACCTTTTTCTGCTCCACCTCGCTTGCTTCATTTTATTCCGAAAGGTCATTTTAATTCCAGGTCATCTGACAATCACAGAAAGAAACTGCAGTTTTTCCGAGATTTAAATCATTGTGAAGTCATCTTTTTTTCATGGCACAGTACATAAAATGTACTGTATAGTACATTTTGAAGTACATACTGAAAGTATAGGTAGTGGAGAATATGCAGACACATACGAGGTAATCCTATCATGGGTTAATATTCTATCAAGTTGACTTTTGTTGTTGTTGTTTTAAACTTTACAGTCGAGGCTCTGCAAACCAGATAAATCTAGACATTCAGATGCTCCCTTCCACGGACAGTCCCTTTACAAGCCTATCAGTTCAGGCACGCAAATATCCTGACTGAACGATTATGTTACAAATACAAATCCAATACTTTGATGTATTATTTTCATTCAAATCTGACTGCAGTATAGGAACATTTTTCTCTCAATTGTGAAGGGATTTGGAAGTTCCTTATACTGAATTCAAAGGGAGTTATGTTCCATGTTATCAAATCAAAGCTAGGAAAAAAAAACAGTCAACAACAAATGGTTTAGAAAATCATTTTTCTCCCATTCTCCAAGTTCACAAGTTACTATTTGTGAATTCAGGTCATTCTGGCAAATAGCTCAGACTGATTTTTTTTTTTTTATGAGATTAGTACCACCATGATGGTGATAACTCACTTTTAATTCAGAACATTTATATAAACACTGCATTATGCTGTTAGCTGCTCTGAAAGGAGCATGCTCTAAATTAATCATTGACATCACCAGCTGTACTTGAGTACTCATACTTAAGTACTTATACTTAAGTACAAATGGAGACAGTAGATTCAAAAAAATGACACTAGTAATGACTAGATACTAGTAAGACATTCATGAAGGAGTTGGTATTCCTCAATTCTATTATTAGGTCCACTAAATATTTATTTATGAAAAATTTTATTTTATAAAAAAAAATAACATAGGAATAGTAAGATCCAGCTCCTGAAATACAGGCTAAGTTATCCCACAGTTGGTAGTTAAGGATATTTTTCTGGGAGATTCAAATCAATCTTCTCAAGATAAATTTTTGATATTTAAGGCAATTCCAGTAGTGACCTGAGTCTCACCATTTACACTGCTGCCCTTTCATTACACTCAGCCTGAAGCATTTTGGGATTTACAGTTCAATGAGAAAAAGGAAATGACCATATTTTGGGTCAATCCAGACCCTCAAAAGAATTTGCTGTGCTTTGTCAATAAAATAGCAACTGCTTGTATTGTCCTACTATTAATCCCCTTTAAACCAGCAAAATTGACATTCAGTTGACAAATGAGTCATTTCATAAATACTTATGGGATGAATGTCAGCCTTCTATTTAATTATATAAAAATAATAATAATTAAAATAAAATTATAGATACATTCCTAATGCAATGTTACAATTTGAGGATCCTGGCTATGGGGGAGGTAAAAGGGGTCTCTTTTCATTAATAAGGCAGTGACAGGATGCATGAATAATTAGAGACTTAAAGGAGAAATTCTTCATTAAGATTAAATTCAATGTCAAATATTAATATGATTGCTACAGTGCTTCAAATAAAAAGATTTTTGTTGAGCAATAAATCCCTTTTGAAATGAAAGCAGGAACTATTAAGGAAATAAAAACATTAAATATATTTAGAGACATTTGAGATCAAGTTAGGAGAAATGAATTTCATTTAACTTTCCTTAGAGGCAAGAAAATATTTTCTGGAAGAAATGGAAGAAACACCTCTTGTTAGATCAACATACAATATTTATTATGGTAGCTTTTTATATATAGTCTTGTTACAAAAGATCACATTATTGATCAATATTGGATATGTTCTTTCATTCATTAGATCCAAAAACTTTTTTTTTTCAAATAGAATACATATTTTAATATATGTATCTTATAAGATAAAAAACATTATCAATGGATCACATTTTTATTAAGCCCCAAAGCAGTGTACAGTAATTTTTGGGATACATAAGGTAGTTCATATCTGTAAATGCATACAGAAAGATAATCACATTCCTGTGCTTACATGTTAGCACTTTACTTCTCTCTCAGCTGTGTTTATCTTGCATATTCACCAAATAACTGGTGGCGATTCCCTGCTCTGTTATGTGTAGCCTGAGAAGGCACTACATTTATAAATACTAGTGATACTGATTATTTTGGACTTACATAGACAAAGGAGAGTAGTGTTATTTATCTAGTGGAGGCAACAAGGTAGATATAAATGCTACAAATATTAACTAACTAACCCAGCTTTCTAAAAGCAACTTCTATCCATTTGTCACCCTACACAAGCAAGTGTCAAGTAAAGGACATCGCACTTGTGTCCTACTTCTGCTTCAGAAACCTCCCAACCTCCCACCAGACTAAGTGGAATAT
>JAUBNY010000645.1:2613352-2625789 GCA_032275445.1 Crypturellus soui | reverse complement strand
TAAAAATAAAAATAAAAATAAAAATAAAAATAAAAATAAAAATAAAAATAAAAATAAAAATAAAAATAAAAATAAATTGTTGAATAACTGTCATGAACTCTTACCTTTTCCTGAGTTCTTGTCATCCAGGGTTTTTAATACTATCTTTAATATTCCTTCTGATTTCATAGGATTTCACTGGATACACTCATCATCTGACAATGTGTCAAGCTCAATAGTTAAAAACTAAGGATGAAAAAATTACATTTTTAATAATATTATTTAAACATAGTATTATTAACTGTAATACTATATATTGTATAAAAATAGTTAATATTATTAATTATATTAATTATATTTGGATGTGGAGTAGGTAAAAAGGTACAAATTTTGTAGCATCTGTTTGCTTCATGCATTGCACATGCCCAAAGGCTCCTAATATGCCTTCATCAGTAAACACATTTCTGTCATCTTTGAAAACTTCTGTTTCTCATCAGCTTCATTTCCTCCACACAAAGGACTCTGTATTTAATCATTTCATTATGTTCCTTGCTTATACCAGGATGAAAGATTTGTCCTCTTTTCTCATGTCCTAAGCCTTTTAAGACCAATTGTAAGTACTTCAACATTTTGGAAAAAACACTTTTTTTGCTCATTTTATCAACATTAACATGGTTATCTTTGCCATTCAACAAGAAGCCTTAGGGCAGTTAGAATTATTCCTGTAGTTCCACTATCCTGTGCATTCTTAGTGTTTTCATTATTACTATTTTACTTGTATCTAAGCTAAGCTACACATATCAAAAATTTAACAGCTCCCATGGTACTCCCTCATCCCTTTTATTTAGCCTTTTGAGCTTCTAATTTCCCAAATATATATAATGTGTTGTCAGAGTTTACCCTCCACTTCCAAGTATCTTCTTGGAGGTCCTGAATGCCCACACAATCCTTACCATAAATCACTCAGGGACAGACCATGTGAAAGCAAATCCACTTAACTTCCCATAAGCTCCCCCAACCTTACCATCTTACCAACCCACCATAGACACAATGGTTGACAGGCACACGGGAAGATAATTGATAGTTTGAATACCAAAATTTCATTAATCACAATATTCTTATGCAGCTAGGAATAATTTCCTGTAAATGTAGTTACAAATAATGCATTTAAAGTAGCCACAATTTGCAGTCTTGCAAAGTCTTGCTTTTATTTATGTAAATTCATTTGTGCTCACAAATGGAAAATTGAGAATGTAAAAGCTTGACTTGCTCAGCCTAGCAAAGCCAATATAAACACATCTCTAAGGCAGGATAAAAACACTGAAAGAGACCTCAAAAGTTAATTTAATTCATTTTTCAGTTGAATGGCAGAACCAGTGTTTTCTCTGTCATTCCTGGACCAAAATTTCTCTTACTATCTGACATCAAAGAACTTCTCTACGGATAATCTCTGTAATCAATAAAGAAACTATTTAAACTCAGATTGTCTTTGCTGCAACTATTACTTCACTCCACACCACAAATACGAAGCCAGACATCTCCATGCATTCCCATCATACTTTCCAATAAAGACACACTCTGAGTGCTTTTCAACTACTAATAATCATGGACTTCAATGATTGAAGTTTCGGTATTAATTTCAAAACAGCTTCATTTTGATACAATTAAAGATAAAATTAAACGTGTCCAAATATCTCAGATTGATACAGAATTGATGAAAACAACTGTAGAACTATTGTACTAAACTCAGTCTCTACAATGATCCAAATTAAGTGCACAAATTTCATTAACCCTAAAGCTACACTACGGATCTTGGTATTGATCTAAATTTAGAGCTAACTACCATTATGTTATTTTGTTCTCCTCCACATAAGTCATGTAATCATTTACAATACCCTTTGGGGAGCCTATGGTGTTTGAATGAAAAAAGCTAAATAGTTAATATAAATATTATTTTAACACATTTCACTTTCTCATTCCCTCTTCCTTCTCTTTCACTCCCTTCATCAATTCCCCTCCCTTTCTTATTCTCAGCATTATTCAGCATATACAAAAGCAGGCAAGAATCCTTAATCTTCTCATATTGCCATATCCTATCATCATAGGATAGTCAGCGGTATGTTTATCCCTTCTTTCCTAATAAAGGTTCCCTAGGTCATACTGGAATTAGGCTTTTAAACTTAAAAATGGATCCTACCTTGTTCAAACAACTATGTCAGAAATCATGAGTTGTCTAAATGTAATCAGGACATAGTTCCCATTTTTAAATGGGAGAGAAGCACTATAGTTTGCAAGCTTCCATCAGTCTATCCCTAGCACATTGACTCTGAAGAAGTATCTGCTGTTGGGAGTGGAGAGAAGAGACAGCAGAGACAAGGATTTGAAATGTAACCTACTTCTACACAAAAATAAACAATTTATTCAGAAGGTGCATCAACTTATGTTTCTGGATACTGTAGTTCTGTTAAATGTGGAATTTCCAGGATCTTCAACGGGAGTTAGAGTTTGTCTTCTCTACTCATTTTCATAGGAAGAGTAGGTGTTATCAGATTTTTTTAAATTAGTTTGCTTGGGTTTTCCAGTAGATTATTAGAAATGCAGGCTTTTAGTACTCATCTAAGTAATAAATTGTGTGATTCAAAGACAGATTAAAGTTGTGTTTGGACGCCATGGTTATGGGTAAGAGCTGCATTGTGCTTAGTGTCCAGGTGCTTAGACACCGTGCAGACACTTCAGATAATTTGAACAAATTAATTAATGCAGCTTTACCTTTATATATATATACACGTGTACCTCTACCTATATATATGTGTGTATGTGTGTATGTGCATACATAAAGCCCATCTGTTTTGTTATATTCCCTTATATATTTAATTTTACAGACCTGCAGTAATGCTCCTTGGCGGTTCAAAAATATTCACCTATCTTACATCCAAGAAAGAAAAAAAAATCTATAGTTCTCTGTATTACTTTCCACTAGTGATACAATACTGAGGAGGTATCCCAATAGGGATACAACACAGATCCTAATATATTTCATTCGTATTTTCTATAATAGAGTAACTGCTCCAAACAGAGAACTTATTTGTCAAAGATATACTGTACACTATTGTTATTCTAAATACTCATAAAATAATTCCCTTATAAAAGCTGAAGTTAATTCTAAAATAAACAATCATAGAAATAAACAAACAAACCACACATGGTGTCTAGAGATCTCATACTGTTTCTCCCATGTTGTGCAAGAAATTGTAGTAGTAAACTCACTGAACAAGAAAATCACCTTATTTTAGTTTCCATTCTTGGAATCCCTGCACAGACCCCTTGTATCTCTTCTGCAGATGAATGGCTTGTGCCCAGATAAAGGAGTCCAAAAAATACTTCCACTTTTAAAACTGATTTGAGAGTTCAATTCAGTTTGGATTGAACAAACTCCCCAACTCCTCTGTTCGTATGCACAATACACATTCTTTAAAGTTTCAGATGTCATATGTTGCATTGAGTACCAAATGAATTTTTTGATAGTTTACAAGTGCATCAACTAATTGGTTTACAGTTAACAATTATTTTTAAACTGGCCTGCTAAAGGTTTTAGAAAATGCTTTCTGATGCTCTTAATAAGTAACGTCTACTCCTAACACTTTGTAGCTTACATAAATTTGATCTCAGTAAAACTATAGCTTGTTAAAGAAATAGAAAAAGCATTTTCACCAAAAATATCACAGAAGAAAAATTCTCTAAATTTGTCAACTCAAATTCAATTTTTTACGGGGTACTGACAGAGAAAAAAATATTTGAAATTCTCACGTTTTCTTGAAACAAAAAGAAGAAAGGAGTTTTATTTCAAAGTGGTGGTAGGAAAGGATTTTTTTTCCTTGCAGTTTATTGAACTGGCTTAAAAGAAAACATAGAGAGATGACACACTACGACTTCTCTGTAAATTAGGAGGTCTTCTATCATGAACACACACACACAAAAGCTCTTGAAAAATGATTTCAGACTTCACGTCTACAGCATAGCGAGCACTAGTCCAGATTTATACTCCAATTTTATAAAGGCACTGTGGCTACAGCTTTCATCAGCAATGTCTCTGTGGGAATTCTGGGTTATTCTGCATTCTGTATCCGTCTAGACCAGAAAGCTGACAGGAGACAGCTGGTACAGCACTCTGTAAATTAGTCATATTGATGAGACTTTCCATCCAGGACTTCAGAGACCAATACGGAGAAGGGAGGGGAAAAAAAAGTGTAAAAAGGAACAGATGTACATTCATTTAAGTTAAAAAAAAAATATTCTAGGTGTATTCTTTAAAGTGATTTTGGAAAGAGTTAGCTCAATAAGGGTGTGAAGTTCATAGGAAGGTGGTAGAAAAAAAAAGTCTGGGAAGAAAAGAACCTAGCAAGCCTATGGGACAGAAAGTACAGTAGTTCAATACAAATCTGTATCAAAGAAGCAAATAGTAGTGTAGCAAAGGAAACCAATGACTAATAGACATGAGATAAATCAGGAGAAAACATGATTGCAATGTTTTTCTTTATAGCTCAATGTCTCAATGAATTCCCACTAGAATTTGTGGACTGAAAAAAAAAGCAAATTAAAATTTGCAATGACTTCCTCCGCAAAACCCCTTACTAATTGCTCTGGGGAAGAAACAGAAATATTCTAGAGTCTAGAAATATTCAAAAGTTCTTCAGTCTTTCAGGGAAGAAAGGAAAAATGCTGATGGAGGCAAAAATGCTCACTGGGGACATGAGGAGCCAACAGTTATGGCTGGATTCTCATCCCGGATTCACTCTTTTAGGAAAGATGCTGAATGGGAATTATTCAGGTAGTCAAATTTGTAATCTTATTCTACACAGAACTTTGAGATGTATTTTCTTTCCGCTAGGAAATTTTGAGCAACTCAAATGCAGCCTTTTTTCCAAAGAACTAGTTCCTTCTAAAGAGCTGTTTCCTGTGAAAATACTCACTGGTCTAATTTTGTACTTTACACTCACATGAAGACTGCATGTGGACGTAGACTGAGCATCTTTGACATTCACAGCCTCATGAAGTGGTTAGTTATGATACATTAATTTATGAGGCTAGTGTTTTCTTTCCTTGCTTTGCTCTAATTTGTGGATTACTGTTTCTACAATCAACATAATACTTCAGTGTAGCTGTGGAAAGAGATTACAGGCTGACATCTTAGCTTTGGATATAAGAAGGATCATCTTGTCATCAAGATCCAGGAATATGCGAAGAGAACATGTTTTCCTCCTTCTATTCACTCTGCCTGCAGGGTGTGTGTGTGCATTCAGCTGCCTGTGTTTCAATAACCTTCATACAACAGAAATATGTACCCATTTATTTTAGAGGTGGTACCCCTTTTTTTTCCAAGTACTGTGCTTTCTTTCTATTTTTCTTCCACCTTAGCATAAGTAGACTGAAGGTCATAAGTTAACCCAATACCGTAAGTGTCCCTCTCAACAAAAATTCCAATAATTCTTAGTCAGACAAGAAAATGCCTTTAAAAGTCATGATTCAATTCCATGTCTCATCTAAACTTGAAGAAAATGCTTGTTGCATAAAAGTTCATCTTTCTTTTAGGAATGATTTTTATACAAAGAATGCAGTTTGACAGACAGAATAATTCCACCTCTTCCTGGACAGAAAGAACGTTGTTTTTCTAAAAAAAAATTGAGCCACTTCCAACTCTGCCAACAGTATCCAGACAGGTCTAGTCCCCCAGACTAGTCCTTACTTTTGGGACCAGTTAGTTTATAAAAAACACAATGGTAATCTCTGCAACTATTTTACATTTGATTATTAAAACAGTGAATAAGAAGTGTAATGAACATTTCTAAGCACTAAAGCTAAAACTCAGATGCACAATAACATATTATGCAAAAGGATAAAAATATATATCAAGTTAAAAGCAATTTTCTACAATCCAAAGAAAGTAGGAGAACTATAAGAAATTCTGCTTATTAATTTGCTGCAGAGGGATACAGTGTGTTGAATTGCCTTTAAATACAGGATAATTAGTAGTTTTCATGGCATTTAAATGGCTACATCAGAGAAGGGCAAAAGAACTTATAAAAAATCTTGCAACATGAATGAATTCTTCTGAATAAAGAAAGAGAAAGTATAATCTTATAGATCAGTTGCATGGTGATATTATAATTATTGTGCTTGAATACTCTTTCCTTTCAAATTCCACAACAGTTTTTTCTGTTAATAAAGTAGGCTGAAAAATTGTGGCATTTATATCAAGGCTGCAATGAAATCCAGTACTTTTCTCCTTCCTTTGCCCCAATCATGTCACTGAAAAATGCCATCTCTGTTCGAAGAGAGTGTATATGTACACGTAATCACTACAGCAAGACTCTGCCCGAAGGAGAACTACAGGCAATACTGGAAATGACGCTTTTGACTAATAATGAAGACAGTAGTTCTTTGGACAGCCTTGAAAGGGTTAATGAGACTGGTGAAGCCTGATATAGACTGTATGAGAGAAGCCTTTATAGTCAGTATCTAATTGATACTGAAGAACATCAAATATTTCAGAAGTGTCACTGCCCAGATGAGTGATAAGCACTTTTTCCATTCACTTACCACTTCAAATTTGAAGAAAGATAAGGGGGGGGTGTTTGGTCCTTAATAACCACTGTCTTTTCAAACCTTTTTTTAATTTGCCAATACTCCCCAGAAAAGATAATTACATGCAAGGAACTACTTTAATAACGACACTAAAGTTTTACTCCTTCAGTTCACTTTATGCACAGTGCTCCCACGAGTTACAGGGCTGAGGTAAGTACAGATGTAAATTCCACTAAAATCAGATATACTGATCACAACTTCCCTCAGTTTCACTTAAGGCAGCCTTGGCTAGACCCAGGTCATAATAATTAGTCTAACTGTCATCAAGGGGACAATGCCAGCTGTATGACACTACTCACTATGCTTAGGTGTATTTTAGTTTGGCGGTCATTAAGTCAAGGAGACAGATTTTTCCTTCCATACTCTACATGTGACTCAGCACACTCAAGCTTTCCAAGTTTTATCAACCTACCATCAAGATATTTGAAATTAAAAACTAAAATTTCAAATCCTCTAGGCAAATTGCACTGTTGTCCCGGATGGAATGTGGCAAGGATGGGGAACAAACGGTTTTATTTTTTAAGATTGGAAGTCGGAGTTTAAGTGAAATTATAGGTACAGTTTAGTAAAGATTTCTTTCACATCTACTTTCTAAGGAAAGGAAAAACATTTAACCTGAAGTGCACCCAGAAGCAATTTTTTAAGTCCTTCTCCACTACTAACTGATGGATCTATATACAATCAGCAGTTGGTAAGAAACTGCCTGCACTTTTTCAAGATTAGTGTGCTTTATGTTATCTTGAAGTGCAAAGCTAATTACCGAAAGAAGAATGCTGCATCCCATGTACTCCCTAGCAAAGTCTTCCTTGGTAAAGGCTCAGCTTGATATCTGTCTTGTGATAGCTCATTTAATGCAAGCAATATGGAGAGAGGAACATGCAGTACAATTTAAAGCTTAATTTCTGAAGAATCTCAGCTGCTTCAAATATTCAAATCATTTCTGACAGGAAACATGGCTGAGTTTTATCTGAAGTCTTACTCATGTCTTATTTTTACATTGGAATGTTGAAATGGCAATTGCTGTTATACCTGGCCTATATCTGTGAAAACATGTCATCCTTAAAAATGTGAAAAATCTGAAGTACCACTGATGCTAGCATCACTTAAAGTCACAGTCACACAAACTTCCCTACCTCATGGGATCCCCAAACTCTGCGATTCAGTCTAAGTAGCTATGGCTTATAGCTTCTCATTGGAAATTAGGTCACTGTAGAACAAACAAAACAGTTTTGCAGAGATTCTGCAGAAGCTGGATTATTTTAGGGAAATAAGCTCTTCAGTTACAAGCTTCTTTGGACAGGTGTTATGTCTCTACAGCATCAAAGCCTTAGGGAGCTACCTACATATAAGTCTTATCATTGCTAAAAATAGTTCTAAGACGATAGACAACAGCAGCAGTGACTAGACACAAGATGGAATGGAAAAGTCAGTACAGAAAGAAGTATATCAAACTGAAGTCAGCTTCTGTATAAACACAGGATGAGCAGAATCTGGAAGCCCTTGATAAACACCAAATTATCATAGAAAATAATTAACAATAGAAACACTAGATTGAAAAGAGGCATTAGAATAATTTCATCCAATTTATATTTAATGTCACATAAGGGATTAGTGAGGCTAACTTAGAATAATGGATGTCATTCTGGTCATCTTATTATAAAGGAACACACAGTTTAAAGTAACCAAAATGACAATAATATTGAATAAGCAATTCAAAGTGGTTGCAGAACATTTACCAGCTTTCTAAAAAGAAAAGCAGAGCTCTTGAGCCCAGAGTGAAACATTTTCAAGTGGACAGAAAGGACTGGTGCTACACAGGTATTTTTAGAAGAAAAAATGTGACTGCAAGGGGAAGGAAAATAAAAAATAGGCCAGTCACCATTGAAATTTGAGTTGACTTTCCATGACAGAAAATGGAACAGACAGAGAGGCAACAATTGATCCAGTTAGAAATAATCCCTCATTTTGGAAATGCATCTCTAATTCAGTTATAGCACAAAATGGTTATGGGATTACACCTGAATTTAAGAAAAAGTGGTAGCATGACACGATGACATAATACTTCATATCTGCATCGTGTTACATTTTTCTGAAGAATGTGTGTTCCACAGACTGCTTTTGCACTGCTTTTATTTGAGATTATTTCATCATTGCTGTGCTGCTGTATTGTTTTGAAACATGTATCCTGGCGCAGAAATCCCATTGTTAGTCTCGCAATACACGCTATACAGTCAAAGTAAACTCTTCAAGTTGCTGTAGATAAATGCAGAGAGTCTATGATATTACATTCACAAAAATTTTATGGATAGATACCTGAAGTTAGCATGATGAGCTAACTAATTGCCTTTCTGTACTCGAAAGGAATGTTGAAAACACATAAAATTAAGTTACACTGAAAATGTGCAGTTCTTTCATTTAAAGCAAGCGATTTACTTCATTTGCTTCTTATGGAAAGTACTGCAAGTTAACAGAAACTTCTAAACTTCTACCAAAAAAAAAAGTAATAATGTCCAGTGTACTTCCACTGTTTTATAAGTTTTCAGAAAACACATAAA
This sequence comes from Crypturellus soui, assembly GCA_032275445.1. Taxonomy (NCBI): domain Eukaryota; kingdom Metazoa; phylum Chordata; class Aves; order Tinamiformes; family Tinamidae; genus Crypturellus; species Crypturellus soui. The sequence continues at coordinate 2,616,613 of JAUBNY010000645.1, read as the reverse complement.
AGTAATAGCAGACAACCTGAAGACCTGACAGGAAAAGATAAGTGAATGCTTACATTACTTAAGATCATTACAGATAGAACAGAAAGTAGCTTTTAGGGCTTTCTAAAATCCACAGTTCTGCAGGGAGAGGGAAAGTTGCATTGCAAAGTTTCAGGTGCTTATCAAAAACATTTAAAGTTTCACAGAAATTGCAGCAGTTTCCTTAAGGACTAGACTGTCTGATAAGACCTTAGAACCAGAGAAATGTAAGACTCTTTCACTAGAGGAGAAAATATCAGAAGGAGCAGACAGTAGTATGACTGAGGAGCATTCAGTGAGGTGCAGTTTCATTAAAGATAGTTACAGCATGGACTCAGAAAAGAAAAAGCCTGCATAATAAATCTTGCAGAATCTTTTGAAGAGCTAATACAAAGAGTTGGCAGGGGAAAAGCTGAGGACATAATTTACCACTGCTTCAAGAAAGCTTTCAATGCAGTGCTACACAAAAAAAGACTAATCTACAAGGTTAGCAGATCTCATATCAGGAAGCAAAGCTGTCTGAGTGCAAAACTGATTCAGGATGGAAACCAAATGGTCCTGAAGAGTAAAAACACTTGAGAAGAAATAGGTGTGGGTTACTAGCCATCTGCCACAAAGACGAGGGCTGAATTTTAGTCCATTTATCGACATTGACCCAGAAAAAGAAAACCACATGAACCAAGGTAACAGAAAATAGATATGATAGGAAATGCAAGGACGTATGAAAGAACTCTAAAGATTAGATTACAGCAGGGACATAGGCAAAAGCTATGGACTATGCCTAACAATTCTATCTGAGCAGCAATGCAAATTCATCAGTGTCAAATACATGGGGTATATGAGTGTATCAACAAATGCAAATACATACAAATTTGTCTTGCATGTGTTATATTCCCCTACAATGTATTCTTTACCGTCATTTGAAGCAACAGTTTTCAGAATTCACCATTTTGTATGGCTAAAAGTCCTTTCACAAAGATGACAAAGAACATCTCCTTGTTCCCCCCTGCACATCAGGGTATAATGCCTTCCACAGAACTATCATCAGCTTTCAAGTTCGGTATCAAAGATCTTCCCTGCTTCGTCGACATCAGTGATCTCCATTCTTTTTGAGATTCTCTTTATCGGCAATATGCGATATGATGACTGCTCCGAGCTTCTCGAATTCGGAGTTGCCAAGTGCATGATCCAGATGATAGTGGGTATTTACCACATATTTGACGGGCTTGTCAGATATTGTGCGGATGTCTTTAATCAGGCGCTGGGCCTCTTTTGCGGATATAAGTGTATCGACTACGACAATGCCATCTCTGCCTATGATGATGGCAGCATTGGCTCCGAAGCTGTTTTTGGGTGACATCTGCCTGACGTCGGCATATGTATATACATTGTCCGCTATCTTTACGAGGCCATCAGCAGCAAGAAGCTGCCCGGCCCAGATGAGCAGACATCCTATGGCGATAATCAGAACAGATATGAAGTGTTTACGTATAAACTGGACAATAGCTTGCATCTGGTTCCTCCTGATCAGGTATTGAGCTGATTATGCTCATACATAATTAAATTGTTAATAAATGCCTTCGCAGCAGATCGAGTGCAGACTGGGAGGCTCTGAGTCTGACAAACTCCCTGTTGCCCAGTATGCGATGCTGTTCTGTTTTTACCCCGTTTGAGTCAGCCAGGGCAACATAAACGAGCCCTACAGGTTTTGTTTCTGTAGCGCCGTCAGGCCCTGCTATACCGGTCACAGAAAGACCGAGATCGGTGCTAGCTGCGTCCTTAATGCCTGAGGCCATAGCTGCAGCAACATCTTCGCTTACTGCGCCGCAACGTTCAATAAGCTCTTTAGCTATACCAAGCATCTCATGCTTGGAGCTGTTGCTGTATGTGACTGCAGCCCGGTCGAAGTAGGCAGAGCTGCCCGGTATCTCTGTAAGCCTTTTTGAGATGAGCCCTCCTGTGCATGACTCAGCTATGCTTAGCTTCAGTCCGCTCTGCTTTAGCAGTGTGGCGACAACAGACTCGAGATCCTCTGCATCCGAACCATAAACAGCAGATCCGAGTCTTGCCCTGATCTCGGCCTCGGTATCTTTTAACAGGTTGTCAGCAGACAGGGGATCAGATGCCTTTACCAGTATGCGAATATCTACCCCTGCCTTTTTTGCAGAGAGACCGATAACAGGGTGGCTGCGTTCGAGGAGATCTTTGATTGCATCGTTCACATAAGACTCTGGCATGCCGCAGGTGCGGAGCATCTTTCGCCTGATAGACTGTTTAGCCTCATGACGAGTTTTAAGCCAGGGGCGTAGCTCATAATTAAACATGGCCTTCATCTCGCCCGGCACCCCGGGCATGACAGCTATAAAACGTCCGTTGTGCTCAACTATAAAGCCAGGGGCTATGCCTTCCGAGTTATGCATTATAAGGGCCCCCTCAGGAATAAAGGCCTGTCTGTCATTATCAGGAATATAGACCCTGCCCCTGCTTGAGAAGCGTTCGCGTATGGCGATGAGGGCGTCAGAATTCAGAACCAGACACTTGCCGGTAATGTTTGATACTGCCTCGCGAGTTATGTCATCGACTGTAGGACCCAGCCCCCCTGTTACTATGATCAGGTCAGCGCGGCCAAGGGCATGTCCAAGCGCATCCTCCATGTCACTGCTGTTATCTCCTACAACAGTCTTAAATGCGGTCTCTATGCCAGCCAGCAGCAGCTCTTCAGAAATAAAGAGCGAGTTTGTATCCTGTGTGTTTCCGCTTAGCAGTTCAGTCCCTGTTGCTATTATCTCAGCGCGCATGTTTATGATCCTCTATAATTTCTTCTGCAAGCCTGAGAGCAGAGGCCTTTGAGGAGATCTTGCCTTTAAGTACCTGCAGCTCGACAGCCTGGAGTATATCACTAAAGAGAGGAGAGGGCTCAAGACTAAAGATCTCTATAAGGTCATTCCCTGTTATGACAGGCAGCAATCTTAGTCTCGGCAGGAATTTATCACGGTAGAAATCTGCCAGAGCGGATACCCCAGATTCGTCTATTTGGCGATCATCACAGACCAGCATATATGTCATTACAGCATAGATATCTTCATTTGCTCTCTGCAGAAGCCGAATAATCTCATCTTCAGTGTCCATCTTTGATGCAGCCTCAGTGCTGCATATTATCTGTACAAGAAGGGACTCTCTTGTAGAGAGTTTCAGGCGTCTGCAGGCCTGTTCAGCAGTAGCTGGATCAGACAGCAGGATAGC
>JAUBNY010000645.1:2591209-2613252 GCA_032275445.1 Crypturellus soui | reverse complement strand
TCTTCCAGTTCAAAATGTCACCTGAAACATCACAGCCATAAACAACCACCACTGTCCCTCACCTAAAGAATCATGATACAATTTGCTCCTTCTACTCCAGATAAAAATATAAGCCCAGAATAGGCTCATCCCCCAAATGGCCAAGGAGCTAGCATCATTTATCCTTGTATGCAAGGAAGCAAGAATGGTGCATGGAATTTAACAGTATTCTTGATTAGGCATTATCTTGCCATTAAACCTCAAATGGGTATTCTTTACATACTTGAATTCAAACTATGTATGTATCACGGCAAGGTTCCTGCTATGCTTTCAATAATTCATCCCCACATCAATCTTATACTAGTGCCAGCATAGCCTGGGATTTGCTTTGTCTTCTTTCAAGAAAAACACCATTCAGCATTCAGTCGTAGCTCATATGTATGTGTGTGCATTTGTATTTCCCTCTTTTGAAACAAATATGAGATTCACTAGATTTGCTTCCCGCATTATTACATTTTTCCCCTCAAGCACATACTGTAGTTGGTAAACACTTTGGGAAAACTCCCTCTGCATTGCAAAAACAAGACCTGCTGCGCTCTTAAAAACAACTATGCCTTTCTGCACCAAGTACTCTGATTTTCTTTTGTGCTTTTACCATATTTCAACAACACAGCCCAGATCTGTCACCCAGTTATCCAGCCTCTCTTATCTTTTTTTCTTTCCTGCAAATTGGTTGCCTGTACTTTTCTTTCTCATCTCATAAATAACATCATATGCTGGCCACAGGGGGTAAAGCTATTAGCCTAAATCAGTCCTTGCTGATTAATCTGTTAAGTCTTCCTCAGCAAGTTATCTGAACAAACAAAACTTCTTAGTCAGTGAGTTAATGCATTAGATTATTAGGTTATTTACAGTCAAATGCTGTTTTCAACTATGCAGTTCCTGAACTGCAAGGACGTAGACAACGCAAAGAGGAACATTAGGACAAAGTGGGAGAACTATCACTTTAGGAAGCTTACCAATTACAACAACATTGCAGCAATGGCTTCAAGCTACAGGTGTGGTTCATTTCAGTTTACTTTTAATGTGAACCTGTACTTCAGCATCCAGAGACCCTTGAGAGCATGTCATGCCACTTGCCTGATAGGTAACTACTTGATCTATCAAGAGGTGAAAGTCTCTTCTCCCTTGCAACTTGAGGCACCTTTCAGTGTGTCTCTAGTTACTGAAACATTAGTTTTATGCCAACACATGTACATACACAAAGATACTTTATACAAATATCTGTTTAAGTTAAAGGCTTTAAGCTTATTACTACATTTTCAGTGCCATTGCAAAATTAGGCATGCCAACGGCCACTCTAAGGGTGAACATCTTTCTTCCGATCTGGTTTTCATCTTCTGGTATACAAAAGTCTCTTCAGATGAATCTCTGGTTTACGCTCGCCCAGTGTAGGGAATTGGTCCAGACAGTGCCATGGTCATTACTGATGCCAAATCGGCCACTCTGTAAGTGCATGCTGTGTAGAGGCTGCAGCCAGGTTCACCCCGTCCTGCTGGAGCTGCCCCCTGCCACGGCAATAGTGCCTAGCACCCGCCTGAGCTCCAGCTCTGACTGCATCACGGTCCTAGCTAAGGTCCCCCTTACCCCGGCCCTGCCTTGCACCTGGGGCCCTGCTGGCGGATCACAGGCTCTGTGTCTGATCCCCGTTACTGCACCAGGTCTGGTTTAGACCCAGACTCTGACCACGGGCCATCTGCCAGGCCTGGCCTTAGTGCTGGGTGCCCAGGGATGCAGGTGTCCCGGTGCTCCTGCTTCTTTGCAGGATAGTGCCAAGAACCCTGGGTGCCAGGCTCTGCCCCACAAGAGCCCCCGTGGATACCGGCTCCTGGCAGTCAGCTCTGACACAAATGCAGTCATTAACACAGCAAATAAGTTCATTGCTTATGCACTGATGCTGAGCTTCCTTATAAGTCTTTTTAAAAGCGCTCACTAATATTACTTACTAAATCCTCCTACATATTAATCCATTCATCCTCTTCACAGGGAAGGATATGATATGCCTGTTTTTTACAGATGCAGATAGAGAAACCAGACAAAATCTGTTTAGATCCAAAAAGAGCAGAGTGCTTATATGTCAAAGCCATGTCCTCACAACTCAGGTACTGCTACTCTCTATCTCTCTGGAAGTCTCCCAACTCCCAAGGTAATGATCTACTTAGCAAATTATTAAGTATTTTCCAGTGGGTCTTTCTCAAATATCTCCTTTTTCAGTTAACCTGCACATTTGAATAAAAAATAAGCAATCATCTGGCCTTGAAAAATAAAAGAATTTGAGAATAATGAAGTCAACAAGTTCCCTTTGGGGAATTCATACTAGGTGGGTTGTCTGCAGTCACCCTGTAACATTTTGAAAATAAAACAAGACCTTCTGAATCCTGAACAGAGGATGTTTCTTTCTCTGGACTTCATCTCTAGCTGCAAGTAGGAGCAGTCATATATATATATAGGAGCAATCTTGTATATATGAAACAATTCTTGAGTGCTCTCATTCACAGAATTCTTCATCTTTCATTTGCTTAAATGCCTTTGCTCATCTGCTATGAAAGAGATGAAACTAATCTCTCTTCTTCCATTCCATCTTATTTCATGGCAAGTAATTCTTCAGTCTTCCAGATCACCTCAAAAAGCAATTCCCACGGGAGCAAATAACGCTTGCGAATTCAAGGTCATTTGCCTTTGTGTGGTTTCTTGGAGATGTTTCCTCTAAGATAATGCATTGTCTTTAATGATTTTCATATGTAAAACACATTTCTCCCCTATTAGGCCCCTAATTCCAGATAGTGTACACTACATAGACTTAACAGAAAACAGTTTTCGTAAAGAGATCTTATACAGATTTCACCTCATTGAGTCCTCTACTTCACATCATTGATTTTATGGATAGTGGAAAAAAAAATAGAATTTCTGGAGCACTGCAAAATAGATTTTTTTTTTTAATAAAGAACATGAATTATTCCTTTTTCTCCCCCCATCCCCAGTTTTGTTCTGTCTTCACCCTGTGATTTGATCTTGACCCTACTGAAGTGTTTCAGCTCCCCTGAAAAGTGCTTGCAAATTGAAATACAGAAGCTATTTTGTTACCCAGAACATTATGGTGTCCTCATTTGTCAATGAAAAATTAATAAAGACAAAGTATTGCTTTTCTCATACCATTAAGTATAATATACTGCATATATAATGTTATATATATTGTGTATAGAATGTATATATTATATCTAAATATGTAAAATTAAAGTAATAGGCTGAGATAAAACTGGTAAAAGTGATTTGTACAGCCACTAAGAGATTACTGCGTTGACCTACATTATTATATACCGCTCAGAAACGAATATATAAATTCAAAAAAGGAATGCTGAAACTCTCCTCCGAGCACTTTTGACTGGAACCTATAGCATCTCATGTTGGCCCCGTTCCATGTAGAGGTAAATTGCTTAATTTTAGCAAAAATACAATAATTACACTTCTTGATTCCTTTGTACACAAGCTATTGATTTACTACATTCCTTATACTGTATTATTGACTGGAGACTAATCTGGTAGCTGTTAATTGGTCCCCAGGTAATCTCCATCTAAGCGTACTGTCAACATATTCAGGACTTCCAGTTTCCATCGGTAAGATACACTGCAGAAATGAGGCTAACACAGGCACAGGTGTGTTCATCAGAACACTTAGTAACTTCTAACCTGAAAAAATGTTCTAGTCTTAAACAGACCTGAGGACCTGTGAGCTGCATATAAACTCCCACTTAGTTATGAAAGAACAATTTATCTCTTTTAATTTTTAGATTCATTTTTTCTATGTATCAATCTCCAGATAAATTAGGTAGAGTGACTAATCTGAAACACCAATATACCAGTATTTGAAATTTAGTTAATTCAAACTTGACAGAAAACAAATCCTTCAAAACTGATCACTTTTCAAGCCATCTGCAACTTACTCAAAGTTTTTATGAGAGTGAAAGAAGTGCACAGAAGTGCACAGAAGTAAAAGAAGAACAGAAAAATCAAACATAAAAACATGGAAGCTTGGCATCAAACCACGTACTAGCCCAAGCATTGACCTTGGTATCAATCGGTCTCAATTCCTATGTGAACAAGGATTTTTTACTCCTCCTGTAATTTAAGTTTCTACATTAGTTTTACTTGCCATCTTTATTTCTATGCTTGAACTATTGTTAATCAACAATAAAAGGGTAAGTTTTGTTAGAGACCTTGCTTTCCCATCCCATTGCTCAAAACAGCAGGCTCCCCACACTCCCTAGCCTCTAGTCTTTGATATTTTAGGTTTTTGACAGGAATTGCCCACTATCACAGACCAGATTACTACAAATATTCTACTTTTTTTTTGACAAAATAAAAATCCATATCTATGCTCTGTCATTAGTATTTTATTTGTCCATATCTCAATCTCAATTATTCATCTCATACTCATCTTAATTATTCTTCCTCTTGTAACGAACATTTTATCGAACTTAGCAGTAATGTAGGAGTCAAAATGTATTTCAAATGCCATTTCTTCTACCTAACCTGTATTGCACAATCAAAATAAGTCATTAAGCCCCCTTCACACAATGTAATATAGAACATGGATACAGAAGATGTTTATAAGTAGAGTTCCTTCTGTAGATGCATAGGCCATGAAGCTTTCAGCTAGTACCCAGTACATTTAGCCTTAATGGCCCTCAGTGGGATTTTTGACCAGCTCATGACTGAATAATGATTTCCAAGTTAATATGGCTTCGTGGCATTTCATAATTGCATCATTTCAGTATATTTTTCCTCTTCTCTACATGTGAGAAGGAAATGTGCATTAACAAAACAAAGCAGCTCAGTTGCACTTTGCAGGGGGTATTATACACTTTTAATGTCAATGTGCTGAATTCCCATTACCCTGCCACTTTGGTCCATTGATCAACTCTGAATATTTTCTCTACTAGTATACAAAGGCGACATTTACAGCTTATGCCATTTCAGTCAATCTTCCCTCACTCACCAACAGAGCTAGATTCAAAGCACAAAAACACTATGAAGTATGCTACAGAGCATAGCACGTTGCAGTCGGACATCCCTATCCAAAAATGTGTGGATTTGGCAACTGCACAATGAAAACCATATAGCAAAGAAATATACTACCATAGCTTACTTCTGGATATTTGATAGTCCGTCCCCTCACTCATTGTCGCCATACTGAGAGAAAAGACTCTGTTTAATAGATTCTTCCACAGAACAGTTAACTTTTATTTAAGATCTAGAGAAATACTATGGTACCAGCTCAGATATAAAAAGCAAGTGAAGCATGGTAAATGACAAGTCTTTCTAAAGACTTACAAAAATAAAAGGTATATAGCAAAATAAGTTAAATATTTATAAAAGGTACATTGGCATTTCTAGCTGATTTTAACACCATACAACATAGCCTGCAGACTCATATTGAGTCATAATGTTAAAATCTGATAGCTTAGACAGCCAATCTAGCTTGTAACATATGATAACTTTAGACTTCAAAACCTATGGGTGAGACAAACTACCTAATAACCTGTAAGACAAAAACCTGAAGGATACGCTCTTGTGGAGCCCTCAGATCACTTGCTTGAAACCTAGCACAAACTTCGAAATTGCTCTTATTTCTACAGTCCACTCAGCACATCTATAAATCAAAACTTCCAGTTAAAGTTCTTCACAAGCATTCTTCATGTGCTTGAAGAGACAAAGACTTGTGCATATACAGCTGCACATCATCTTTGTAACAGTGCTCAACTCAGTAAGACAGAGCCTTACAGCAAGATCACTCTGTAGAAAATACATGGCAATGAGGGGTTTTTTTTTTTTTAATTTTACATGTACTCTTTGGGATTATTAATTGCAAATGTGAAACAGTTCTGACATTTCTATGACTTTGAAACTCCCCAAAATTCACTGGAAGATTTTTATGCTTCGACCTCAATTCTGGTTACTACTTCTAGTAGCTCTGACTTCATTTGTACATAAAAACGTAATTCCTATTTCTAGGAGAACTCCATCTTTAATCAGTCCTTTTTTTCTATCTTTAAATCATGAAATTAAATTTTTTCTTCCAAATTACAGGAAGAGTTTGTTTTCTGTGGCAAGGAAATTACAAATACACAAAAGCTTTGATCCAGAGTGAATGTGTTGTTGGGATGTCACTTTGGATAAACAGTTAATATCTCAACACAGCATAAATACTGAAATTAATTATCTCTGAGCTTGGCTGAAATTGAGTGGATCCCAGAAAACAGTTGGATTTTGATCAAACTATGCTTTTCTCTGACAAAATTATTCAATCAAAAAGTTTCTGTCAGCTCTATATTCTGCTTATTGCAAATAGATGCATTACACAAATACGATAATCTTATCATTCATATTACAAATTTGTAAAGTTTAGCATAAAATAGTTTAATACTATGGGTATCAGAACTTAAAAATAAGTAATGCTAAATATTAGGCACTATTACTCAGTGTTTTATATTCACATTTACATTCACTTCCAATTTCCAGTAATCATTGTGTTTTATTTGAATTATACCCAAGTACATGAATTGAAAAGAATTGCACTGTGGAATCCTCAAATGATATATGCTATATTTAATAGAAATCCCATGAGATCAGATCTATATTTAAGCTCTTAAACAAAACTTCTCAATTTAATTTTTTATGTGGGCCACTTTGGTCACGTTGCAACTTGACCAAAATTCTCATCATACAGTGCAAAGTTGACTGCAATTTGAAACCCTCAACAAAACACAGAAGGTCAAAACAGGTGCTAACTGTTCTGTGCTGTTCCATAGGCTAGGGAAAAAAAAAAAGAAACAATAACAACTCTAAACTAAAAGTTATTTGCTGACTTAAAGAGATAGTGTCAGACCACCATTCCACTTGAGGATGTAGACAAGATTTGTGTGAATCAACCTTGGAGGATATTTAACTTTTTATTTTAGAAATGTTCTCATATTAACAGCTATTGTTGGTCATTTCTAAAACAGGATTTTAAGTGTTTGGAGACAGTTTGTTTTCCTCTTTTCTAATCTCTTTCAACTAACAGTCCCAAAGCCAGTTTCATCTTTCCTTTTAAGAGAACATGTCTAAGACAAGTGAGTTTGACTCTTTGCAATGACTTGGTAAATCATAGCATATGCTTTCAGCGTATGTGACCCAGATAGTCCAGAGCTACATGTAAAAATGTAGATTTTTAAGTGTTTTCTTTAATGCCTTTCCAAACATTCTGCAGCTCTTTTCTCCATCTCTCATATCACTGAATGTGAAAAACAGGCTTACAAAAATGATCTTTTACATACCTATCTGATTTACATTCCTCAAGAGTAACAAAATATTTACAACACAGAATTGCCTCATTTGGGCTTTGCAACAGTAAACCTTATTAGTTTTAACACTCAGGAGTGACCTCCACTTAAGAGCTGTTTCCCATGGACACTCTAATATATCAGTCCTACAGTAATATGGAGAAACATGGCAATTCCTCATTACCTGCTTTTCAACAAGAATTTGTATCTCTGTTCAGGCTCTCAAGGTTTCGTGTCTTAGACGTTCTTGTGGGCTTTCCTCACTGTTTGTTTAAAAACACAGGAAAGGGGATTTACGGTTATTTTTATTCAACTGTCAGTGATTGCATCTAAGAGGAGACATTTTTAAAGCACTTGGTTTTGCAGGGCAAAGGGTTATATAACCACCAGATAACACAGCTGTAGAGAAACTCAACTTGCCTCTCTTTTAAATGTGGAGCCTCACAAGTATGCCAAGTGACTTATTTATGTGATCAATTGATGTATTTCCATGAATAGATGTTAATCGTAATTATAATTCTGCTTGCCTAATAAAGATATTTCATGCCAAATTAATTGGGATTTAATCAGATATTAAAAACAAACCATTTGATATATCATATATTATTTGTAATATTCTGTAAAATGGTCTTTGGTGCTTTAGCAAACATTTAAAAAACGCATTTAGGAAAAATAAACAATTAAAGTATGAACAAATGTAGCATTTAATGTGAAGGGAAGGTAACTTTCAGACCAATATCTGCTATTAAGTAGATGACCTGGAGGCTGGGTGCAGTAACAGGCCTGACTAATGTAAATCTCTCTCTTCTGTCAAGATGCTAACAAATATTTCTGCTTAGCATGTATGTTTTTACAGAAATGTGTGTGAAGATAGTAACAGATAAAAATCTGTCTCTTTTCTTATGTATTTAGAAAATGACTCACAAGAATAAATTCAGCTCTCTCTTTTACCTAAATAGGGAGAACAAACACACAAACATATTGCAGCAATTAATTTCTGCAACATTTTAGCTGCTTTAGTTCTGAAAGAGTGAATGAATGAAAGGGCACTGAGGAGTCTTTCTTCATACTCTCATTTGATTTAAAGAAAAAAAAAGTATTTTCATGTGTACAATTTTCTGGGAATTCAGAAATCTAAGTCTGAATGCTTTGAAATCAACATTTGTATAAAGAAAAAGGTGAATTTGAGAAGAGAAGTGACTATTACTCTCTGGGTAGGTTATTGTCCTTGCCTCTTTGAAGAGAATTTGGTGAAGATAGATGTGAAAGTGGTATTTAGTTTGTAAGTGAATAGTGTCATTTACTACAGGACAAAATAAGTAAATAAACAAATGATTTCACATCCCACAAAGCAGGTTAATGTGTCTTTGCAAAGAGACTTAACAAATACATCAATAGCTATTCTAGCTTATTCTTCAAGTGCCGGAGGCCAATAAAAATTCCAAATTTACAGCTTCAGTTTTATATTGTATTGTGGTGCTTCAGAGCCAGATTTAACTGAAACTGTGAGCATAAATAGCAATTATCTAAGATTAATGCACTCCTAAACTGAAAAATAAGACCCAAAAGTTTGAAAGGAGATTGTAGCAACCCATTATAAGAAAACAGATACAAGTACAGATCAGGTAGCAGCAACTTTATCAAATTTAACATGCAGACTTATTGCCTTTTTTCCCCAAAAACACTTTTTATGTATATATGTATATATTTATATATACAAAAGAAATGTAGTAATAGACACAAAATATTCATTAGTTTCCTTGTTTTGTCAAGTTCATGAAGAGTCATTTCTGCAAACATCTCAAAAATTGCCCTAAGAGATGTTCAGAGTAAGTCTGGGAGTAAACATTAGTTTATGCTGGTATATGAATTCTTAAGCTTCTAAAACTTATTTCCCAGGTTCTGACAAGCATACCTGGCTAGGGATCCTTATGAATTATGATACTTCCGACTGCCACCATTTATCTTAAAAGAGCTTTTTCCTTCTAATGCTCATATTCAGCAGGAGGTTGACAAGACCTCTTTTCCTAATCTTGAGTCAAATGTCAAAGGAAAGCACAGAAAACAGTTTAGCTAATTCCCATGGCCAAAGCCTGATGACTGAGCAGCTTGAGCTGCTTTTTGTAGTGCAGGTGCTGTAGCTGAAAAGCAACCACATCTGTGGCAAATGAAGCACAGGTGAAGCACTTGAAACACACATTTACTGGTGTGTTACACCTACATATGTGCTGTCCTTGAGAAAAAAATGACTTTGGAGAAAACTTAAGAAGCTTTCATTTTCTGATAAATATATATGCTTTTCACTTGACTCATATCTTTTCTTTTTATTTATTTATTTATTTATTTTTGCTAAGTGCAGTTGCATAGAGGAGGCTGTAGGCTGTAAATAACTTTACTGTGAGGGAAAATTTTCAGACAGCAATGTGAACAAATCTCAGTTCCATAAGACTGTAATCAAACAGGGTGGGTTCTCCTTCTCTAAGGGAAGCCCTAATTTCACAGGTATTCAGCGGCAGCTGATTATAGTACCTCGAAAAAGGTGCTATATGGAAGTGGAATATAATAGGAGTAGAATGATAATTAGATAAGGTGGTTTTTAACTTACTAAACTTTTGATTCTAATAACAACTCACACAGAAGCTTCAGTCCTAACCTATTTGCATAGGTTGAATTCCATTAGACTTAGAGGGAGTTGTTATATGTTTTGAGCTTGACCCTCTTATGATCATTTCATGACCCTCATATGGTACTCTTCTGCTCCTTGGGGAAAATGCCTCTGTTAATATGGAAAGGGCAGAGTTGGGTCAGGAATATTCCCATTTGAATTTGACACTTCCCAAAATTTTACTTCCATGACTTGTTGAGGCTTTCTTCTTTCACTAAGCCTACAAAGAGGCAAAGCATACAGTTAGCTGCAGCCAAACTATGACCTCCAAAAATTTAGAAAACTATTTCTGTTTAGACGGATCCAATGCTGCACTATGAAACCACATTTACCTCTTTTGCAAAGTCTGGCTTCCTTTTTGTTTTTATTGACAAGGAATCCCATTTTTACAGACAAGACAGATACAGGAACTATTCATACCTAGCTCATTTTTGTGAAATCTTCTGTACTGGATGGACAACTGGAACAAAAGAAAAAACATTGTAAAAATCAGATACAAACCACAAATTTGCTTTGAGTGTTTAAACCAGATATGATTTAATCAATTCAAGTTATCTATCTGTCTCTAATAGCTGAGAAGCAATAAGTTCAGAAGACCACATTTCTAACAATAGTGAACTGCAGAGGAGAATAAGCATTATTTCATAATACTGACTCACACACTTTACAAGTTGTCCATAGACCAGAGCATAAACAAGTAAGATCAGCAATACTGTGATGAAAATATTAATAGTTTTGACAAAGGTCAAAATTATTTTAACATTGTGAATGAATTACAAAGTATATTTTATTAATACTTTGTAGAAACAATACCTTGCATGCTACATTTTGCTAAACTTTGTTCCAAGGCAAGGGTAAAGAAAAGACACTAGGCTGAAAAGCACGAGGAGAGACTTAATTTCTGATCATGGAACATAATCAATATTTCAAACTCTATCTAGAGATCACAAGTCAGTCACTGTAAAAATCATACTGGTACCTCAACATTTCCAGTAAAATGTACTGCATCAGGTCAGTTTCTACAGGATTCAAAGACCTAACATTGTGATTACTAGTCTAATAAATAGATAGAACAGCATAAACTTGTTTCAAAAAGTCATAACAGAGAAACTGTAGTGGTTAAAAAACTGACTTTTATAATCAGATCTTCAAAAAGTAATGCAGAATCTGGAATGCAACTGCCAAATATTGATAAGAGTTTCCATAATCTTCCCTAACTGAATCCACACTCATTGCTGTCCAGGGCTCATCTAAGATGGGTTTTCTCCCATCTTAAGCAGCTTTCATCACTGAATTGTGTCACATTAAAACAAGCAAAATGGAGGTAGATCTTTCAGCGTGACTGGAACAGGGAAAACATCTTTCCAATGTCTGTTGTGAGACACTGTGTAGCTGCTGATATGGATAGAGGTTTGTTATCCCAGTCTTTAGGTTGGATGTTGCCATCCAAAAAGTACCAGATGGCTACCGATGTTGGATGCTAAAAAATATTTTTTTGCTGTTTCTTTATTCCAAAAACCTGCAATTTAATCCATGAGTCAGCACTGTCATGACTGCTCTGCAACCATTTCAAGAAAAATGTAGCTGCCTTATTTCAGGTTTTCATGACCAGGGTAATCCAACTATACCAACAGCTGCCCTATTGATCAGCTGGAGTTTGTAGGAACGGATACAGATGGGATTTCTTTATCTTTGGATAAAGAAATTTGCAATGCAAGTTCTGGTTGGCCACTGACTGATGTCAAAATACTTATTAAATAAGTCTAGCTAGATCTTTTTTTTAACTTTTCCAACACAGGTTACTCATGATTTCAGCACCTGCGTCAGGCTTTTTATTTTAATGCTTAAGGAAAAGCAAAATATAGTCTATTTCCCTCCGCTCCCTGCAGCTGTATCCATTACTATTGTTGCTACACGACTGGAAGTGCTTTTTCAGTACATATGGTTCTAAACATCTTCCAACTGTTTTGAGACTCTTGAAATACCTCAGCACCTGCCACTGCAACCTAAATTCTGCTCCCTCCTGTATAAACATAAATATTGAGGCACATATGGTATTTTGTCAAAGTCCTGAATACCTACTCTGTATTACGGTAGGCCATATCATTTGTAGAGTGATCATCTGCTTTCAGAAAGACCTAACATTCAACAGATTCGCATACACATATCTCCTCTTGAGACCTCCAGAACTAGTATTATGCTTCATTAACTGGATCTAAAACAAAAAAGGTTGCATCAAAGGGAGAAAGAAAGGAAAGCCTTCCTCTATTATTGCAGAAAAGACAATCATAGTCTGGTTAACAGGTATGATATATTCCAGTTCTGATTTTAATAATGCACTGCAGATGTTCTTCTGCCTTCTTTTTTTTGTTTTTTATTTAAAAATTGAAGCATCGACTGTTCTAGTTATAACATCTGTGACACAGAGGCAAAACCATCTTCATTTATTTAGTTTCACAATTCTCATAAACTTCAGTCTGTCAGGATCTCTAAGTCTACACTGGGTTCTCAAATGTTTTAATATAAACTGAAAGCAAAATGTGAATCCACATCTTCAATACTGCCCAGAATCAGGGCAGCAGTATCAAAAACTACTGATATGCTTATGAAGTAAATATTGTTTCTGACAGTGTTCATGGATGAAGTCCACAAGAAAAACATTGAAAGGCCAAACAAAAAGGAAAAAAATAACCTTTTATCTGTTGTTTTAATATGGAACTAAATATTACTAGCTTGCAGTTCTATGCACTTGTAGCAAAAAAATTATCAGCAAAACTGACTTCCCTAGATGGTTGTTCCTTGCAAGCACAAACACAGTAGTCTCTGAGTAGTCCTTTTATAAAATGCAAGAGCTCAACCTTTTTCTCAGTTGGGACCTCATTTTTAATATGGAAAATATTAACATTGACATTTGCACAGAACTACCCCTAAACCATTGAAGGTATCCTAGCATTTTATTCAATTAGTTCTATGGCTATCTCTTCATAAGAGGAAAATTTACTTCAACATTGTATACCTCAATTTTCATTTGAGCTATACAGGGGAAAATTATACTTTGCAAAAGAGTTAAAATCCAGAACTTGAAAGGACATTTTTTCCCCTCAGAAACTCTAGCAAGACTCAGCATCTTGGAGATATAAGCTTTGATTCTGATGTTTTGGGGATTCTAAAAAGATCTATCATCAATTCTAGCCTTCAAAAAGGAAAATTATACAAATAAGGAACATGATATATAACCTGAACTGAATGCTTTATGAATAACCTACAGTTCCAAACAGAAAAGCTTCAAGTTACTGCCCACTTCTGAGCATATGATTAACAAAATGAACCATAGTACTGGGATTTTTTTTTTTGAAGAGAAAATCCTTTCCATCTTCTACCAAGTGCCTCCTTAGAGCCAGGATAAATGAAGCGCAAAATGTCTTGAACTTGAAATAAGGTTGTTAGTGAATGCTGATGTTCTAGAGAAGAATCAGTATCATTTGCCCATTTTCTTCCCTCAAGAATGCTACATATTGGGCAGAGATAGCAACATTTAAAAAATGGGATTTAACAGAACAGTTTTATTCCTTTTGCTATCTAGGCTCCTAAATGCCCTGAGGTTGATCAGGGAAGCAATGTGTTGATTAGAAAAGGAAATCAAGAAGCGCAGCATATGAGTAGGGAATACTTAGGACAGCACATAATTAGGAATAAGCTCACAATACTCTTCAGAGTCACTTACCTTCTCTTCTGCAAACATAATTACACTCTGATGCTGTTTGGCATGAGTCCCATGCCTTGAATCTGTACTCTTCTGCTGGTAATAACTTCTTAAAGGAAATATGTATGAAACTAAACTCAGCCTAAGAAGTGTTCTTTGGTCCCACTCCAGGCCAGCATGAAATGACTGGCCAGATTTTTTAAGCTAAGATTTATGGAGCATGAAAGGTACATAATTTTGTTAGACAAGGACAGAAAGTGCCTTATGCTTGCATATCGAAAAATAACCAGTGAACTATTGCCCATGCTAATAGCAATTTCCTTTCCTATTCAAGCAATAGCTTCATACAGTGCCATGTGCAACTAGATCACAGGCCTTCCCTGAGCAAATGGCCACACATATAGATTAATTGCTCAAGGCCCTACTGCAACACTGTCTTTCCATTCAATTCTTAGACACGTTCTGCAGTGAAGAATACGTGGGTTTCCTCCTAAGGCAGAGCTTAGTTTTTGCTTTATGCTTAATTTGAAATTTCACCTACCCTGAGAGACTGCTCTTCCAATTCCTAAATTTCAAGCATATGAGTAATTACTCAGCTACTAAGGGTAACTCATACCATTACAATCTAGTGAGAGTACCCTCGGAGTGTTTTTTTGTTTCTCCTTTGACAGCATATGAGAAGAAAAAGAATTTCAATCACAATTTTTATGAGAGTGAGAGTTTCACCTGTTGCTCTCCTACCCAAAGGAAATATCTTTATATATTTGTCTCTTAATATATTTTTGTTAGTCGAATACAGTTAAACCCACCTCACCTGATTTTAGAAATATTATAAGAGATGTTTAACATAGATGTGCTTTACACAGATTCAGGAATAATCATATTGACAGTTAAATTAACCTTTACTAAAGTTAGATGCTGTGAATACTAGTCTAAGTCATGAGGAAAATCTATGCAGTTCCCCAAATCCTTAGGAATCAACAGCCTTACATATAAGCTTGCTAAAAAGCCATTAAAAAGTCCTTTCTAAATATTATACTTAACATTGTATATTGGAGGTTGGCCACCTCCTACTATAAGACAAACAACAAAAAACAGATGAAAGGAAAGAGCCAGCAGTATTCATATGAAGCTTACAGTGGAGAACATATGCTGTAGAGGAGAAAAATACATAATTCACTCCAAACCACTACTACTGTACAAAACCTTCCCCCGATGAGCTTAGTTTCGTACAGCGGAGTTTCCGTTTCATTTCAAATAATCTTCTTTAGCTTCACAAAAGCCCTGCAGCAGGCAGGAGGTGGGAGTGTAGTGGGAGATAAATGTTGCATATAATTTGCAAGCCGCCAGAAAAAAAAATCTCTTGGTCATTGTTTTTATTCTTTTGGTGATTTTTGTTTCCACAAGAAATAGATTTATAAATACTTTCCTAATGGCCAAGCCCATCAAGGAAGCCCTGTTCCATATTTTAGATACACTTCCTTACAGTCAGTAACTGCAAGATATACTTTGCCTATAAAGGCCTATGTAAAGGTTTCATATTGCACAAGCTGAGCTAAATGTCTCTAATGGGGCAAACACTGCAGCCTCTTAAATATTTTAACACAGTTCTGCAAAGTTACACTATGTGCTTGGATTCTTGGATTATTATGCTACACCACTGTGGATGTTGAGCTACATAAAAAAAAAAAAAAAAAGTGAAAAAGTGAAAAAGAGCAAGAGCCTTTTTTTCCACAGAAAAACAAGTTTTAGCAGCACAAACACCTTCTCATTGACTTAATTTGCTTCTCCTTCTTTCCTATGGCAGAATTTAATTCCAAATCTGCACTTCCAAATCCTTGACATTTACTGTACATAGAAAATGCTCATCCCAACCATGAACTAGGTTATGGCCTGCTGGACCTTGTGGCGTAGGAGGGTAAAAGAGGAAGAACTGAAGTTCAAGGGGAATAGGGAGGAGAGCTGGGCACGGCCATGCCTCAAGGTGATCTAGAGGTGTCTAATGCTCTTAGTTAAATACGACAACCGCCTGTGATTGTACGACTGCTCAGAAACTCTAACAAAAGCCAGGAGAACTTAGTGTCAAAATCTACTTTTCTATAACACTAAGGTAAAATCACAGAGGAATGCTGTATAGAAGCCTTCTGCTCTACTTACCTCTTGAGCAAGAAAAGCCTTCAAAGACAAAACGGCAGCTAAATGCTCAGTGCTGGTGTGGAGACAGTTTGTCTTCCCTCCATGGCTTTGAGAGTGTCTCACTAATAATATCCAGATTTTTTTGCTCTTTTACTCCTTTGAATGCTATCTTCTTACCTTTCTAAAGGGCAAAAATAATGCAGTTGTCCTTCCTAGCCATCTGTGGCTGGTCTTGTCTAGCTGTTCCTCTCACTTTTATAATGAATTATTTATTTTCACCTCAATTAGTTAATCATGCATGTGTTGCGGTATTTTAGAGACACGATAAATCAATTTAATACTTAGTAAATGATTTAGTCCGCAACCCTTTCAACAAGGATTGATGAGTGCATTTGTGTATTGTTGTCAATGAGTTAAATGAGGTTTACTATTTTGTTAGTTACTTAGGATAAAGAATCAGAAATAAGAAAGACATTATATCATTAGTACCAACTGCATCACAAGATCAGAATAATCCTCTAAGAAGGAAGATGTGAGCCATCATGCTGAGACATTAATTAAATTTTGTAAAAAGATCAGAATAATCACACCAAATCATTTTTGTAATGATAATCGTACATATTCATTCATACTTAAACTCTAAATGATTTTGGTCTGTAATAGAAAAGAAGCTTATTGAACTGCAGGATATTATGGAAAGGGTATTACTCACCATCTTTTTTACCTTTTTTAATTTATGCATAATATGAGGGATTTGCTGCTTCACCAATTTGACACACCTGTATAGAAGAAGCAGAAGTGTGAAGAGGTTATGAAATACTATTATAACAGCATCACCAGCAGTGGGAGGTCCTGGTGGAGGCAGCTGTAACTCAGAGTTGGCAGCAGGAGTTGGAAAGAGTTAATAATTTTCACCCCATCCACACTACTAGAGGTTAACTCACATTTAACTGATGAGAAACTACTAAACCCAGTAATTCCCTCTGTAAAATTTTAATACAAATGCTACTGTCTCAATCTTTGTGCTCTTTGGACACCTTCATATCTAATGCTGCTCCTCCTTCAGATCCTGCTTACACTGTGTATGTGCTGAGAGCAACATTCATCACGTTGACCTAAGCTAAGCTACCACTGTGTTTTTGATGTGCAGATTTGTTTAAGAATCTTTGGTCTTTTGCTTTAGACTAGGCCCGTCTTCCTCTGTGACTGTTCAGCAGCCAACACAACATGAGGTAAGTTGGTCAGCCACGATGAAAATTTTTTTCTCTATGACCGATGGATTTGTCAGATTTTTAGCATATTGTATGAATTTTAACAACATTTACAAGGCACAACTGGGAATCCCACTGATACAGTCCCTAAAATTAAGAAACATATACATTTATTCCTGTTATTTGGAAGCATCCAAAACTCATTACAAGTAAAAGTTAGCCAGAGGCTTCCTAATGTCAGGTCAGCTCTTTCCAGAAAGTGGAAAAGCGAGGGTTTCAAATCCAGGGTCTATACTCACAAGATTTATCTTTGTTCTTTTTCCCTGTGACCCAGAACTCTACCTTTAGCTGACATTGGCCATCAGCTGGTTATTCTTTTTTCACAGAAAAAATAATCAATATCAATCACATTTGTTAGTCATGTTGCTAGCCAAGTACAAGTTTTGCCATGCAACCTATCATAATTTGAGTGATTAATTTTCTAAAAAATATTATCAAATCATCTGCTATTCTAATCTGTGAATAGTGGTATATAGGAACAATTGTTGCATCAGCATGGGAATTGAACCTTAAATGAGAGATTTCATTAAGCTCACTGAACTATTTACATGCCTGGTATGAGCATAAGGTTTTCCAGTCAAACATCCACAAGCGCCTTTAGTTGCCAGGTACTTTGTCAATCTGTGATATTGGTGTATAGAATAGGAAAATAGACACATAATTCTGCACGGGTTATGTTCACAACTGATATTAAGTGTGAAATGCTACCCATAGAAATCTCACACAAAAACTATTATTTTCTGCTTAAACAAACTTATTTTAGTTTCTCTATCTATGTTCTCTTCAGACACTGCCTAAAAGGTTTGTTTGGTTTTTGCACACTTCAGCAATGAGCAGGTCTCTGCATCGCCAATAAGACGGTCAGTATGTCAGTCCCAAGCACTGTCCTTTATTTCACTGCATGAGCATGTAGCTGACAGACCATAAAAGGAATTACAGACACTCAGAAATCCTAATTGCAAGCCATCATTTCTGATGAGGTAAGAAAAGTCTTATCATACTTCCTTGGAAAATGAAAGGAGATATTTTTTCAAGGTCAATTTCATGGTAATTTAGTGACCTAAAAAGATTCTCACATTATTTTTCTCCTCCCTCAGAAGCAAGAATATTCATTTGCATAAATGGATGTAAAGAATATAAAGTACATTAAATGCAAATTTTATTTAAAATTATTACAAATATTACAATAATGCATAAACTGCTGTTGTCCAAAATATCTCCATGAAATTAATGACATTTAAGGAAAAGCTCTAGGAGGCACTCTGCATTGACGTAGGCACTTTGGTTGTGAGCTGATAGTAGAGTAATGCGTTTTCCTTGAGGTTATTTAATACAATTAGAAGACTAAGCACACTTTCAAACAGCATCTTACAAAAATACCTACCATTTGAAATACAGCAGTATGGCATTCTATCTGGGTTCATTTCTAAATCCCTAGGTCACTTATTCACCACTCCAATTTTTTTTGATGTTAGTTTTTTCCAATGATACATAAGTTTTCTATTATTAAAAACTGCATATTTCTAGGCATTGCAATTTCTAATCAAAGCTGCTATTAAAGGCCAGATTATTTCTCTCAATAAAACAGGTCCCCTAAAGAATATTCAGATTCTGTACTGTACCATTATAAATTAATTTCTTTTCAACAAGGATTCGCTTTTGATTTAGTCCAGTTTTCTGGATCAGCAACTAGATATACTGAGGTTGTTTTGCTTTTTTTATTAGCCAAACCAGAATTTCTAGGAACTCACCATTTTTCTTTTCAGTAACCCAACAGAGAAAGGGCACAGTTCAAATCTATAAAATGGGTGGGGAAAAAAAATAATGGATCACTTCAAAAAAAATCATAAAAAATCCCTTCATAAAGAGAAAAGGAAAGAGAGGGAGAGTCTTCTTTTATTTTTTAAGACTATAGTTATTTCAATGATGCAACTTCCAAATCGATTTGCAAACATTTCTATCAGATCAGCTGAGGGGGTAATAAACAACAGCTGGAGGTTTTGGTAGAGGCAGAAACTTTCATGGCTTCGTTGTAAAACGAAATGTAGCACTCCAAATGCTAAGAAACAGATTGCAAGTATTTCCCTGTCTCCATGCCTTGTACCTATTGAGTAAGACTGAATGAGGTCTTTCATCTTCCAATTTCTCTAAGCAGACTTGTGCACAAACTATTTATTTTTCCCTCACCAACCTAATGTCTCCAGCAAAGAGAGATGTAAACACCAGCATCTCCTTTCACTGTAAATATAAGAAAATTTTCCTTCCAGAGGGAGTTTTGCCCAAGAACCAACTCATTTATTCATTGTTGAGACTCTCAACAACTCTGAAGCAGTTGAATAACTGTTCCCTCCCACACCAGCAATGGTGAAGACTGATGTCACTAAAGTACAGTGCTTTAATCCTGAGGTTACCTGAACTGAGACTAAGGCTTTTCATTTCAGTAAAGCTGAGAGACCTGAGCAGATCTTAGCCCTCCACATGGCTTCAACACCTCCAAAACATGGACTTAGATTGTGACTGCAAATTACCTGCATTAGGTATTTTAATAGGAAGCATAGATTTAACAGAAATGTGTGTTCTGTTGCATGTTGCTTTCCATTTCTGCATAGCCTATGAATTTCATCAATTTAGAAAAATTAAAATCTTAAGAGACAATTAGAAAAATACAGTCCTACCTTCCCTAAAACTTAGGCCTGGGAGTGCTCACCATTTTGACTATAGCACAAAGAACAAGAACTTCAAGCTGAGATGAAATTTCTTTCATCTAGATCACTAACTCTGGTCTGAAAAAAATCCAGTCTTAATTTGGGATCACTTCAAATGGTGAGATGTATTAGTTGTACAGTACTTCCGTGTTCATGAAGCCAATTCAAAGAGACCTGAAAATCTGTTTTAAAATTCACTGTGCTGCAGGCATTCTGATTGAAGGCAAATAACATTTCTACCACATTCTGCAAATTGACTGAGAAGTCTGCTTTAATGGAAACAAGGTAAAGAAACAGCCAAAAATATGCCACTAGATAAGAAAAACAAGACAAATTTTGGCACAAAAATTACAGTAGAGACAAAGCTACTTTTATACTACCCAGGAACATCTCTCCAATCTTGTCTCTCTGGAATCTCTCTTAGCTCTACTTTGGAATGGTGTATTTTCTTTCAAAATCTAGTTATTTTTCACTTTGTTCTTGTATCTTGTATATTACACTTGTTCTTGTAGTTACTTCTGGATAACGTTGTAATGATTTGGAAATAAAAGACAAACACCACACATAAAATGACAGTTTGTGTTGCTTTACACCATGTTCTTCCAAAGGTTTTTCTTACTGCTGAGCCCTATGCGGACAGGCCAGGAGGCCTGTTCCATAATTTCTCCTTTTCCCACAGCAGTAGAGCAGAGTAGATAATATGAGAAGATTCAGCTTCCAGTGTATTTTCCATTTTGGTAGCTATCACTGAGGACAGCTAATGTTGCATAAATGTTTGCATACTATAGGTACTTTGGATGTTGAAAACAGAGTTCAAACATCCTGAGGGACCTCATCTGTATCAGCCAGATTCTGTGGATCAGCCTTAAAACATTGAACGTGTCTTTTGTGAGGAGTTTGGCTCGAGACACAAAGGACACAAACGTGTGAGAGTTTTCAAATATTTTTTGGATGGTGACATCAATACTATATGTGAGTGTAATACATATACATACATTGTATTTGAGAAATACTGAATATTACAGGTGTATATAAATCCTATATTAAATATAACAATTTTCTGATCCTTTCTGTGATAGAGTAACTAGCATGTTTGTCTATAACAAGAATGGAATTATCTAGCTTGGACAGATTAAGAAATAGCTATTCTCATGAACACTAAGACTTCAAGTGCAAACAAAAGCTGCTAGAAAGATGCTGTACTGTTCTAACCGTACAACACACCCAGGCTGGAAGCAGGAAAACTCCCTTGCAAGCCTCAGATAGACCAAACAATTTCAAGGGATGAAGAACTACTCTTTTTATGCCCACTTGGTTCTTGTCTTGGACCACTGAACGCTGCCGGCAGCTGTGGAAGAATGGCCTGGAAAAGGGGAAACTTAGAGAAAAACTAGGGCCTAACAGAAGTTTTGGCCTTACAGAAGCTTGCTTGGGGTGATACACATCCAGGATGGCTGGTATGTGCGGAATCTACCTCTCCACGATTCCCTTGGCAACACAATCTGCCCTCCTAGCACACTGATAAGAACAAATGAAGAGTAGAGCAGAACGGAGACTCCACAGTCAAACTTTGCTGGCTTCCCTGAAGAGGGGATAATCCGATGGTGCCGTGCAGACATGAATGAATGGAGGGTGGAGCGGAGTGAAGACACCGCAGCCAAACTCTGTTGCACTCCCTGCAGAGGTGGTAGCCTGGTGGTACCACACAGCTGATGGGCCACATAGTGTGATGTCTGGTGCTGGGACAACAGTGGTTGCAGATCAGTCCCTTCTGATAAGCTTTGCTCAAACTTCTCCTTCTAATCTCATCATAATACCAATACACAACCCCATCCCACTAAGCAAGCTGTCTAGATTCTAGATTAACTTGGGAGACTTTTTGGAAATCAATGAATAATGAAAGCAAATATGACTAGAGTCACTCAAGCTCCACATGAATGTACAAGAAAATATATAAAAGGCAAACTAGTAAGAGGGACAGCAAGCAGCAGCAGGAGGGGAAGAAGAAGAAGGAAGAGGGAAGATTCCATCGTAACTGCTGGGTCAGTCAACGTGCTGATCCCCCTCTTTCCTCCCCTCGCTGCCTGAGGAGACTTGAGACTGAGAGCCCTCTCCCATCTTCTGGGGTGAGTGATGATTGCACATTTGTACATCAGAGCTAGCTAAAAACCCCATGCTGTAGTAGAGAATTTCCTATACTGA
>JAUBNY010000645.1:2552749-2591109 GCA_032275445.1 Crypturellus soui | reverse complement strand
TCCTATACTGACATCCGAAACCTGCTTTGGAAATGTTGCATTTGAATAAATCCTGCTGTTTGTGAACTCGACTACTTTTTTGGGGGGCGAGCGATCGGACCTACAGTTGACAGACTGTTTGTGAATCCAATACTGCCAGAGTCGAGCTTATAGTTGATCACACTATTTGGGAACTCGATTTGCTGCCACCACTACGGTTTTCAAACTGCAACATTTTCACGGCAGCCCCTGTAATTTTGCACTGAGGACAACTGTCCTCCAGGAACCAGAGAGATCACCCCTGCCCACCTTGGATATTCAAGGATTTGGGGATATTCACTCACAGCCAATAATCTGTCAGTCATAAAGAAACACTTTTGCCCTTACAACCTGAGAACATGCACATATTTTATACACCTTCACTAGTAAAGAAAATTAAGTAAAACAAACAGAAGCAGCTACCCCTGATTATAGCTAGGGATGATTTGAAATGGTTCATTTGACCCAATCTTAGCTCATTCTTCTGGAGCTAAGAAAGTTGACCTAATCACATCTAATTAAAGGCCCTTCATTAAGAGATCACCCTGTTTAGCCCTGCTTCATTGGTCGTCTTCCAAAAGCAAACACTTATTACCGACAATATGTCCCTACACCAAACCATCTGCCTGGTTTCCAGGGCTACATTTGTAACAGGAGTGAGTTTGTGCTGATATTGTTCTACTGAAATTATTTATTCTTTAGTTTACTCAGATGAATTATTTCCACATTATAGCTTTTAAAATATTTTAAAGAAATTAAACTGAAGACACACACTGAACATTTTCACTCATTGAAAAAAAAAAACAGGAGTATCTGCAGCAATTATCAAAGAAGTATACAAAATTCAAGATAAAAGCCTAACAAAAGCTTGACATGATAGCAGTGCTTTCAGCAGCACTGACCTTCGTCTTGGAGCCTGCAGAAGGAATCTGACCTGCAAACAGCAAAACCAAAGTACAGCAATAGCACAGGAAAAAAAAAAGGAGAGGAAAAAAAAGCAGTGACTATTCTTATTTTTATATGCAAGTTATTTAAAGATAAAATAATGATACAAACAGAGGAAGAGACAGGGAAGGGAAACAAGGCAGCGGTGTAAAACACTGTAGGTTTTCACAAAGTTACAGCCTTCCCTCACCTACTCTTAAAATCTATTGCTTATATCAGAGCTGGGCAGAATCATTCAACACTTTCTAAATCCCTGTCTTTTTTTTTTAATTTCTAACCTCAAAGTCTACAGCATCCAAGTAGGCTCTTGGAATTATCATGGTATTAGCTGCGCTTACACCATGCGCTTTCACGAGGAGCAGCAACTATGAAAGGCAGTGCATTTTAATACCAAATTACATGCATCTTGCATTTGATTGCTCTCTGTTAAATATGGGCTTGAAAGAGCTTTTTAATGGTCTGTCTTGGAACACAGAGTCCGGGGTCCTCAGAGGACCTTAAAAGTTGTTTTGTGGATTTTTATGGGCTTTTACGGGGCCAAGCTTTCACTTCCAGTGTTTCAATATTCCCCCAAAGTGACAAGGCTGCATCACTGGGCCTTATTGCACCACACTAGGCCAACATTTTCCCAAAGAAAGCTCTATCAAGAGAAGAAGCACATGGCCCTGCCTATGGAAAAGAATGATAATCGCAGGCCAGTTCAGCACTATTGACGAGGTCTCTGACATTCACTGAAGCACAACGAGCCTTGAGCACACAAGCCGAGAGAACACTGGGTTTTTTGAATGTCAGGACGCTTCAGTGGAGGGACACTAAAGAAACTGCAAGGCCGGGTCCCAGCCGAGAAGCTGGTCCTGCGAAACAAAGGCGGCCGCTTCTGCACTGCTGCTCCGCAGAGCTGCAAAGATTCCCTGAGCTCATTGAAAACAAATTAGGTGCGGGAGGCTCGACAGTGATAAGCAAAGTGTGTCCACCTCTCTGACAAGCCCTGCCACGATGAACCATTTATGCAACGTTCGTGGTTTTAGAGGAAAGGGACCTGACTGAACGCCTTGAGCTGCGCGGCACTAAGGAAGTGCAAGGCTCAGGCGACTTTCCTCTACCCAAACTGCAAGGATGAGAGCGCTACAGAGTAAGCAGCAAAGTGCATTAGACTGATGGGAGATGAATGCATGTGAAAGCAGACGAGTGGGCATTGAAATAAGTAAAAATCGTAAGGAACAGCTAGCCAAGTGTAAGCAATTTCATGATTCTTCCAAGCAGATAAAATAACAGGAGAATAAATAAATATGAACACTAATGCCATTATTTCTGCTTATTTCTCATACGCGGTTTCATGGGATTTCATTTATTTCCTAAAAAATGAGAAGCATTTGTCAAACCTCTCCACAATTCCATGAGCATATATCTATAAATGCAGGAAGGTGCAGTGGAGATGAATAGGTATCCCAGGGAAAGGTGTTTAGCACACTTTGAAATTTGTATTTTTTCAAATCACATAAACTTTTGCTCCTGCAAAACACCTAGTAACATTAAAAATGCAATGTAAAAAAAATGAGAGCGAACATAAGCATTAGATATAAATAACTGTATTAAAATGCCTTTATTTCCTATCTTTTAAACATTGAGAGAGGTTCCTAATTTGAATAGCTAACTTTGGGGCACAAGTAAAATGTAAGTTGCTTTTTCTTCACGTTATAGAAATTAAATGCCTTTTGCTGACAATACAGCTCAGCTGCTCAGCATAACATAACTGCTGAACTTTTGGAAGATACAATAAATTCACTTTAGCACGTTTTTATGTATATTTACTTCTAAGCTCTACATAGGGGACTTGTACACAGTGGTCAGAGTCTGCATCCATCCAACTCCACAGAGCATCAGTGGTGGGATTTGATCAATTAAAAAAAAAAGCTTCTATTTTTAATACAGCTGTTTCTAAATTCTTAATACACCGATACACATGGGTGATCACTGCAACAGCAACTTATCAAACTAGTGTTGACTTTTGTGTTAGACATAGATTCATCCAACCAGTCCAAAGCAATAAAAAATACTGAAACTTTCCCTCAAATTTCAGGACACTTATTCCAAATACTGTGGGCTAGGAGGAGAAAATGTTATCTGCTAAGCACCACATGTACTTTACATGGCATTAAACTAAACAATTAGGTTTGGTCACTCAAGTTTTCTATATTTAAGCTGTTTCATTCGTTCTTTAATGGGATAAAGTAAACACATTTACTTAAAACCTTTAATCCTGTCCCTGAGCTTGTTAAAACTAATTAAAAATTGAACATAAATTTTATTCTGCAGAATTATTAAGGATTTCTTTCTCCAAAATTCATCCCCCCACTTTATCCCTGACACAGAGTGGTTCTAATCACCAAGTGCAGATGCTTTTGATGACTGCAGACTGCTCTGAATTTCAGCAAAATAAATAATAGTTATGTCAACAGAAAATATTATATTCAGTAGCACAAGCTACAGGCCAGTGACTCTGTAGTCACACACCAGATTCATGTGTTAACCTTAAAGTATTTCTTAGATCACAGTATTTCTTAAATATTTAATTTTTGCTTAGCAAATTGTATTAAAAATAATGTTCTTTTGAATCTAATTGCATATTTTTTTCACTGAATAAATTTACTGTAGTAAGTTCCCCTGCATTTAGGGATATGGTTGACCACAACACAGTCTATACTTGTATAGAAACATTACTGTTGGTTTTCCTCACTATAATCAGACAATCCATTAAATTTAGGATTATTAATTGCTTTGCTGATGCTATGGAGCATGATGATTTGCACATTATTTTTTAAAACAGAAGCAATACCCTGGCAGTCAGTCCAAGTGGTAGCTTTTGTTAGAGTTCATGGAAAACATATGGATTTCTACTCAGAAATAGAGACAAACATCATTTATAAAAGTCTTTTCTGGATATCTGAACATTTCTTTCAAGAGGGGAAAAACAGCTTAAAAATAGGGCAATTCGGTATCATTGTTACTACTATCAGAGCTCGTACAATAGTAATAATTAATGCAGTTATGGAAAAAGGCATTCAATGTGAAATTAGTACTTGATATCTTAGGAAAACATTGTATTAGTAACCTCAATCAGGTTTTTGTTATTTAATCTCAGTAATCACTGAGCTAGTATCACACTGGAACAAATACATTGCCTTACATTTAATACAATTTATTTCTCACTGGTATAGTTATGCAGCTTCTTGCAAAGACTTCACAGGAAAAAGAGCCAGTGCATTGATTTAACATTGTCATTAATATAGCCCTAGTGGGATACACTTTGTCTGCCATAAGGAAAAGGCATAATTACTTTAAACGTGCAGTAAGTTGTTAATGAATACACACATCCTATATTAAGGATGTCAGAAACCAGCAGCTAATGAAATCATTGTCTTGGTCGACAGAGGATTCCTGCCGCAGAGGGAGGCAGGCTCAGGCTCTGCTAGTGCAGATTATTAGGTGATCTTTTCATCTGATATTGTACAGCACAGCTCTGCCCTCCACTATTTTGAACTTTCTCACTCACTAGCTGAGCACGACATGCTCTGTAGAACTTGACTTCTGTGACTAGTCTAAATCCACGTTTAAATTAATCAAGAGGGCTTTTCTTCAGTATTTCAATGCACCTTTTTGTCCATAAGTGGCAAGATGAAGAAAAACAGAGCACATCTCTCTCAAACAAGCAAATCTTGTACAGACACACTGAGCACATTCATGGCCACATACTGTATTAAAGGCAGCAAAGGTCACCAGCACAGAAGACTGGAGTTCCCATCACTGCCTATCTTTGGAAGCATCCATCTGCTGCTTGCTGGCTACTTGTGACTACTGAGGACGACAAGAGTCTGTAAGAAGCCTCATCAGACTAAGTTAAACTTTATCACATCTGATCATATTTGCTCACAGTCTATCCTTTCACCCAGATATCCAAAAGGGATGTTCTTAGCTCCCTAAATATCCTGAGGATGCACTTGGATTAGGGAGGTGTCAAGCACTGTACACAGGCAAACTATGAAGAGGTTGCAGAAGATGGAACAAAATGGGTGACTCGGGGTTATTTGCTGCAACAAGAGCAGTTAGCAATCGATCAAACAGCAACAGCAGTCACCAGCAGGCAGGTGCCAGCTGCCCGCTGCCCTGGCCCTTGGTGTCCTCAGCCCTGGCAGCCAAACCATCACCAAGGGGGTGCTCTCGGTACCCAGACACACAGTTTCTGTGAAATTCACAGGTCGGGAGCTTCAGCACTGGTTTGGAAATGGTAGCATTTCCAAGCACCATTTCAGACACTTTCAAACTCTGGGTACCCAGTACAAAGAAAGATTCAGAACTGCTGGAGACTTGGAATGCTGCAATTAATGTTTCTTGTTTGTGACCCGGAACTAGGTTCTGCCTTTTAAAATAGGAGTTGGCGCTATTTCTTTACAATAAAGAAAAAAAAAATCTTTGAGCTGAATGATCCTTAGTTCACAATAGCTCAGAACAGTGACAGTTTAGGTGTTGACCTACTACAGATCGATAACAGAAGGAAAATCTTGGCTGGCCTACTTTCAATCACTTATAATTTTCAGATACTACAATAAAGAGTCTTTGGGCTCATGGATATAATTTTCTTAGACATCATTACCTTCTATGATGCCAGGGTAAGACTGTTGGCCCTTTCAATATTTTTACGTATATACACATATTAAAAAAATAAAAATGGTTTGCAACTTGTCTAGTGCCTTCATTCCTTTCTTCACGGTTTCGAGCTTGGTAAATAATAGCACAAGTTGATTAATTGCTTGTTATTTCCGAACAGGCTCCCTGAGTGGTTACAATGTGCAAACATACGCAAAATCTGTGACAGTTTTACTTTGTGTATTGTCATTGCAACACTCAAACTTTCACAGTACTTTAATTCTTTCAAAGTTGATAGCTCATGTTATAAACTGTGTCCTGACTGTGGAAATGGCTCAATGAAGGTTTGGCAACTTCTCTGAGAAGCCTCTTTCCTCCTATAGACTAAAATGAGCCCTTATTCAAATCCGAATACTGTAGCTGATGAATGAGGGTTGAATCACAGAATGAATATGGTTGGAAAGGAGTTTTGGAGATCATCCAATCCAACCTTCCTGCTCCAGCAGGGTCAGCTAGAGTAACTCCTTTTAGGAGTATAACACAGAGACCAACACTGCAAACCCTAAGCCAACATACCCATGGGCTCTGGCCCGCAGGAACATTTCAGCTTGGACTTGAAAGCCGGAGGGCTTTTCCAGAGACATAGGCTGCTAGGTGAATATAACAGACACAAAACCATATTACCTTGTTTATATATATTCCAAAAGCAGTCTGAATGCTGCTGCACTCTGGTCCCCAATAGATCTCTTTGCAAGATGATGGAAACCTGTTCAGACATCTTTGCACCTGTGCTGCATTCGTACCCTAGTGCACCCCAAGAGGTACAAATCCTACAACAAGTCAAGTATTAGGTGTCTAGTAAAAGCAATCAGAAGGAATTTTCTTGGACTACTCGCTGAAATCATCCAATACCTGGGCCAGTTCTTACCTTCCCACCTTCCCCTCTGAAACTGTATTTAGAATTTATTTTCTCTTTTTTTTTTTAGTGGCTCATGAAATTGTAAAGTCAACCAAGCCACAACATCCCAAGGAACCGAGCGTTCCCTGCAGCGCTGCCCGGAGGTGCTGGGTCTGGCAGCCAACCCCTCGGCGGCGGCTGCTCGAGGCCTCCGCGGAGGGCAGGCCCTGCCGCCCGCGGCCCCGGCCCACAGAGCAGCACAAGTGCCGGCTCCCTGTCACATCTGTGCTGCTTTTACGCTCTAAAAAATCTCAGTGATATTGGAGGGAGCCCTTCCTGCCTCTTCCCTGTATTTACAAACCACTGGGACCTTATGAAGCAGAATACTCTTCAGGGATACAAAGGGATTCACTCCCTAGCATCCTTCACATTAAGGAGTGCAGCATCATTCAATATCTAGGCCAATTTAGTCCAGCATCTACACACTGGCTCTGTCTGGTTTTGTTTGTTTTTACTTAAGGTTTGATTTGTTTTGCTCTTTCTCTTCTGAATAGCTGATTTCCCTTCAGCCTAGCAAGAAGATCCTTCACTCTGTTCTGAATTATTAAGTCACTTTGAGTTATAACTAAAAAAATGCTAAGAAGGCAACACACACATTCTGGTTGCAATGAATTTTTACTCCAAATCTGTTGTTCCCTGGAGTGCTATTATTTACATGTGCTGTTACGGCTGCCACTTCCTAGTGTAATTCCATGCTGCAATGCACAATGTAAACAGATGCCTTCAGCTTCCCACCTTCCAGTTCCACAGCAAGTCACCACCCAGAACCAAATGATCAAATGAATATTTATGCCTTACATGCAAGTCACTAACAACAAGTATCTTCCCGTTATTCCTGAACTAGAGCATCAGGATCGAAGCACTAAAACGATTGGGAACTGATTTGCTTGGTTGTGTGTGCATTAGAAAGCACACGGTTAGGTTTCAGACCTAACTATAGCTGCTTCTTTTCATACTACGGTATGAAAAAAGCATTTCTTCTTTTAATGCTATTTTATAAAAATATCTCTTTATTTCAGTTTCTTCTTTTCATGCTATTTTATAAAAATATCTATTTATTTCAGTTGTGAGTTGACAAAGAGACTCTTTAATTTTTTTCCACAAGAAGTATGATCCAAGTGAGACCAAAATTGTCACTAATTTCTGCATATTGAATGTGGAAAAAAAATGTTTTGATAAAATTCTATTTCCTAAAAATATGTGAAGAGCAGCTCTCCAGTTTGAGTGGAGAGCAAAAAAATACCTGTTAACAGCTCGGAAACTGTCAAGAAATGCAATCACTCTCCTCAACCAACTTTATTTATAATTCATACATCAACTCTTACCCCATTCTTACAAAATATGACAGAGTTTTCCTTCAATTTATTCAAAATGTCTGTATGTTCACAAATTCCAGGGATGAAAGGTTCCTCTTTGAAATGGAAGATTAATTCACCATGAAGGATGAAAGTTTATTACCCAGTATAACCCAATGACACCAGTCAATAGAAATCTTTCTGGTAAAATTTGGATAGAACATATAAAAACAAATTTTATGGATAAATAAATCTGACCTAGCCAGGTATATTTGATTAACTGCGTTTCTTCTTACCAGTTCTGGAGCTTTCCAGGAGAAGTGCTCTGCCTTTTTTTACACCTTTAGCAGACAGATAATTTTTCTTCTGAAATAACAAACCACCAGGTTGCTCAGAAAACTCACTCCATGTCCCTGCAGAGTTCATACAAAGTCAGTAGTTCCCTACATAAATGTAGTTGCCTACCCTGCCAAGAGGCAATTCCTTAATACACTAGATAGCCTCAGCTGTATCAGTATCCCACTGTATAATATATTAAAGTTTTTTGTCATTATGAATGAAGCTAAATAAAAAAATAAAAGTTTAATGCACAGAGTACCTCCTAACAGGCATTGCCAGCACCAGGAGGTAACTTAGTAAAACCAGAGCTTGAAGAGAGAGAGCTTTTCCACAGCCCTTCAGGGGTCTGAATCAGGCTTCATCGGTGCAAGCCCCTTCCAGAAAGATGCTCCTGAGGAAAAGTAAGGCTGTTTGTTGTTTTCTTGCATTCAAGTTAATCTCCAGTTGCATTTTTTGCTGGAGATGGTCTATGATTTTATGTTTTAAACTACAGA
Organism: Crypturellus soui; assembly: GCA_032275445.1. NCBI lineage: Eukaryota > Metazoa > Chordata > Aves > Tinamiformes > Tinamidae > Crypturellus > Crypturellus soui. Next base: position 2,582,416 of record JAUBNY010000645.1, on the reverse strand, counting down.
AAATACAATATTTTCAATGTAAGGTCATTGCTTTCACTACTTTTTGCCACATAGAATGCAAATGCCACTTCAAAATGGAAAAGACTTATTCTGCAAAAAACAGCTTAAAAATCACATAATCGGAAAGCTATGGTTCCAAATGCCATATTAAAAGTTATGACCCGATTCCAACCAGGTAATTAGCCTGCTAAGATTGTAATTTTATGTACCTTATGCTTATATTGCTGATTTAGCTGCAATAATAATTTAATGGACTGAATAACCTAGCTACAGATTGGATACTGGAGATTAAGAATAATTCCAACAACTTGAGGTGCTCATTCAGCGTGAACGCTCCTTTTGTCTTCTTTTAATACCATATGTCTGAAAGCCCTGAATAACTGTGGTCAGCTTTGGCCAGAGTAATGCATGAGAGTTACATTTTTACTTTCAGAATTAATATATTCATCGTTTTAGCTACGTGGCTAACTACTTCTAGGTATGAGAAATAACTGAACATGTCTTAAGGCGTTGCAAAAATAAGAGATAATGAATAGCATTATTTTTTTTCTTACAGTGAAACTTTTCTGGTCTGTTAGATTGGACTTCTTGCACATAGGCTGTACAGACATGAACAAAGTCCAACAATGACATGATTTTCCTTAAAATCTTTCCTTGAGTAATGCCTATTAGTGCAGGAGCCACTTTGGTATTTCCCTGCTGTTCATACGTGACTGTGAAAAAGCATGCATGGCCTCAAAAGCAACTAATGGACCATTAGTATCTACTAAAGTACCACCATCTTCCCCTCTGAGAATTGCACTTAGATCCACTATATGGAAATGAAAAAAGATATGTAGCATCTTACTCCCACTTTTATAATGAATACCTATTTTTAATCATATTATGTATAATCATCCATGAGATAACACCAACTGGTAAACCAAAGCCAGAATTAATCATGAGAACTTGAAACTGAAAGGAACAATACTACTGAATGACATTAGTTCTCATTAGCTCACATTTAAAAGTAGTTTTATGATTTTTTGTTTGTTTTTGAAAATGAATCAGAAAGGAATATAAAATGTTACTTTTGTTACTTTTGCAAATTGAATTTCATCTAAAAAACAACCTTTACAAAAACTAGAGCTTACTAAGGTAAATGGTCTGTATCTTTTATGAAACTTGGCTCCAATTTCATGCCATTTCCAGCAATTTCAAATTTATAATGGAGAAGGTTTTCATATATAATCTTATCCCAACCATAGTTTAAATTCTCCCATCCTTTGAAGGCTTTTGTGGACCCTGACACAGAATCTCTTTATCTAAAAAAAAAAGTCTGACATAAAATGACATTTTAGAGCCCATCTCTTTATTAGGGAATGAGATTATTCTTGTTAAGAGAAAAAGCTTCAAATTCCTTAAGAAACTTAGGTTGTCCCCAGCATCCAGATCTAATGAATCCCCATCTGGATGTCCCTACAATGTCACTTCTGGGAAGCTTGTCAAAGAAATAGAGAAAAAAAAATAACAATTTTTGTTTCTAGAACTTCAAAAGCAAATAATATGGCCTTTCACAAGCAAATAGAGCTGCAAAGTTGCTTGCATCCCCAAAACTAGAGGAAATCAAAGAAACCACAATAGAAGTCAGTCTATCTTTTCATAAATGTTTGTAGTCTGTAAAAGAGAGAACGCCCTTCAGAAACATTGAGAAAGCAACAGTCCATTGTCTAGAGATTTGAGGGTTTTTTCTTTTCAGCATAACAGAAAAGAGAGATGTAAGAAATTGCATCCTTGCATCTGAGATGTCTCAGATATGGCAAGAGTAACTTGTTGAATACCTCTTAGTTATCATCAGTTTCATCTCATCCAACATAGCAAACTACAAATCTTTCTCTATCAAATACAGAACCAAACAAAGCAAACAAAAAAGCATAGTATAAATCTTTCTCTATTGAATACAATTTTTTCATAGTAATTTTTAAATATATCTTTGTTACTAACAAGAAAAAACATGAAATAGTTATCAAAAATATCGCAAAAAACGTTGAGATAACAGGAGATTTTAGGGTTTTAGAAATGTAAAGTATACCTCAAAAGAAAGACTACTAGATTTCTTCTAGAAATCTACTACCTTTTACGTTTCCTGTAAAATTCTTCACAATAACTTTCCTCTTGAATTTAAGATCAAAACTCCTTGTGAATATGACTGAATATTAAGAATGTTTTTATTTTGCTGCTTCAAAACCAGTTTGATGGTCTTGGACTATTCTAGGTATGACTAAGCCCGGCTTGGGATAGATGAAACCACTCTGCTGAAGTTTCTCTCCTTCAATTCTGTTTCCTATTATTCCTCCTCTTTACTGATTAGTAATTCAAAACAGAAAAAGTTAGAGAGAAAAACACACATTTTTGCCACTTGTTTTTGAGCACAGTACACAAGGTTAACTAAATTAATGCGGAGGCAGGAGGATTCAAGGGTGAACATGTCAGTCTAGGTAACAGAGAGCTTAGATAAGCCAGCATTCAAAAATAAACCATGTATTCAAACTCACGACTTATGACTCCCATGTTAATCACAAAGTAGACAATTTATTAAAATGGAAGCTTTTCCAATAGCCTTATTTTGATTTAAATACGCCTATAACATCTTTTTCATTTGAGCTTTTCCCTCTAAAGCCAAGTATTTTGTACTTGGCTTTATTGAGTTTGTTTGCATTGCTTCCTGTAAAGCTCTCCAGTGCATCAAAATTACTTTGAATTCCAATCCTGCTCTTCAAACCACTTTCAAATCTTGTTGTCCTACCCTTACCCACCAGGAAATTACAAGTATATTCCCTATCCAACCATTCCAGTCATTAATGAATAGATGTCATTATGGGAATGCATCTGGAAACATAAACAGGCACGACCACTCAGCTAGACAGAAACCAAAGACTAAGTCCAGAGTACATTCTTTGAACAAGGTACATAGTCAACAGTAAAACAACAGTAATTTAAGCTCTGTCTTTGTTTCTTAGCTTGCAGAGAGAAAGCAGAAGAGTGAAAAATAAATAAAAAAGAAAAAAGCTGAATGATGCTTATGATTGCTTCTCTCTTGTTCTTAAGTCCCCACATCCTACCCAAGAAAAAGTTAAATTCAGCTTAATTAATAATGGAATGAGTATGACCTTCTCATTGGCCAGGAATTTACATCCATACCATTTTATAGCTTGCTCTCATATCTTTCTACCAAGTGACTTGAGGGTCCCTTCTCTATTACTGCACACATAGAATCATAGATTCATAGAATCATTATGGTCAGAAAAGACCTTCAAGATCATCAAGTCCAACCATAAACCCATCACCACCATGCCTGCTAAATCACCTTTCATTCTTTCAAAGCTATAGTCCATGCTTACCTCTCTCCAATTTCTGGGCATCACTCTACCCTCATGAATTCTCAGACACAACAGCTCATGGCTGCAGACCATTCTGTAAGTACTTAGGGTTAAATTCTATTCATTGCAATCAGCTGAAATACAGGCCCATGTCTTCTATTCCTTCATGGCTGAAATTAAGATTCTTATGATAAGAATCCAGCCAAGACAGTTAAGGCAAATTTTCCCTTTTCTATACCCACTCCCCAGAAAAATAAAGCAAAAATCTGCTTACTCTATTGTATTATTATGCATATTTCATAGCTGTTATTAAGCTTTGAGCCATACTTCCTTCTTCTCACTTTTTTTCTAAAATTTATTAAAATATTTCTTATTTGTGTGACTCCTTACTGGCTACATTTTTTTTGGATTTACTCTGCACATGCTTGTGCTATTATTTTGCACTTACTCCTAGCACAAAATATTCATTTCTTGGCATCCTTGTTTCCCTTCTTCTCTCTGAGTTCACTATGGCCTTTGCTATATACATGTCATGATGTTCTACTGAATTCAAGTAATTTGCTTCTATGCCTGCGTCATCCTCTCTTTTAGCAATGTGAAAGATGCACTGCAGCAGCTTTAACTCGACCAGCATAGAATTTTCCATCTCCAAAATGCCCCATCACTCTGTGAAGATGAAACAAAATTGGAGTATCTCTGTGCTTCTCCAGTCCTCATCTACCACCTCCCCTGAAACTGCCAGTGAAATTGGCTGAAGCTGAAACATAAACATGCCCCATTTTTATCAGCCCTGGTCTGAGGGCTCTAGACGAAAGTCAGAGTTGACATCTGAGAAGGCCAAGCCACTGCTCGCCTGTCAAAGCCTCTAAAATCTGCCATCCTCCCACAGGCTTTTTCTGCCCTTGAATTCCTCCCCATCATCTCTGTGGTTACTGCAGTTGACCTGTAGTTTGGAAGTTTTGCATCTTTCAACATCTCCAGTTTATGAAGATACACCTACAGTATCTCCATCTTCTGCTGCCCACCTGATTCCTCCCAGAAGCCTGTGTTAAGCCTATGAACGCTGTTTTTCTCTACGGATTTCCCTCACGCTCTGAAACAAGTTTGTTCCTAACATATTCCAGAAAATTATCTCTTGCCCTTTTCCAAAATACCCTTTTAACTTTAATTTCTACATTATCAGGTCATGTGCTTTTGCTAATTGTTCAGATAAAGAAAACAAGAAGAAAGCTCCTGTCTCTTCCTGCCTAGATGCTCTTTAATAAATAGTCACTGTAATTTCCCCTCCACGCTCCTATCATTTTCTCTTTATCCAGACACCTATAAAGGCCTTCCTTTCCACCTCTGCTGGGTACTCAGACAAATCTATATTTTGTTCAGACACAATATAATACTTCCTCATCTCTTTCACAGTCTTTAGGTTCTTTCTGAAATGATGTGCGTGGCTATTTTCTTGCAAAATACTCACAGTGATTAGTGTGGCAGAAGGTCCTGCAGTCACTAAAATGGAACGCACTTCAGTCTGATCTTCATCTGTCAAAGGCTGATGACTACTTATCTAGGCAGCCCAAAGATGGCTTGCCCATTTGAAACAATATATTTTCAGCCCATTGAAGTATTTGTATATAGGTTGTGCAATCTGAGCATAAACTTGGACCCGCTGCAGCAGCTCGTGTGATTTCTCACACAACAGAATCATACATCCCTGTTTATCTCAGGCCCTATTTAAATCAAAATTGAAAATCATGATTATGGATCCTGCAACAAATCCATAAACACACCATCAAACCATACCTTGCTGATGTTTGTGAAAAACAGGGATTTATTTTACTTTGTAAGCATCCTTGCCTTTTGGAGTCTCTCCACACTTCATTAATTTAGGATCTAGTTCTTTCATTCTTATTCGTGCTGAATAATACTTTGTCATGGAAATGATCCTATTGCTATACTACATCAGTGAAGAAAATTAGACTCATACAGACTGGCATGAATCTACAAGAAACATTTTAATTCTTCAAGTGGAATTGCTGATTTTCAATCTCATAAAGATTCTACCTCATCAAGAGATGTGGGCTGCTAGGGAACAGAAGCAAATAAAGGCATTTTCACAAATGGATGACAATGGGTTGCAAGAGTATCAATTCTCGCTTGCAACCAAATTAATTTGTAGCTTTGCTTTGTTTAGCTTAATATTTACTGAAAAGCAAGTAATCACTCACTGTGGAAATGTCTTCAGTAATATTACTAATCCAATGAAACATTTTTTCCACTACCAGAGATAGACATGTCTTCATACATTAGGAAGATAATAAATAAAAGGATGTATGCATAAGATGGGTGAGAAGATCTTCTTTCCACATTTTTGCTGTTATTGTCTCTAGGTTAAACCCTGCCACTCCTCATTAGGAATTTCATTGGTATTATAATGACTATCTAACTGGTATTTCTTTAGTTCTAACGTAATACATAAAGCTGAATACTGCCCTCATGCTCACCATTATTGAAATATATGAGGAGCTGTTTCAGGTGCAAGGTGAATAACACTAATTACAATAACTTTTTGCTGACTCGGAGTTACTCAGAAGAGTTTTACAGTTCAGGTTATTGCACATCCTTGGACTCCTTTTGTGCAGCAGCAGATCTGGGTCTCATCAGTCACCTCCTTCTGGACTGTTCCTACATTCTACCCCTTTCATATGTTATTTCTAACCATATCTTGGGCCATTCCTTTGAGCAGTGGATATCACCTATGCATTAACATTATTTCACACAAATTCTTCAAAATTGAAAATCACCCCGCTTCTCCTTCTAGCAAAGTGAATATTTTAACTATCAAAGCATCCTTCAGTTTTTAATTAAAAAAAAAATAAGAAAAGTATCCAGGACTTGCTTCTTACATTATAATAGTTTTATACATAGGCAGTATCACTGACCTTGGAGTTGGTCTGAATTTGCATTTTTAAATTGTATAAAAAAATCCAACAAAAGGCAAGCCTGACTCTAACACAGAGATCTCCACTCCATTCTCTTGACTTTTGCTCTGAATTTCAGTGAGAATTTACAAACCTTACAGGATAAAAATGCTCGAAACCACTTTTAGCTACATGTTATACAGTACCATTAGCAAAACGAAAAATCCTCAATGCCAAATTCTTCTCAGCCAAAAATTTCTTACAAATCCAAAGGCAAAAGAACAGAGAATACTATTCACCACATAAGAGACAAGTCTTTCCATGAGCTAAGAATAAAGCATTAATCGATTTTGCATGTTTTCTCTTTCAGTCTGGTTTATCTAATGAAAATAACTGTGATTCTTATTAGGTGTAGCCCCTGCAGGTTTCCCTCACTCAGCATCTCATTCATTTTTTCCTGCTGATGAGGACAGGCCTAGGAGAAAATACTTCAAAACTAAGACCAAGAGAAGAAAAACAACTGAAAACTATTTACAAGGTATCATCATCTCAGGGATAGTTCCACAAGATGGAACAATTTCACTTAGAAAACAGAAGAAAGAAGATTATTATAACAGTAGGTGCCAGGCAGAATCAAGGAGAGGCATCAGGAGGTACATCACTTTTATTTCATTACTGCCATTCTCGAATGTGGTGCTTTATGTGGTGGTCTTGATACAGAACTGCTGTTAAATACACAGAAGTCAGCTGCAGATCTCAGTAGATGCCTATCAGTCAAACGTCTTTACAAACGGCCAGCAGGCCAGGGTGGAGGGGCAACAATTTAGAAGGACAGAACTGTGAATAACGGAACCATATTTTAGTTATAAGAATTTCAAAAGTATTACTTAATTGTAAAATGAGCACAGACTAAGAGTATACTATTATTCCATTTTCATATTGAATTAAAATGAAGGAAGTAGCATTCCTGAGAACATAAATTCCCAGTCTACTCCAAATCCAAAGTAAAAATGCTGTAATAACATAGCTCATTATGTGCATTTGTTTTCCCCAGCAGAGTGGTGGCAATTACATCATTATAAACAAATAAGACAACAGATTTTTTTTATACCTACCAGCATCCTGACAAATAACTAATTGAAGGCCTCTCTCTCACTGATAATCCTAAAGTCATCAGACATCATTGGCAGCTGAAATTCTACAACTCGGTGGTTTTATGTTCATACCAGCAAGGAAACACGGCCCACAATACACACGTAAGAGGCATAAGAGAGATTACCAGATCCGGGACAGCTTGTGTTTAGTTTCAAATAGCAATAAGAAATTAGACAAGTTTATTAAGTGCAATCAGTCAGATTGTACGGAGTGGGAGAGATTACACTGCTTCAAAATTGCTTCAGTGTAGGCCGGCTGTGCAGGAAATTTGTCACCTGTATTTAGTACAGGCTCTTTCACCTCGCTGTGCTACGTCAAATTCACGCTAGCCTAGTGCAACTCTCGTGATAAAGGCGCATTTTCTCACTAAAAGCCACATTTCTTAACTTCTTCTCTTGCCAGGACACTTGCAGGAGCATCTCTGTGCACTTTCTTAACCTGTGCTCACACACCACAGATTAACAGCAAAACAGCAGATTAATGGTAGCCATACAGTACATACATTAAATACCATCACCATGTCACTGGACAGTTATATTTCTCCACAACAGAGATCCAATCTTCCATGCTCCATCCCGAATTCGCAAAGCTGGAATCAGAATCTGGAATCATTTAACTGCTCTCAGGGCTCACCTGGACTGATTTTAAATCCAGGCCCATTTTTGCAATGAATTGGCTAAAAACAATGAAGAATTCATTCACATTGGACTTCACATTTGTTGGCACATTCGATAGTCACTTTATGAAATGGATTTGCAGGATTAATGAACATACCAGATATAAAGAAAAAAAAATGTATCAGAGAATCACCCAGGAAAGAAAATCACTGGCATTGGCATTCCCTTTCTTGGTTAAAAAAGGCCTGACAAAAATAAGCACATAAAAAAAAATAAAAGGAATTGAGACATAAGTAGTAGCTCTGCTTCTGGACACACTGCTTGAGAACAAAGAAAGAACTGACAGAGTATATGGTCTTTTAAAGTGCAAGTCCTCAGTAAACTCTTTTTAAAGCAAAAAGGCTTCCCAGAAATGCCCTGCTGAAGTGGGGAAGCTGAACAGATGCTAACAGGACGCACCAAAGATAACGAACACACTTGGTGCACTTGCTGTTTAGACGCCTCCTAGAGAGGACAGTGGCTATCTTTCCTACTAGCTATATCAATAATAATGAAAAAGTTAACAGAATCATCCCTGCAATTAGGACAGGATGATAATGGCACATTTGTGCCAGGTTTAACACAATTTTTATGCTACCACTGAGTCAGTACAGACGTTATGAATAGCATAATTGCCAAAAGTGACTTTCTGAAGATGTCTTTTTAAAGGTTAAAAAGGCAATGTAGTTGCAGCTAATTAGCTGTAGCCACCGCTTGCACACCATAGAACAATTTGCTCTTTTGTTACTAATTCTCCTGCTCATAAATTGCATTTTTAGTACACAACAACCATCTACTTATTTTACCTAGCTCACAGTCTGGGGATATGGTATAAAATGGGGAATTTTCCTTTGTTTCATTTCATTATTTCCATACCTAGAGCAGGTGTCTGAACCACTCAGTGATTCCCAGATGTGAAATCAGAGGCACCGGGAGCAACGTGGCTGAGAAAGTAATGGAACAGGATATTCCCAAGCTCCTCACACAAGCGAATCAGCAGTTGGAAAACATATTTTATTTGCTTTCCTGTAACTTCATTATTACCTGATCCTCTCCCCAGCCCAGTAAATAATTGTGTAATGCCTTGATTGATGAGGGCAATACATCCAAGAAGCTATGAGTACTTTTAAGTTAGTATTATGTAGCCACACATACAGAAAAAGAAAGAATAAAATGCACTGCATTGGTTAAAAACAGAAACAACGCTCCTCAGCCATCAGCACTAATTGCACCACACACATATAGCACATGGAAAATACAGACCGATTAATAATTAAAATGTACCCCCTGCTCTGTATTTCCAGACCACAGCTGAACACACAGCTCAGTGGAGCGGAGAAACCATTACTTTTGTAACGCCTTCTTAGGGGACCGAGGTGATAACAGCAAAGAAAGGCAGGATATATTTAAAGGCAAATGCATAAAAGCAGTCTCACTCAACTGTACACCTCTTTCAAAGGGCATGATTATTAGAAATACAGCTGCTCACTTCATCAATAGAGTCAAATTTCACTTGGCCTTGACAGCGCATTTACATGCATAAAACAGGCAATTACACATTTAACAGCCTGTTTCTCCCATGCAATTACACATGTTCCACGTGCAAATGTGCCGTTTTCACAGACTTATTGAAAAGTTCATCAGCATTAATTAGGAAAAGGGTTTTCTTCAGGTAATCAGACTGTTAAAGAAAGGAAGAGCCACGGTTTTAATGAGTCCTCCTATTCACTCACAGCCAGCATTAGGTTTTCCTCCCAGACTAGCATATTCCTTAATTTTGTTTGCCTGCCTCTCCCCTCGCAGAAGAGCTGCCACATCCTCCCTGTGCCCCTACCCCAAACACAGCTCCCGATTTTGATTGCATATTCAGCTGAGCAGCCAGTAAGTACAAAGCACAGATGCCTGTGACAGATGGCAGGCCAGATATTGAGAAACCATATTTTCTGTAAATTATCATTATTGAAAATTGCTAAAAATACTCCACTGCAATGCTTTCTGCAGGTATTGCAAAGTTGAGAGCAAGTGGGCTGTTAGCCAGCAAACGAAAGTGAGTGTGCATGGACACGTCAGGGCTCGGGGTGAAGGGGAGAACATCACCTCGGGGGAACTACAGGAGATAGAGAGTGACACACTGGGCATGCGGGACTACAGAAACAGCCCAGAAATACTGAAAAAAAAAAAATCAAAAGAGATCAAGTGATTCGAACACTGCTGAGATGTTCCACTTATTAGTAGTACATTTAAGCATCTAATCCCATATTCAGCTGGTCACTGGCAGCCCACTCCCAGTTACTCTAATAATATCTTATAGTACGGTTACCAAACGCAGGTGCAAAACACAGAGGAAGGAGGATGAAGACTGAACAACTGCTTTATGGCACCAACAGCAAGCCCTGAAGCTTGGGTCCCCTTTGGGGAGCAATGCAACAGCTGAAGAAGCAGCCCTTTTTCTTTCTGATTCCATGTACAAGGATCCAGGCATTTCCATCATGCAGCATGTCACATTAGGGACTCTAAAGTTATCACTGCCAAGCTAGAAGGAGACAGAGAAAGAGAAGAATCAAAGTGAAAACAAGCATCTGACCTTTCCCAAAGCAGCCCATTTCCTTCGTGGTGCTTTATTCCAACTAGCTATACTACCCTAAGAAAATCGTGCCCTCGCTTACTGAGAAGTGGTGCAAATGAGAATTTGCTCGACCTGGAGCACCTGGCCAGAAGTATTTCCCTCTCACTGAAGATATAACCCACAGTCGTCAAAGTGCACACTTGAAGTTTGAGCTGCAGAAGACACTACCAGAGTAAAGCAGTGGCAATGCCAAATGCTCAGAATTACCACTCCAGAAAAAAAGCAGTTATTTGGTTTGTATTCTTCCCTATTGCATCAGGAAGGCGCTGATTTCATAAACCAATAAATTGAAAAACAACACTTAGTAGTTGGATCCAGGAAAGCCCTACTTCAAATTTTTCCAAGCCTCATTTTCTTCCCATGTTCACCCCCAAAAGCATTTGTGATTGGTGTTCCAAAATGCAGACACATCCATAGTGAGCCCAGACTGACATAATCTTCTGGCTCTGGCTACTCTTGTTCAAAGTCAGATGATTCTCACCTTTGCAGGGGCACAACAGGATGCAGATGGTATCTACTCCCTTCAGAGGACATGGGGAGGATACAGCTTCCTAGGGCCTTGCAAAGGAATCCAAAGATTTGTGGTCAGAAACCACAGAGAAAATTGTAACTACATATTAAATATTTAGAGTCAGTTTTGTTTTAAAATCACCTCAGTCAGTGTGTGTTTAGGTCAATTTTTAATATTAAATAAGCAAAAAATCCTTAAAATAAATGTGATATATTTGAAGTCAACAGCTGGCACCAAAAATGATCTGAAATATCTTTCACCTAAAACTCTAGAAATAATGTTTATTTGTTTAGGAACAGGTGCTTTATATAAACTACCACATATTGATAGTAGCGGGAGTTCCTAACCAAATTTCATCTCCTCACAAAATACACCCGCACAAGCATGTAAGATCACACACACATCCCATCATTTACTGTGTGTTATGATACTACAATGCACTACTCTAAAGAAACTGTGCAATAACTACTAGGAATACTGTGGGAATGTTAAAAAAAAAAAAAAAGATTTTTTTTGTTTGGTTGGTTTTTATATAGTCAAAAGTGTTAAATTCCTCGTCCTGTTGGGCAAACCTGGGAGAATTCTGAAACTACACATGAAATCAAAATGGAACAATGAAGGCACATTCATTGCACCTGAACTGTACTGAAGGAGAAGTCTTTAAAGCTACATCTGCAAACTGATGAGACTGCACAAGGCCACCAATAAAGATTTTAAACAGCACAGGTCGCAGGATAGAGCCCTGTTGTGCTCTAGTTGTTTCCAGTCTCTGGATAGAGTACAGCCCATTAGCCACTCTGGTCAAAGGCTGACCACCTCAAAGGCTCACCATCCAAACAGCCATCTAGAGGAAGGTCCATGCAAACCACAACAGCAATCACCAAGGATATGGGAGGAGAAAGCATCAAAAGCTTTACTATGGTTGAGGTAAATGACATCCACTGTCTTCCCCTACTTGTGAAACCTGTCTTGTCATCAGAGAAAGCACCAGGCTGGTTCAGCATGATTTACTCCATGCCAAATGTTGACTTTTGAGGACATCCCTTGACCTCCACACCCTTTGAAAGATGTTAAGAAGTGGCCTCGCTAGGATATCAGCCAGCTCTCTCAGCAGCCTTGGATGCAGCCAGTCTGGTCCCACAAGAACACTCGTATCACAAGTAAACCCTGTTGTGATGCCATTTTCAGTTTTTTTGTTTCCATATGTCAGTACAAAACAGGATTTTATCCAACCAAAACTGAGAACAGCACCATGTTCCTTCTTAATATGGCAGCTTCAAAAGTGTTTCTTCTAAAAAGAAGCTTTATATCATGTAAAGGTAGAAAGAAGCCACAGATTCATCTCACAAACTCCTTACCTAAAATCAGAAGGCCACTACTGCGAAACAAGATAGAAATGTCTGAAAAGAAATTAAACACACACACTGCAAATGAGAGGAACTCCCCAATTAATCTGAACACTGATTATTTTTATTCAGGATTATACTTAGGTTAGCTAAAACTAGATCACTAAAAGATGCTTTGTAGAGAGGTATCTCTTCATTAATATGAGATGGACTGAATTAGGCTTTTGAGTCTCAACTGTTAGGAATCTGTACTAATGGCAGATAGCAGGCTTTGCTTAATTATTTCTGTGCAAGTTTCACTTTGTAGAGAGATGATTACTTATTATTAACCATAATTGAAGTTGACTTTTCTAATTGCCAACAGACTTATTCCGTGATTTTTTTTTTCATTAAATAGTACTTGCAGTTCAACTCACCTGAGCTGAAAATTAGGTCATTTTAATGCCTTTAAATATATATATATATTTCATATTCCATCAACATCTTTCCATTATAAAATTGGAGTTTGTTTTAAAATTCTGTTTAATATTTAAACACAGCTTTTATTATGTGTGAGCAATGACATTGGTTTTGCAAGTAAAGGACACTAAATTTAAACAGTGACATTACACTGGAAAGGATTTATGTCAATTTTTAGCAAAGTAACAAATTTCAGGCAGGACACTTTTTCCTCGCTTAGAGATGATCAAATTTACCATATTAATCTGGTGGAGAACACATTTAAAATGCCACAATAATAAAAACTGACTGGTCCATTGAAAACATCCCCAGGTAAGATAGATCGATTTTCATTCCAACTCACCTGGCAAGTGCTGCTCTCCCACTCCTTCCACAAAGTTGCATTGAACTAACTTTGAAAGAAAGCACACTATGATCTTTTTAGGGAAGGACAGAGAGTCTTACAAATCAGGGCAAAAGCATGAAGCTACTTCAATGTTGAGCATAATAATGAGCAAGATTCTTGCACTCACAGAATTATGGATTATGAATTTGCAGTTGTCAGTCCTCTTGAAATGTTCCAGACTCTCCTCCAAAGTCTTACAGCCAGCCACAGAAAACTCATTAAAAAAAAGAGAGAGAGAGAGTAGTAAAGAGAGTAGGACCTCAATTCTACATCTGTATAATTACCATTAGTGTCAGTGAACTAGTAGTCAGAGAGTCTAAGAGTCCTATTCCGGAATATTTTATTATAGACTTAGGCAAAAACAAGTAACATGAAGGAAAGTGGAACAATTTCAGGGAATTGGTATCACACCATATCATTCTGAGATTCTTCTCAGGCTGAGAGCACATTTCAGTGCAGGGAAATTCATTATCTAATCTATACAGGGACCTACAAATTCCAGGAAGAGTCTAACATATTTATACTTTTATTTCCATCTTTTCAGGAAATGAAAGAGATACAAGAGAACAGAGGTAAATGAAACTTGGTGCAGAGCTTTATATTCTGCACGCTGCTAGCCTTAGCACTTTTAAAAGACATTTTAAAAAAAAATATTCTTGAATGAGTGGATTGTGACACAGAAGAGGTCAATTACTCAGTTACAGAAGAGCAAGCTTTACAGACACCATATACTATTAGTCCTTTGAACTCAAAGCTTCAGAATCAGGATTCCTGACATTTTTAATCCTAACACTGAAGTTGTCTTATCTTGCACGAGGTTTCCCTATTTCTCCAAAATGACTCTTCAATTTATTCCTGCTATCTAATACATTCCTCATCAAAGTTCTCATCAAATTAACATTTTATTCTCTTTTAAAACAGGTTATTAGCCAAAGCCACACTAGACCATTTCGCGGTCAAATTTCACACACTTTGAGACAGGGTTGGAGTCTTGGCTGAGTAAGACCTGCAGGGCTAGATGCTTCAAAGAACATTTGAGCTGCAAGCTCTGGTTGGCATTTTATATAAATCTTCAGATATAATTTCATTTGAACCACAAGGTGTTTAGAACAAGGGGATGGTGCTGGTTCTGATTAACAACTTTCTTGCTGCAGTGAGGAAATTGCACAGTTTCATCTTGCCCTCTTACACTGATGTTTATCATGTTAGATGATTCTTCTTTTCCCAAGCAGCCACTGTGTTATTGCTCTCCTTTCATCTTGAATTCATTTTCCATTGTGCTGTGTTAATCTTCTTCAGGCTTACTGTTTCAAATATCAGAGATTTTTCTCTTTCTCCCTATCCTTTTTTTTTTTTTTAGATTCTTTCTCTGTTAAAAATGTAAGCTCTCCCTAAGGCAAATCCCACTCCCTTTTCTCAGCCAAATAGCTGAGGAATCACCTGGGTGGCATAGAAGCTACCTGGGAGACCAGGACATAGGTAAAGGACAGATGCTCACTCCGTGCCATGGAGGAGTCTTCCAACACTGACCTCACTGTCTTAGACAGAAAAGCCCAAATTCAGAAAAAGCCTCAGGTTCACTGCCATGAACACTGACGAAGCATCTTTAGTTGGTCAGGGGTGCGCTGCGAAGCCAACTTCGCTGCAGCTTTGTAGACTCCAAGAGAGAATGTCCTTCCCCTGTCTGCTCCCCAGGTGGGCACCTGTTGCCTCTGCAAGACTTTCCTGGTATATATTTCTTCATTTGCACTTCAAAAACGGAACTGGTTTTGATTTTTGTGTTCTTCCTTGCATTTCCATTTCAGTAAAACTACTAATGGCCAAAGCAGGCTGAAAGTATCTTTTTAGTATTCTATACATCCTTTGTTCATAACTGCTATTTTTAATACCTCAGTAGGGCAGCTGGACATTCTGCTGCTATTAAAAGGCACAATTCTGATTGTAAATGTCAAAAAAAAAAAAAAAAGGAAGGTATGGAAATCAATTATAATCTAATAAAGTGGATAGAAACATTGAGGCATAAAGCTCCCTCCACAAGCCCCCTCCAGTTCGTAATCCCCTGCAGTCAGCCAGATGATAGAAATCTTGCCCCTTTCAGAACAAAATATAGGAAAAGAGAATATAAAAGCCTTATTCTTATAGCTCCACAATTCAAATTTGCACTAGACTGAAATTTCATCCTGTAGAGGTAGATTTATGAAAATTTACTTTTATTCATAGTAAAACTGAGCACCTTGTGAAAGGCCAAGTTCCCTGTTTATTAGTGCAATTTTAATCCTGTTAGCCACGGGAGAAGATGGATTGTCACACTGAAGTGGAAGGTTAAGGGGGTAAATTCTTCTGCACTGCATTTCCTCTCATAAAGAGTAAACTGGAGTCGTAACAGAGAAAAGCTTGGAGGAAGTTCAGGCCAGGGCCAAGGGCAATCTTGGCATGGGCAGTTGCAGGTGACAGTGGAAACTGTAGCCATTCCTGTCATTCTCCAAAACCACACTTTCCAGCAACTCTCTTGTCTCCACAAGTGAGGCTGCAATCCCTGGCGACATTTCTATTGCTTCACACACTCAACCGCAATACTGAGTACATGAATTCATTGCTTTCAGGCAAAATAATTTAAAACATCATCACTTTCCACAATTAAACTTCTGCTAGAAGTCTGCAAAAGTGTAGTAAAAGATGATGGACAAGTCTTATTCTTTTGGCTAAAATCCAAAGCTAATTAATTGACTATATATTCGCTCTTTCTCTCTCAAGAATAAAATAATTTTGATTTTGTCAAATACACCATGTTCTGTGTTTGGCTTTTGCTTTGTATTTCTAGTTAGCCCAGCATCTAAAATTCCTACTCAGTCAAAACAAAATTCAATCAAAACATCAGGTGATGGCCATCTGGGAGCATCTCATAAGCCCCCTGTACATGGAAGGTGCAAATGGCCACCCACTGGGAAGGCATCTGGTATCTATGTACAAGGTTTAGAGAAAAATACATAAATAAAAGGAAAAAAACATATCACTTGTATTCTGGTTTGTATTATATACCGCAGTCCATTCTGTGCTTTCCCTTTCAGGGCCTAGCGTAAGATTCACAAGAGAGTTAAGGAATTTCCTGGAGTCATGGAGTCTACTGGAGGATGTTCAAAAGAAAGCTTATTCAAAATAAATAAAACTATTTGAAAAATGCTTCAAAGTTGATCTTTGAAGATACATGAAAGATACAGCATCCTGAAGGTAAATTAAACCAATGTAAAATATGGTTTTTGTAATGGAGAAGAAAGAAAGGCAGAAAAAGGGGGCAATGTTATCATCTAAGTCTATAAATCTCTTACTCAATTTGGCCAGATACCACAATCTTCGAGCACGATTCCTCTTGTGAATATATTTACTTACACAAGTGTTAAAAGAATAAGGCCGTAGGTTCTAAAAAACATTTTTCCTAGCCCAGTTTGTTCAGTGTTGTGGACCTGAGCATTCATCAGGAGGCATCAGAACACTTTAAAATCAGAACTGTCCTTAAGAAAATGTGTGGGGAATAATTTAATCACAACTTTATTTTACTTTCCTAAGTCCTCATCCAAATGAAAGATAAAAGTATCTTTCACCTACTGAAAATTTGCTAATACGCAGACTATTTTTGACGCTTAATACATTTATTCATGCACTATATTTTTTATTCCCTAGCTCTTTCCTATTCCCCCTTCTTATTTCCCATAACTTACCTAAAATAGAAATGGTGGAAAAAATTCAGTTCTTAATCCAAGTGACATTTAAATGAGAGAGAGATATACTACATATATTATGCGCCTGAAACTACGAATTTGCTGCTCTCTATGCCTACATTTCTTGTCATCTTTTACAATTTTGCTGCAGATTTAAGATTAAATTTTATTTAGTGTCTCTATTGAATAATTTGCCAGCTAGAAGAAAGGTACCCAGGTTAACTGCAGAGTGCAAGGTACTATACAAATGTTGCTAGTGACCAAAAGCTTGTCAGTAAACCTGAGCTGATTCTTTCAATTGTATCATTTAAGCCCATACTAAATAAATGTTAGAGAACACTAAGGCCATCTTTGAGCCCCCAGACTCCTAGTTCTCTATTCATTATTTGAAGGTCAAAGAGAAAGTACCAACTCAGACCTTCTGGTATCAAATCCTGCATTTCATAGAGTCTTCTCTACATAAAAAAGTAGACTTCACAGGACATGTTCTCCATTTACCATTATTATTACCATTTCCTTCTCTGTTCCATGTTATAGATACCTCTTCATATTTATAGTATCCTTCAGTCACAGTTCTCACATACATTCAGAGAGACAGTGGCTGAGCTTAAATTTGAGTAGCCGCAGTATCTCAGAAGAAACTTTAGCAGGAATCTGTATTTCTTTTTCTGCGGAACATGCAGACTTTGAAGCGCTTTACTGCAAATAGAGATAACTGTATTTATGCTCTGCTTTCTCTGACTTCTCATGCGGTCGGTTGTTTGGGGCTCATTGAACATAATTATTTGCAACTAAATCAGTTCTAGCATTTAGAAGACAAAGGCCATGTAACCATCACTGGCAGTCTCATAGCTACTTCCATGTGAAGTATCATAGTATCAACCCATATCATTTGCTGCTTTCTGAAGGTATTATATATGTTTAGATACTTCTTTGAGCACCTAAAGCTTTCTAATTAATGCTTATAAATCATTTATCTGTATGATAATTCACATGCAAACTGTTCATGTTGAACTGACTCCAAAACACAACTTTTGGTATGACAAAAGTAGAGGTAGACAAGCAGAGATTCACAAAGACAGAAATGAAGCCATCAGTCAGCATAACTTTTTAGTGGCATCGGGTAGGGCTTAGAGGCAAAGAAATCGGCCAAAGTTTGAAAGTTGGCTGCTCACAAGAGCCATTTTATTTGACGAGAATTTCGAACTTAATTCAGACAAAACATTGAAAGTGAGACTATGATCTTTACAGACGCGCTATGCTAAAGCATCGCACAGTGATCAGCTTTCTCACAAAAGCTGATATTCATACAGCACCTGCTGGGACCAGTCATGGTTATAATCTTGAAATAACAATAATAAACTATTAAAAAATTTATAAGAAGTACAAATAATTCATAAATAAAATGCTAAGTATTGCTAGTATGGACAAGACAGAGGACATGTGACTACTTAGGAAAGAGAAGAGTCAAAAATAGATAGCTGGGTAGGAATATCTCACCCAAAAGACTTGAAAATCAGATTACTTGAATAACTGCAGACAGAGTGGATCTGAAAGGATAATAAAATAGAGGACCCAAAATGGAGAATAGGAAGCTGCTTGAGACATATGAGAGCTCTGAGGCATATGCTAGCTCATTAGCCTTTTTATCAGCGAGGAAAGGCTAAGCGCAATGGAAGCAGCTGACAGAGCTAGCCATCTGGATCTGCTGGGGAAATGAAAGAGGAACTCTACAAACCCACTGAGTAAGCATTAAGTTCAAAGCATATTTGGCAAGAGAGAAAGAAAGAGATGACAACTTACAAGCAAGAAGCAGAGGATCCGATTCCTCTCATTTTAAGTCCCTGATGAGATAAAGTATCAGCAATACTTCTTCTTCGCTCAGACGAGGTGTAATCTCACCTTCGCAAAGAAAGTGTCACTCCCTGACTGCTGTTTTGGTGTGTTAGTGCCACTGACTTGGCCTGAAAGCAGTTTTAGCTAGGTTGAAAAAACAACCTGACTCTTTGTTTTTTTGCAAAACTAGTTATCTCAAGTTTCCTGAACCTTTTAAACCTTCTGTCCCTGGACATTTTCAAAATGTACTTGGACAAATTCATGAAGAATCAAAAGTTTTACTTTTCCACTCCTGGGTCCCCGGCGCTGCAGCCGCACGTTTTGTATGAGCTAGAGCACTGCAGACGAGAGCAGAGCAATGGCACCTTCCCAGGACTACAGAGGCACAGCCTTGCCAAGGTTTCTGTAAACAGGACTAAACGTAACAGTTCAGTCTTAGAACTTAAATCTCCTTGGTGAAAAAGTAGGAACACGTTCTTTGGTGCCATAAAGCTAATCAATCAGGATGATGCCCAATACTGAGTGCAAATAAGTTCACCAGGGAAGTGCTTTTTCCTTTTTTTTTCTCTCAGAGTAGAGAGCAATTACAATAAACAGGCGAAACAAATCAAAAGAATCCATTTGGCAGCGGTGTCTAAACGGGCACCTGGGAAAAGATAACCCAGGTTGTAATAATGGATGATAAAATGACAGAAATGGGGATGAAAGAGCACAAGGAATACAAACCAGTCTGAACAGCTCTCGATCCTCTATCCAATATTTACTTACTACAAAGGTCAGACCAAGGATTGTAGATTCTACAATTGCTAATTTATTTATAGGCTCGGGCAGCGATAAGCATAAGCTTGTCCATTTCTAAACCCCAAAGTAATCATCACAACTTTCATATTGATTCAGTTATTGCCTTCTTACTAAACCCTATTCTGTAACAGGGAGAGATGATGAAGAGCAAAAAGTGAATGTGTAACTTTTGTGGAAAGTGGGTATTAGGAGGGCATTAGGCATAAACCAATTCCAACTTGCTTCACTACTCAGTAACTGAATTATATTATATCTGGTTTAGGAGTGCAACACTAGCTACTGCATACCACATTATTTGAGTAAAAAGAATTAAAATACAGCCAGATCAACCCCTACTGTTGCACCTCCTGCTTTAATTTTAACAGGTCAGTCTAACAAATTCAACAGGTAAACATCTGTTGTATTAATTTTGACGCTAGCTGATTTTCTGTCTAGCTAATGCTTACCTGTACAGGCAGAATAAATTTTATAACGAGCTTTCTTAGTTTGTGGAATGAAGATAAATAACTGAATTTTCATGTTAATAAGTACATTGGGAAAATGCAGCTGCAAGGGACAAACATTTCTGCCATCTTTCTCCAGTGTTTACTAAGTAATCTTAATTTCTCTTTCCTCGCCTTGCCACTATCATAAAATTAATGAATACAAGATGGGTACATATTACTCTTCTAAATCTATGACATAATAGTGGCATCTATAAACATTCCCTTTGGAATTCAGTCAGAAATAACTGGTGGTAAATATCCTGATTTTAGAAGACTCCTTTAAATGCCACTTATGGTTACATTTTCCCACTAATAAAGCAATTCCTCAAACGACAGCCAATTAATTCATCCTCCCAAATGCCCGAGGCAATGCAAGATGCACCATCAAGACATTACACGATTTCCTGCTGGTGCATGTGGTACTTATTCTACACTGTCTAAAATCACAGGGGAGAATTCATTTACACATAGGGAAATGCTGCAAACTGTGCAGCACTTTGAAAGCACTTTGGAAGTGGTGCTGTTGGGATGAGTCACATGTATAGGCAAATACCTATAAGGGCTCTCTGAGATTACAGCCCCCTTGAAGCAGTCTCAAAAGAGGCGCTAGCCTCTCAGGGTCATGGTTACAGGGCAGTTAAAAACAGAGCATGGGCCGCCTCCTGTTCTGACTCCAAAGAGGACTGAAAAGTTGGGATTCTGCCCTGGAGTCCCCCAGATTTCTTCACTGTGAGCCCAAGTAGGGGCAGTTAGAAAAACAGAGTATTTCTACTGCTTCTGGGTAAGATGCCTATGGAGCCACTAAACCCTGAATATCTGGAAGAGTTGTGACCAGAGCATGAACTTGCTTTACGGTCTCTGATGCTAACAAGAGCTGACCTGGGTGGCGGGCAGGCTCGCAGTGTCGGGGAAGGCCTTCTACAGCAACACACGCAGCACCCAAAGTGCTCACTGCAGGAACAGATAACTTCACCTGTCCCAATATCATGAAGATATTTGCTTCTGTAGGCAAATGCAGGCTGACAAATATTAAACTGAAAGTAGAAATACAATTTGACTTGGAAATAGCCATTCTGTATGCACGCACCATAGCTAAAGGCCTTCACAAAACGATCTCAGAAAATACAGAAATGCATTTCTTACATAAACATTATAATATGAGGATGACATATGGTCAGATTTCTTTTATGCACAGCATGGTTTCTATACCTCCCTCTCTCTTCGTGTAGCTAGTATCTGGGAGAAATGCCTGCCCCTGATATGAGTGGAGAGTAGGAGGGATTAGGAGACAGAGAAAAAAATATATTAAAAAAAGGTGGGGGGGAAAGAAAAGGAAGTGTCTTTTCTGAGTGGGGGTGGTTAGTATTCTTAATTGGGAGAGAGCACATTTACTGGATTCATTCATTACCTTCCCCTTTCTCTCTGTGCTCAGAGCTTTGCACTTGCTCTGGCTGCAGCCAATGGATAGTAGAGAACGCCAAGTGCTATGCCCTCCCGGTGAGGATTTCCTGTTTTAGTAATTTTCTTTATGGAGTCACACAGCAGCACAAATTTAAATCACACATCTGTACCCCACACAATCTCCATTGGGTTCTCAAGGGAACGCAGACAGGGCCAAAATTGTAGTCCTTACTACCTAGGCAAAGGCTCTCATCCACTGGAGCTTCTGCCTCATAGATGCTTTAGCACCTGGCATTTTATGTAAAGCAAACTAGAGGAGTGCATGCTGGCTTGCCCCCTGATGCAATTATTTACTCTGTGAGAAGTGCTATAAAGCAGCATTCACTATTTGGATCATCGACATCACCCCAAAGTTGCTGCTAGGTCCAAGTTAGGTGTTGAGAAGGTTGCAAGGCACAGAGCAAAGCTCTCAGCCTAGGGAGGGCACCTGCTCCTGGGCATGGTAAAGTCCTACATTACTCAGGGAAGTACAGATCTCTATTAGTATTTGGAACATTTGTTCTTTTCTGTGTGATCCAGGCTTCTTCTCTTAAGCTATACGTCCAGCTCCTGAGTCACATTACATTTCCGTTTCCCCAAAAAGAAAGTATGGAACAGAGAAGAACAATCTTGCTTTTTATTCCTTCCTCTAGAAGTAGCATACTCTTCATTTCTCTTTTTGTTCCCCTTCATATCACACAACTGTGCTCAGAGAGCTCTCCAAAATTAACCAATTCCCACTCCTCTCCATGCTATTTCCTTTGCTATGGGAAACGTCATCTGGTCCACTCCAGCTGAACAGTATTAGAGAAAGCAGCCTGGTGCATCTGCTTGGTAAGGAGAATAAACAGATGATGCAAGTGTTTAATTGAAAACGCACTCCATTACAGGGAAACAGGAAAGAAATGTTACACATAAGAGCAGAGACTTTGAAAACCTGCATTCATGGCAGAGGAAAGCAGCTTTCTGCCTTTTTTTTTCCTGTTTGCAAGGTTGCTATTCATTTATCTCCAGACAATTTCGTGGCTTTGGACACAGGAAATGTACTGGTTTATATGTGAAATGATTAGACTAGTTTATTTATCGGTGCAATGATTAAGCTACTGCATTGAATATGATGTAGGAATTAGGCTTTAGACGCTTTTTTCCAAACCATTCCTTTCCTTAGATACTGACTTCAAAACCTTCCTACATTTCTGTAAGACTCCTGTTCCAATTTTCAGTTTTCACACAGGACTAGAAGCAAGACACACACTTCTGGATATTCCTATGTTGGATGTACCATGAAGAAGCGAAGTTCAGATGATTTTCTCAAGTCTTGTGTATTTGAGGAACCTTTTCGCTAGCATTACTTCAATTTTAAGAAGGAACCATCTGATCTCAGTGTCATTTATTGAGATTTTTACAGTCACACTTCCCATTATACTTGTTCATCTGCTTCTGTGTGTATTTGTGCAGGTGATTCAAGTGAATAATAAAGCCTCCATGTCTTAGTAAAAGAGAGAAAAAAAAAAAAAACATAACCAAACACAAAAATCCAAATCCCACAGATTTATCTCTCCCATGATCATGCACTTGCAATTGAGTTAGTTACTAATAGGAATCTAAGCCAAAAGATAGGTTTTTTTGCAATGCTGCCTGACAAATTGATCATAATATCAAATATCAAATTAAAAGAAAAACTGAACAGCCTGGATGTTTTCAGCAAAAGCAAGAATTAATTTTAAATTGCAATTTAATGTAAGTTTGGAGGTGTTGATCTGTGGTATTAGAAGACTGTTCCCCTTCAGTCCAGAGTCACAAAGATACAGCAATGGTCAAAATCCAACATCCAAAAAACACTTTATAAAAATACAGCATAATAAAATAAACCAAAACCTTCTTCACCTCTTACTTAGTACAAAAAGTACAAAAAAAACTGTATCTGTTTAAAATCTGTTTTGTCAGGTTGAGACAATGGCTCATTATGAAACTGGTAACTCACATGTGGAGTCATTTCATTTCACTTCACAGTAACAAGATGGTTGGCACAAATTGCATTACGATTTCTGAGCTCAGTATTTAAAAGATACAGCCTATGGCCCCAAACACCTGACTGAACAAAAGAACAAGCTGTAGTGTAGTCATTAAAGCAAAAAAAGCTGGACTTTGTCCAAGTACATTTTAAAGAATGCTATGAATATTTTTCATTGTTCTCAAATGTTCTCAAACACAAGCAAGATACCAAGTCTTTATTTATATTATTAAAAGTAGGAAAAATTCTATCACTTTTTCATTTCATTACAATTACTTCCTGGAATACTACTGAGAGAACCCAGGTTTGTTGAATTATCACAGATACTGTTTAGTAATTGTCATCTAAAAAAAAATGTATATCACTTAGGAGCCAAACACTAAATAGCTTGCACTGAATATCATTTAGTTGCGCTGAAAGCCTGTAATTTCCCATGCATATAGTAAGATATTTTTCTTCCTTAATATTAAAATTTAAATTGCCTTCAGAATCAGAATAACCAATTCTTTAAAGGCAACATTCAAAAGCACACAGAGTTTAGATTGCAGTGATGTGAAAATGAGATTAGAAATAGAGACATAATTTCTAAGGATTAAGAGCAGTATTGATTAGAGTAGAGCAAATAATAAGACAATTCTCTTAAGAGGAACTTAATAAATGTAAAATGTTTAGAAACACTGATTGAAGTAATCACCAGACTACATTCAGATACTTACCATTCCTAAGCATGGTCTACAGAATGTATCCAGTACAGCACTGGTGTGTTCAATAGATCAATAAATAAATAAATAAATAGATCAATAAATAAAGACGGTTTGTCTTGCAGAGCTCCAGATTAGAAAACAGCCAGGCAAATAAAGCATGGGACAAAAGCACTGCCCAAAGGGAGGGTTGTTATTAGTAAGTTAAACCAAAACCCCATTTAACAGAAGGAAAAAAAAATTATTTTTGCAGCTGGATGTATTAAGGAAGAAATATGAAATGATATTCTATGGAAGAAATATGAAACTATATAGAGAATTAAGCATAAATTTTAGAATTTTAATGGCTTTTCAACTTCCAAATTACATGATGAAGGAATACAGTCACACAAATAATTTTAAGAGTTTCTGAGAGTGTATTTTCTCCCTCTGTAAATTTTGCCTAATATGCCCGAGGGCTCAAACTACTACCCTTCCCATTTATGTGTTGTATTGCAAAGCCAAAGCAATGACAGGGTTAATTGTATTTCAGTGCATTGCCTACCAGGGAGGAGATAAAAATGGAAATTTTCTAAATGCAATTCTGCTCTCTCTACTGAGACTATGTACTGTATGTTGAGGACATCCAAGGACAGATATGATTGCTTCATTGAAGCAGACTTTTCTAGCTATAACCCTCAACCAAAAAAATATTTCATTAAAGAATCTCTCACTTATTGTGCATCATTATTCCTGTCAGTGCAGTCCCAGGGACAAAAGATGACAGTCATTCAGAGCAATATTGAGTCCAATGACTTCCTAAATCGGTGATGAAACACCATGAAGTTATGGCGGGGAATTCAACAGTTTTGTCAAGACTGTTCCTACTGCACAGAAATGTCAGACCAAGTGTTATAGTACAGGGAAAGAGGTTCTGTCATGCTAGTTTTATGGCCAATGCTTTTCTTTCCTCTAACAATTTGCTGCTAGAATGCTGCAAAAATAGATACAGCCACCTCAAGTCTGTTCACATAAACTCCTAGAAAGTCAGTAACGTTTTCATAAGCATATCAAGACAAGAATGGAGATTATAACTGCAGCCAGGAAAAGCTGAACTTCATGTAGCGGTAACACACAACAGAATTTGAGAGATTGCCATTAAAGCCTGATTGTAATGCATTTTACTACTAACCTTATAGTATAACTACTCCAGGGGAAGTAAACTGGTACTGACTCCTCCAACACTGAGGATACTATCAAATTTTAATACAGAACAAGGATAACCACAGAAGTCTTCCTGGTTCCCAGTGAATTGTATTTATCTGACTCACAATTAACTCCCTGCTTTAAAACACAAGGACAAGCACCTTGCTTTTTTTTATTTAAAAATAATATATAAAATCTTTTTAACACTTCGTGGTAACTGTGAGAAAACGTTAACTGTTGTTTTTCACAAGTCCCTAAATGTACTGTTTGAGCATTAGAACTTTATTAATGAGTTTAATTATTCCACTATACATCTGGCTTCTGTTCTGATAAAAGCACACTCTTTATTCAACGTCCTTCAACAAAATGCTCAGGTGTCATTTTCCTGTAGAGCAAATATGCAGAATAATATCATTTGCAGCATGATAGGTGTAGGAAAGAAAAGATAATACCCCAAGAAGACTAATACAAAACAAAGATTGCTGTATGATTTCTTGAGGTGTTTTTCATGATGAAGCATTTTCAGTGAATTGTCAGAAAATATAAATAATCCCCATGACCAGAGCTCAGAAATATCTATACGGATGTAGAAAAACAGAAGTAAACATAATTGCATAATAGCCTCTCTCTCAAGTTTTCAGACTTTTAGAAATGCTGGTAGTTTAATCCAAAGCCTTGTTTTACCTCCCAGATGCAAGAAACTTTAAGTAGAAGATAGAGTAACATACATAATGTAGCAGCCTTATTATTTTTTTCCTAAAGGCATTACAATGTCACCAAATGCTTGCATTGACGTGGCAGAGAACATGCCAAGAGATCATGATATTTTGCTCCAAAGCAAACAACTAAATGACTTCTCCTCACAGAGGTATAGCAGCCATTCAGCCTTAGAGACGACAGTTCGGATTCATCTTCTCCATTAAGAGCTTCATTTATGGAGGTGGCTTTCTGCGATTGGGTCCAGCTCACTACTTAAGATGATTAAGCAGTTGTCTTTCAACTGCTGTTCATAGCTACTTCTACTGAAGGAGGCTTACTTTGACTACTAGTAACAAACAAGTTAACCCTCACAGTGAAAAACTACCCTAACAATTAGCCACTTACATTTGGGACATATCTGCATTTACCAGAGATTTTTTTTTCTTATTATTTCAAGTCAAAAATGAGATTCCAAGCAATATTTTACATTGGCAAGCTGGCCTTATGCCTTTAACTGCCTGCTCTCCCTATGGGATCATTCTTTCTGTTTCTTACAGAGAATTATTCCTGTTGGACATCACTATTGTTCTTTGCTCTATTCCCCATTGTAATGTACGGCTACTCTTTCAGAGCGACCTAACTCTATCATCGTGGAAGTGATCATTTTCCCCTTGACTCAACTAAATATGAAAATGTAGTGGAAATTTACTGCAAATGACATCAGCAGGCACACATGCAGAAACAATCCATCCCAGGATGCCTCTCCCTATTTAGAATTTATTGGGGTTTTTAAAATCTCAGAATTTCTATTAATACTTTACTTTCATGCTTAACATGATCAGTAATAGGTTTAGTCTAAGAGAGGGGGAAAAAAAAGCTAGATCCCTGTAAGACAAGGCTATCATCCCTGACATTTTATAGTGAATTCATATTTAATATAGGCAAGTGAGCAAATGAAACCCAGGACTGCATTACAGGTTTTTCATTTCACACAGTAACCGATATGGATGCTTTTACCAGGAAAAAAAAAAAAAGAAAAAGGGGCTTTTTACAGCATTTATAATCATATTCTGCTGGTTGTGAGCCACCTGCATTTGCAGTTGGAGTTTGCAGAGGCTCTGCACTAAAATCCTGAATAGTCCAAGGGCTGCTGAACAGATGTTAGCTCTCTGACCTTGCAGCCTCTGTAGAAGAGCGGTGGGAGTATTCACAGGAGCTCCTTATTAAAAGTCTTCTGCTAACTAGCTAAACACAGTAGAGTTGGGATCTTTCTATTTCCAGGGGGCTTACATTTGTGCATCATCATTTCTACAAGTGTCTTAGTCATCAGTCTTTAGCAATAGGCACTTTTATCTAGCACAAGTGCAAAAACTAACTAGGATTTCAAGTTCACTCCCTACCAAGTGGAGAAAAACATAATTTGTCCTGTGACTCCTATTAGCCTCTAGGAGATTATCTTGGAAAAATGTCTTGAGCCGAGGTGTGATTCACAAACAGATGAAGCCAGCAGATTTTAACTCACTCATTTGGATTTACACACATGCCTTCATACTTAACTAATGCACAGCCAAAAGATAGAGCATTTGAGCAAAAGAGGGAATATTCCAGGCTAGGATGATATCAATCTCTGCGTTAGTTAAAACCTCAAAATAAATGAAACATCGGCAAATCTCTACCATTTTGCTAGGCAGAGATTTTTATCCCATGTGAAACACAGGATCATACCAGTGACTGAAGCAGAGGTTTCCAACAAGTTGGTAGAAAAAAATGAACTGCAAAAAAACTTTTGCAGACACTAGGGTATAAAATTGATTGCTCTACAGATTTTTATTACATCATTATCTGAGAACATGGTATTTAACCCAGTGTTTTCTGCTTGTAATCTGTTACTAGTCCACTTGGTCTGGAACTGAATGCAGCCTCCATACTGAGAGGAAGAGTGAAACGTAAGGACTCTCATACAGAACATCAGAGAACTCAGAAAGTTCAAAATGCCAAATTTCAACTTCACACATTTATGAGGAGTTAGAACTACACCCTGAGAATAAAAGGACACAGATATACATAACCTCTAAGCATGGCAAGCTGACAGATGCAAAAACTTTGATCTTGTTTAAAAGATATTTAAAGTTTTTGTTCTTAGGAAAGATCACATGATCATGTCTTGTAAGACAGAGGTTTACTTCCAAAGCATACTACTGTTGACCCATCATGAAATAACAACTGCCATTTCCATACTGCCATAAAAAAACTGACATTTTAATTATTACAGCTCTCACAGAATTTGCTACTTCTAAACAGTTTTCAATGGTACTCAATTGTTTTATTAATACTTTTTAATTCTCCAGCCATTCTTTCACTTGGAGGAAGCAAACAGCTAAAACCAAATAATAGGTGAAATAAAGACAACAATCCAGGTACAACTGAAGAAGTAAAACTGAAAATCACAGAACAGATTTTTATTCCATCTGGCGATCCGAGATACTTTTCAGCACCATAAAATCATTGAATGCAGAAGAATCTTTTAATTATCTGGTGCTCCCCTATGTTTTCCATATTTGTCTGTCTTCTTATTGTTTTACACCACTGTGGTTTTCCAGGAAAGCCTTCAGGTTCTTGTCTGCAGGAACTTAAATGCTGTAAGTCCTTACACATCAATTTGTTCAGGATAAAAAGAATTATTGACTGTAATTTTTCATTTTCTTATACCAGAAGAGAGAAATTGGTTTAATATCAACAAATTGGGTTCTTTCATGTTTTTATTTATTGCCTGTAAATAGCTAGAAATACATTTCAGCCATCCCTTGAGTAGTCAAGTCATCAATTATGTGCTCCTTTAAAAGTAGTAGTTCTTGATTCATTAAAAAACAAACAAATAAAAAGGGAAAACGGGACACTTTGTAGCCTTTAACTAAAACTTTACTGTCGTTTAGCTGCTGAACAAGCGAACTCAAGATGAGCTGCAATCTTCACCTTCACCCAAGGGAAAAAGAAATCCGCCCGGTTTACTCTCAGGACCATAAGCCCAACTTACACATGCTCAGCATGCAGTTCCATAGACACTGATTCTGCAGTTCTTGAGTTTCAGCTGAAGAGAACACTCGTCCTTTTTAAAGTTGCCAAGGTCAACCACACAAGAAGAACAGGTTTAAAAAAATATAAATAAATATATTACCTCTGTATGTATTGTAGTCTACATTTTTTGATTTAGGCATTTTTATTTTTAATCTTGCTCTCTAGGGTGCTTCGAACACCACAGAACTGCATTAGTCAGAGCAT
This sequence comes from Crypturellus soui, assembly GCA_032275445.1. Classification (NCBI taxonomy): domain Eukaryota; kingdom Metazoa; phylum Chordata; class Aves; order Tinamiformes; family Tinamidae; genus Crypturellus; species Crypturellus soui. The sequence goes on along the minus strand of JAUBNY010000645.1, from coordinate 2,552,851 downwards.
CAGCACAATCCAGTGCTTTGGGGGCCCTTTCACCCACCTAGAAGTCTGTGGTAGGCAGGTCTACTTCCAAAAGGGAATCTTAGAAAGACATCTGGTTTTGAG
>JAUBNY010000645.1:2532435-2552730 GCA_032275445.1 Crypturellus soui | reverse complement strand
TCTAATGCAGCTATTGAACTACCGTAGTGTGGTGTTCTCCTGTTAGAAACTGGTATAGCCGAGGAGACCGTCTTACCCTTGCTGGATTTCCTGCCACTATTCTGTCTCTGATTGCACAGCATGATCACCCACCAAAAGACGTCATCCTTCAGAAACCCAATTTCTTGGGTGGCTTCTGTCAAAATGAGCTTAGTAGTTTGCATATTGTAGATGATAGTACTGTTTTGGTAATTAGGTTCAATTTAGCAATAAGGGGCAGAAACAACTTACTGAAGCAGAGTGGTGACCATATTCTTCTTCCATCACGCCCACAGTTCAAAACCTAGCTTGACACTTCAAGTCACCTTCACCTCACCAACACTAGAGCACAGGTGTAAAAATTATTTTTGGTAGGCTGGTCTTTAAAGGACATATACAGATCAATACATGGTGTTTCTAATGACTGAAAACCAGAAGAGGAGGAAGTCGACAGTGAAGATTATTTGCTTAATAAAGATCTAATCATGCAAAAAAAATTTCATCTGAGCAGGCCTTATTTCTGCAATAGTACCGTTTATTTCCTATATCCTAATTACACTCATCTTCATCTGAGAATAAGCCCAGATATTGTATTGCAAATTTTTATTAAAGCGTTAAAAATAAATGTTACAATGCCTCCTCTTGAATTCAGGTAACTAGGCACGTGTGTCCTGGAACAAACTTACACCTTCATTCTACGTTTCCTTCCTCTCATGCTGAGTCTGGACACAGAGGTCCAGAAACTGGAAAACGTTCCAGGGAGGTTCAGACACGTGGAACAACCAGGCAGAGTCAGACTCCTCAGCTGAGAAACAAGATAGCTGAGAAAGGATGGGGTACAGGTCTATCAAATCATGAGTGGCATGAAGAGAATGGACATAAATTTACCCTCTTGCTTACTACAAGAAATTAGAGGTAGGAAATAAAGATTGCCGGTTCAAAAGTAAATACATGGAATTATGCCTTTATTCAGTGCATACTTAACTCTTTGCCACCTGCTTACCGTGTACACGAAAAACATACTTGGGTTTAAGGGAAGATGACCAGATTCATGAGGATATACAGATACACTGCAACTGCATTAAAAACATTTTTAAAACCCACATATACAACTTTTTGAGTTGTGAAGTGGAGTAGGCCAGGAGAAAAACAGGGTGGTGAGCTTATGTAAATACTTGTCCTGCTCCTGTACTCTTCCTGAGGCACCGATTCCACCCTATAATGGAGACCTGACTACATGGATCTTTTGTCTCACCCATTCCTATTTTCTTACGCATACAGCAGCCCACAGAAGTGGCTAGATCCAATACATCAATTAAAAATTGGATGACAGAAAATTGCTTAAAAACTGTCTGGGGAATTAATGAAAAAAAAACAAGAGGAGATTCACTTCAGTCATATTTTATTTTGAATAGGAGCATCATAAGTTGCGTAAGATGTCTTACCAATTATACTTGCAGAATCCCCAAAAAACCCTGTGCTAAGAAAGGAGAGAGTAGTCAGGCTTGAAGGGAACCTCAGCCGTGGAGATTGCTCATACCTTACTGTCAGAATATTGTTTCCTTCTCAGTGCCTCTCCCCAAAGCGCATGGATTAGATTTATAGATTTATAGAGTACAGGAATTGTATGTCACTTAAGAAAAAAAATATTTACACAGAACACTCTTTACATTCAAATGAGATCTGAAGAGGTTTAGCACTTTCCTTTGTTCACAACCATAAATACTACCTATATTTCTGCTTTCCAGCCACTTCAGGTTGGTTCCAAGATAATATTCACTCCCAATTCAAAGGACTGTTAAAAATATCTATATAGCGAAACATATTGCACTCTAGTTTATCTCTAGGTTAAGCAACCGCATGAAAGGAATAAGATATGTGAGTGCCAGTTGGAGGCAAGCTAATCCTATGGTGCATAAAAACTTCCAAATTATCAGTAATTCAGAAACATGCGAACTATTAAAGAAATCCACTACAGTAAAAAAATAAATCCCCCAAAATCTCACCTCATGAAAGTGAGATCTGTAATCACAAATAAAAATTTGAAAAAATGCATAATATTCTAAAAGATATTCCAAGATATTGAATTGGGAATGATTAAAATAAGATTATTGAGAGAGAAACAGAAGTATCATGAAGACTATTATCACCCTTATCAATCATTTCCATGGAAAATTGGTTTCAATTTCAAAAAAGAGAACTTTCTTTTTCAACTATCAGAGTGCAGAAATGTTCTAAAAATCTTTTTTTTTTAAATGAAAAGTCAAATAGTTCAACCAAAGTAAAAAAATAAATTCAGTCTTTTTTAAAAGTAAAAAAGGAGTCACACCACTGTACAACTCTACTTGCTGAATGATTTTTTTAAATATCAAAAATGACTAAAATAGAGTTTTGTTATAAAAATTGCTGAGGTATTGCTGAAACTTTAAATAACTGAAAGCCTACAGAGAAAGATAATTATCTTAGCCAGCTACAAGATCAAGTTGTTTCCGTAAGTATTCCAAATCCCCAGGTAATCCAAGTAATTTACTTATAATCAAATACTTCTAAACCCCCCAAAATGTATGCCGCCTGTAAAATTATAATTATTCCAGTCATAATATCACTTCTTGCCTCAGGTAAGTGGACAAAAATTTAAATATTATCAGTGCTATTTTCAACACCAGCTACCAAGCAATTCGACCCAATAAGTGCCCTTTACAAAGGGTTAAACAGCTTCACCTCTGTGGAGCAGAACATTTGCCTGTATCTGACTGGGTTTTAGTGCATCCTAAGAACATACAGCCTCACAGTGAGATGCTCAGTCACCCACTTGCTGATTCTTTAACCATGCTCTCAAGCAGAGAGAAATAAACAGCCATCGACGGCTCAGTGGTTGGCCAGTATTATAAACTATTAATCCCACGTTAAGGATGGAAAAGCCAAGACACTTGGAGGGAAAGCTATTTTTGTCCCAGATCACACAGCAAGACACGGACAAAACTGAGAAGGGATAATAAAAAAAGGGCATCATGGTGATCTTTCAGCCTGTCCTCTGTTTCACAGGCTGTCACTTCTGTGCATTAAACTAAGGACTGTCAGAAAACAAATTCAATCCCACTCATTTCAAACTGCAGTAACAGGGAGACAAAATGACAGTGCAGTGGGATATTTGTCATACATAATCTAACTTGGTAACTAAAATGCTCAACCTATCAAGGTTAGTAGTGTGCTTTTCTTCAACTGAATATGCTCTGATGCTCATCCCCTGGCTCCTTCTTTCACACTGTGAAATCTCATTAAGATTTGTTGCACATATCCCCAAAGCAAGATATCTAGCAAAATTTTAGTTAAAAGCCTATAGAAAAAGAAATAATAAAAAAAGCTATTTTCTTCAATCATTGTAACTTTAAGATTCGACAACTATTTCTGCTGGTTCCCATTCAATTAAATAAATTCGGTGCAAAGAATTTTGCAGCCTGCATGGCAGGAGCCCAAGCCCCTGAAGCAAGGGAGACCACTCCAGGAAGGGCATTAATCGTGCCCAGAGTTTGGCAGTGCCAGGGCCGCTTTGTGTTCAGCTGGGCATGAGGTCAGTTGCCTCCAAAGCCACCCGGCTCATACTGCCAGGCACCTCAGCCGTCCACAGGGCAGTGCAAAAACAGGAGAAACCTCTCAGTGCAATGACCGAATTGGTTGTTCCATATACACAGCTGGGAGCCTACCCAAAACTGCCCTCGGCTGCAGCGCAGCCCCATCCTAAGCATCCAGCAAAGTGACAGTAAAGAATCCAGTTGCCTATAGCACAAACATTGAAGCAGAGCAATATCAGACTGTAAAGCGGATATTTCACTCCATTTTAGCAACAAAAAGGCATTAAATCATTTTGTATTCCACACGTAGAGCTCCCTACCTCCCCTCTATTCCATATACAAAGAGCTGTCAGTTTGAAAAATTTATCATGGATTTTGCTTACCTGACATTGCTAATGAAATATTGAATATTGAATATATCATTTGGACTGTGAGGATTGCCAAAACTGCCTTATACTTTAGGGTAAGCTTTTGAACGACATGAAAAGAAGGAGAAAAAATGTTCTATTTCCAGCTTTGAGGAGAGTGACTGCAGAGATTTATTTTATTTTTAATTTTTTTATTTAATGGGAAAGAAATATCAAGGTCATATTTGAACACTTGTCTGAATCATCATTGAAGCTATTTATGCAGAAATTCCAACAAAAACAACAGGATTATTTAGGTGATTTTTTCGTTGATCTTTTTTTTTTTACGGTCAAGGTTGATCTATTTGAGATTAGCTGGTAAATCTTTTTATTTTCTGAACTGCTATATCCTTTTTTTTCAGTATAATCCTATGTAACTCAGTTCCTAACTTTTTAAATATATATATATGCCTCAATACATATATATATATATGCCTCGAATTCTAACAATATTAGAAGAAATTGCAAACTAATTTCTTGTTTATTTTCACTGAAGCCACAAAAAGGACTTAATTCAATTTTAAATAGTAAGTTTAAATAATTTAATCTTGGATGTGCTTCCTGGTTTGAACTCACGATGACCCTGAAAAGATATTTTAGCCTTTATTTTCAGGAGTGGATGCTGCGAGCCAGGCATCTCCATTATCGTGTCATGTAGGAGTATCTCACCAGATCTACCTAGACAAGTCAGTTGCTTCAGAAAAAATATATTTTATAGCCCATCATGTGACTGTGAGCATAAAGCAAACCTACATCTGAAAAAGGCATTCCTAAAGAAACGCAAATTAAAGATGAAAGTCCACCTTCAAACCCTCCTCCTTTACCTGTCTATTTCCATCTCTGCAAAGAGATTGCCAGGAAAATTTAGCTTTCTCAAATTGCCCCAGCTAATTTCCCTGAAACCCAGATCACAGCAAATACCTGCAGTAATAAAAATCTGATTTGAGCTAAAATTCCCTTTGGGTTTGATGTTCCGCTTTGTGTGGGACAAGCAGGACCACTGTGGAGTCGTGACGGAGCGCTCTGGTTTGGTCACATACCCCGCTCCAGCCAGCAATGTGTCAGAGCCGGGCAGCCAACCTGAAGCATGTCCGCTATAAAATATACTTGCCCTTTCACACCCAAAGTGTTTTGTTCCCATAAGTACAACCTACATACAGACGACACAAGCCTTGCATCCCCTGTGCTCTCAAACAGGGCCATTTGAATCTGCAGCTAGAATTGATTTATGCTACAACTTGCTCTTGGAGTTTAATATTAATAAGTGGATATCCAGTATATTCACTGGGGAGAACAGAAGAGGAATTTTGTAGCGTGTAACAAAGTGGGAAAGGACATAGGTTAAACATGGATTTCTACAGCCCTCCACATCAAAAACTAAAGTACATTGAAGAAAAGTAGGTATTGTGTGTCTATGTCCCCTATCTCTGATTATTAATCTGTACTTGTACTAAAACTCAAGTCCTTACACACCAGAATTTCAGTATGTTTTCTATTAAAAGGTCAACTTGATTCAAAGCTGTAATCCAAACTACCATTTGTACCTGTTTTCCAGCGAGCTTCTCCCTCCCATGAGAAGGAAACAATTTTCTGCTATCATTGCCAACTTTACTTTTGTCCTTGTTTTTTTCTTATCTTTGAAGACTACCAGTGATTTCTGGCATCCTTTCTTTCTGTTTGGTAGTTCAGTATTAAAATACCTGATTATTTCAAGTCTTAGTCCAGCCATGCTTTTGTTTCAGAGTCTGGATTGAACACGCAATTACAGCTGCGCCTTGACATCATGGTCCGACACACTGGTTCCAGCTATTCTAACCTATTAAAAGTAAGTGTAGGTGCAGCAGCATAAACCAGAATCAAACAAATCCCGGGGTTGATGCATATTGACTTTCTGTGCCAGTTTCAGTTTGGTTGAAAACCATCAATCAAGCTGCCTGTCTTTTGGGAACACAAATGAAGAAGAGTCCTTCACATTGTCTCACAAATTTTGCCTGGGACAGAAGAGAGTTCGCAGACTACATACTGCAGATAGATCTCACGTCGAAAAAGATTTACCTTGCCGGATGTGAGTGCTTTATTTGATATAGATGGAGAATTAGAAGATGAGGGAGTACAGCCTATTTTGATTTCTGGAAAACATTTGATATCACAACTCATAAAACGCAATTTATTCAGTTTGACTTAACAACATTTTTGCAAGGAACAAAAATTGATTGAGATAAAAGAGAACATAAAAAAGCAGTGTGTGTGCAACAGGACCTTTGGCTTATATCCTTTCTATTAAACACAAAAGTACCATAGATGACTGAGCCAAATCTCTTCTGCTCAGACTTGCATGCATTTGTCTGTATCAATAGCTGCGACAAGTTGCCCTCTCCATTAAGCTCATTTTGAAAAGAGGGAATCTATATATTCCATTATTCAGTGGAGGCCAGACTTGCTCCGTGTCTGTGGGAACCTTGGCGGGGTGGGGGGGAGGGCGAGCAGCCAAGCAGTAAGTCACTTAGTTGCTGCTACTGCTCTTCACTACAAATCATAGTTCTACCTTTTCACACCATTGCAGAGCACATGCCTGTTCTTTACTGTACTTTCCAGCCTTCTCATCCCAATTTTAGAGCTGTTATTTGCTCAGCACAATATTAACAGAAGTAAATAAATTACTGAAAGAAAAACAGAACAAAAAGGAAGCACCTGGTGCTGTTTTAGTAAGCTCATGTAGCAGGTCGACAGGAAAATATGACCAGGTGAGTTCTGCAAGGTAAGCAACAAAGCATGCCCATTAATTGCTGTTTGTCTTATTAGAATAGCAAGCAATATTGTTTATGCTTGCTTTACATGACAGAACAAGAGCTGAATCCCTGTCAGCATTGTCTAACAGGAAACGTGAGCCAAATTTTCCTGCTTAGAGAAGTTTCATCCCTACACCCCAGGTGAACAGTCCTGTTGGCCAAGATTCATGAGACAGGGGATCCCTAGCGAGGCAGAAGTGCCTGAAGACAGACAGTTCCTTATGCTTGGAAAAGCAGGGAATGTCATTTGACTAGGCAATAGCTCCTCTTTCATTTCTGTCCTCCCCTTAAATTAATAGGTCAAAAATGTTATTCTTGACTATCCATCAATATCAGTGCAGTGGTTATGTTTCACTAATTCAGGCTGAATCAAAATCAAAAGCAGACTGACCTTAAAGAACAGGAGAAATTCAAAGATAAATTGAAAGAAGAAATAGTGACCTACGCACACCAAAGCAAATATTGCTGAAATATAACTAAGGACAAGGACATCTTAATGCAAAAATTCAGATTTCAATCTACAACATCTTCCATCCTCCTTTTTTTTTGGGGGGGGGGGGGGGGGGGGGGCGGTCTGCTTGCCCTTACCTCTTTAAATCATTAGAACATCTGATTCATTAAAAAAAGTAGTTTTCAAAACTTCAAACACGGGAAAGAGGACACTGCTATGCCAAATTAAAAACTTCTGTTACCTTTCTGTGAAAAGTCTGTACAAAAACTCATTTAAAGTATTTCAATCTGAAAATTATGCTTTGACATGAACTCTTTCATGCCTTTCTGAACTCTTTTACTTTTGATAGCTTAAGACTTCCTGTTAAATTTCAAAGAAGTGTTTTACAAATTGGACTAACCAAAAAAAATACAGATTATCTGCTTTGTTTCACCTAGCACTCAGTGTAAGAACCAACTGAATCATTGTGCTCAACTTGCATCAGGTTCATATATTGGAACTACATAGGTTCCACTGCTAGATCTTTCCTGCCAGGGAAATATATTGAAGAAAAAACCTAAAAACACTATGAAAGGTGGAATATTCATAGTTCTCAAGGACAAAAACATCTAAACAGAAACATAAAATAGATTTTGAAGCTAGGACTTGTCATCTGCTTCAAAATCACAGCCTAGAGCTATACTCTTACCCTGACATAATAAGGAGTTTATCCCTCCTTACCTCTCCTATCTCCATCCCATTTTTTAAAAACTAAAAAGCTTTCCGCAATTTTTTAAAACTATTCTCTATTTTTGCATACCATCAGGGCAATATATCTACAGCTAGAACAAAATGCAGGCAGCCTGCAAGGCAGGAGATAAAAATACATCTTACTGAAAGTTCAGACAAAATTTATATAAGATAACTCAATGGAAAGAGCCATAGCAACACTTATCATTCACTCATCCAACTAACATTGATTTATAAATCTTACACCATTGCCTCACCAACAAAGCTCATTTAGTAGCCTTCATTTTTAGGTTAGTTGCTATATTATCAGACTGAAAATTACCAGCATTTTAAAGCCCGTATGATTTTCAATGAACTTACCTCAGTTCAGAAACTGAACCTACTTCAGTTTCATCAAAGAAGTTGTCCCTTGGTGCAGCTCTTCCTTTGAGGACTTGTCCTGGGCATTTGTTCAAGGTTGTGCTGCTCTGAGACCCAAATAGACAAAGATTTGGAAGACAGATTCAGACAGACTCCAATATGCAAGCTCTGTTCAACAGAGAAAATCATGAAAATCAATGCTGTATAATTACAATTCCTTTCAGCTATATTAAAATAACCACTCAGGTTTCTCTTCAAAGAGCAGTTTGTATGAGTATCTTCCCATAAGCATCTAAAAGTGGGAAATTCTCTCCCATCTTCCAACTAGAGCTTTCTGAAGGAATCTGACTGCTCTTGTTACTCATCCCTATATTGCTAGGAGCAAAGATTGTGGCTGTTTGCATTTTGGTTTTGTTTTTTCTTAAACTCAGGAGTTTTCACAAAAAGAGTTTGGGGAACCTTTTTTTGCCAAAGTAGTCACTGAGCAAAATACCGTTCATAAGTATTTAAAAGTATTTTCATTTCTAAGATGTTTTCTCTGCTCCACTCCTCAATCAACAAAACACCAAAGCTATTAAATGCCACCCATAAATATGCCTGGTTTCTAAATATGAAGTGACAGATGTTTATAAATTGTTATTAAATGGATGTGAATTTTACGGTTTTCTTTTGCAGTTAGCCTTATATTGGTAGTCTGCAATGTTAATGGGGTTTGTAGTTAAAAATACTACAAGATGTATGTATCCATCAAGATTAAAAATGCTCAAGTGCTTCCTTACCTAGTGATTTATTACTCCTTCAGAGGTACTTGGACAGCCATATGGTGTTTCTGTTAAGGAACTATTACAAGACTTAATGTAAGGATTTGAAACTAGTATGATGATGCTGCACACAAAGATATCAAAGTTCTTCTTTGCTTCAATATTTTAAGCAACAGTTATCATCTGAGATCATAAATCATTAAGTATTATAGCCTGAAATGATTAATTTAGCTTTTGGAAATTACAGAAAAACCTCCAAAAAGAAGGCAACACTACAGCAAATATTCTCCTTAAAAAGTCTTATAAAATCTATATGTTTTTCATGCAGAATATCCATTTTCTTATAGATTCAGAAACAGTAGTTCAAGAAGCACACAGAGATTTATTCTCCATAGTCTACAATTTAAGCCTTCCAAGATGTGTATTTCTCCTTAAAAATGTTTTTCCAATTAGTTCGACAAGCAGCTAACTAATAGCTACATTAGTGGATGCTGTTGTGTATAATATCCTGTGAAAGTAGCCAGGGTGTCAGGGGCACACGCTATTAGCAGAATCCGCATGCTTCTGCATCCAACACAGGCATGCATGTCGTTGATCAAATACACCACTAGTAGGATGTGTTCATGTGTATTTAGTGAGCGTGCAAGATCGGTAGTCAGGTAAAGCTCTCGTACTTTTTCAGGTCCCATTTTTTCCTTGAATATTTGAATGCAGAATCTTTCCTGATATGCGGTTATACACTCCTGCTAAAGCTACATGAAGAAAGGAGATGCTTCCAACTACACAAACACTTTTTAATCTTTGACTAGAACCACCAAATCCTTGTTGCAGGTAAGCTGACTGTGCATTTTCCTCTTGCTTTTTAAACTCATAAAATTATTCCTTCCAAAATTAAAAACTTTATTAAAAAATACTCAGAAGCTATACAATAAACTGGTGACAGCAATCATGAAGTGGCCAGTCTACAGCCAGACCACCAAGCTGCATGGTGCAGCCTGTGGTGTAACCTTGTATCCTGAAGCCACCAAGTTTCTGCCAGCTCCAATCTCCATGTCCCAGGGGTTCTGAACTTGCCTATACTTCGTAAGGATCATTTGCCATGCCCCTTAAATAGGATGATAAGTCAAGTTGCTTATTCCTTCAACAGACTACTGCTCATATTTCCTTCAAATAAACTCAATTTTCTTTTAAGCACAGAACAGAAAAAGAAACAAATGGTATTGATATTACTGTTAAAAAAGTATAAAATTCTCTCAGATTCAGTGTACTGAATGGCATACTTTGTTTAGCTTTGGTATTTTGTGACACAGAAAAACACTAAACAGTAAAATATATATTGTCAACAACTATTTCTTCTGAAACACCATCAGAGTATACAAGGAAGCTTTGGAAAATGAGCATAAAGTTTTTAGTGCCTGCTTGACTATTTCTTATGTCAATGAAGTTTACTCAGCTCGGGCGTAAGAGCTGTTGAAATGAAGGCAGTGTGTAAAACTGGGGGAAGATGTTTTTGATATCATATCTTGCAGACAAGATGCAGTGCAAATACAGAACTGACTCAAATCCATCTGCCAAAGAAATCATGGTTTGTCCCCTCAAAGCTAAGCCATCAATATGGATATCTTTTGAAAGAAACTACTTTGTGCTATATGTTTAAGGGCAATTCAAGCTTAGAACTGCTCACAAAACTGAGACATTTAGTTTCGCAGCAACTGCACTCAAAAGAAACTAGGCATCTAACTTACCTCTTGCCGTGTGACTATTAGAAATGAAATATTGCTTGTCTTTTACTATTCTGTGGTTACAGATTTTTGTTTGGGGATTGAGAGATTTTGTTCCTTTGCTGCCTATCTTGGATGTAGTCAATGAAATTTAAATTTTGACTAGATTCTAGCAATGCAACCATATCTGTAATTTTGTCATATTGGCAAAATACTCCATTGACACAGAAGTATGTCAAAAGATATAATTATAACAGCACTATCAACTGGAAAATTTCCCCTTAGAAGGATTTTTGACTGTTATGACAAAGTAGCCGAAATCCATCTCATCAGACTTGGGATACAAATATTGACCGTGCTACTCATTATTAAAAAAGGGAGACATGTCTTTCATACTAGCATGGACTACTGGTGTTAAACCCAAACAACACAAGTAAACTAGAAACAAGCGTTCTCTAAATTGGGATGAAGTCAAAGCACATAGATCTGTTTATCTTTTATACAGGATGTCAGATCTGTTTATCTTTTATACAGAATTTCAGAACTAGTCACTGCTGTTTCCTATTGAAATGTAAAAAAAAAAAAGCTCGGGAAAACAGGAGGAAAGGATGGCAGAGAGGATAATTCAAGAACACATAAATTAGTGAATTCGCTTCACACCTTGAAAAATACCCATCTCATATAACGTGGATTATTTAACTATTTTAACCACACCTTCCAGCCAAGGAATCTCAGGTGGACACATTATAAGTATTAATTTTTAGATATTCAAGTTTAAAATTAATTAAAAAAAAGTAAGCATTCAAATGTAACAGAGATCAAGCAAAAGCGTATGAATTTCGAATTACAAGCACAGCCTGATTCATCTGATTCTGGCAACCTATTCCAGTGCTGTACTTTCCTCTTGGTAAAATAATAATTAAAAAAAAATCAGCTCCAACTCCAAAAAATAAAGGCTCTAACATGAACCTCCCACACCACTGTCTGTGGGTGGTTTTCTTTCACACAGTGCTTGCCACGACCAAGAGTTTGGTTCTTTCACCTTTGTAACAGTCCTGAAGTAGCTGTAATTTGCAAAGAACTTCAACTATGAACCTTTTTTTTTTTCTAGTAACTACCACAGGTACCATCAATTCCAACCAAAAATAAACAAAAAAGGGGTCTTTTTGGTGGCCCAAGTTAACTCCAGCCTGCAGAGTCCAGAACCATTAACTTGGGCACAAAATTAAGTGGAGGTAGTGGCATTTAGATCCACATTAGTCCCTCAGGTGTCCACACTCAGACAGAGAAATGATGAACATATAATATAATAACATACAACATAATTATTGCAGTATTTCCAAGCATTTGCAATTACTTCTGAAAAAACATTAGGGCACAGTTACAAAGAACCTGATTTTCATTATTTGTTGTTCTGCAGCTAATTGGTGTGAGCGAACAGTTAATTAAAAGAGTGGGTAGGAGTTTCCTCGTAATGAGGGAAAAAGGCAGATGGCAAAAATCTTCAGCCATCCTTGCTTACTAGTAGAACATAATTTGATTGGTTTTGTTTTTTTCACACAGTTATGAGCAGACACATTTACTGCTAATTTTCATATATCTGCTAACACATAAATGAAAACACTATAAAATCTTTTTAATGTGCTTGAGACAGTTGGCAGAGTGATGGATGACTAATGCCATGCTCAAGATCCAGGTGCTACCCTAGAGTAAACTGGGAGGGAAAGAACATAAAGCCCTGCTTATAAATAAGAGAAAAGAACCTGCCTATAAGGATCAGAAAACACACACTAGAAATAGACTACCGTAAAGGAGATCTTTCCCAACCAGGAGAGCACCCTGCAACTGGGCTGTTCTGGGAGAACAGCACATTTGGAAACACATGTCAAGCGGACTGAGGATTCCCAAGTAATGTAGGTTGAAAAAAAAAATCCAAAGAAAAATCACTATTCATGAAATAATTGTCTTCCCTTAAATAATTTCAGAGAGTCAGTCTTATATTTAGAATTTCTTATGTGCCCACTAAGCCAAAAAAAAAAAAAAAAAGAGTATTCAGTGCATCCCAGCTAAAATGCAAAGCTGTGATATTTTCCAGTCTAGGTGAACAAATCGTTTGGAGACATCGCCAGACATCCACCGGGTGATAAAAAAAAAGCATGAAGTATATCTAGCTTTGTGGATTTTTGCAATAGGAGTTTTCTCTCCCTTTAAAGAAAATCTCTGATAAACAGAAAGTCTTCTCAGAGGAAACACGCAGAAACCCCGACACAAGGCTACAGATGTACAGAGTTCTTCAAGCCTGGTAGCAAGTCAGGTTTTTTATCAATAGCTTTTGTTCCTCTATACAGGTTGCCATCAAATCCTGGTATTTCTCATACTCCTTCTCTCCAAATCATCCTACAGGTATAACTGATATATAACAAAACCCATCACTCTATACAAACAAGTGTAACCCCCGTTGGCCATTCCTCTCTCCTGTGACTTCAGAAGATAATGGAAAGACTAATTCAGCCTCATTCTAAAATTGCAATCATGCCCAAAAAGCCAAGTGCCACCTTGCACCTCCCATTGCCTCAAAGGAACCAGGCTTCACACAAACTTGATTCTTGTCCACGTTGCCTTTTCTCCTGTCTTCTCAGAAGAGTTGTAACTTCATGCCTCCTCAAGGCTTCCCCAAGTCAAGCTAATACATCACATAGTATACGATTTACAGCAACGCTGTTGTCAAATTGTTAATGCTGGAAATGTGAAGAGGAAGACCTACATGAAGAGCTTCATAATGGCCTATTTATAAACAGTTACTAACTTGGTTTTTAAATAGCAGCCACAGAGCATGGGGTATGCAGGGGAATGATGCAATGGCTAAGAGCAGTTCAGCAATGGCAGTGCCAGTGGAATTATCCTAGACACATATCAATATAACAGTGTGAATCTGGACTGTGGGCTGTGCAGGCAGAATCCTTCATAAGCCCAAAATCCCCCTTTGGAAACCCACTGCCCACAGTTACCAGACTAAGTGAGAAAATGAAATTTATCGCAGGACTATTCAATAATAACTGAACTAAGTCAAGCCTCATTATTAAATGCTACACTTAAGATGCTATCAGGAATTGCTGCATTTCACGTTTCCTGCCGCAGCTGGAATTTCAGCAGCCAAGCTTCATCGGGCGCCCATCAACAGGGGATGTCAAGTGTAGAGAACGGCCAGTGGCTGCTGGTTTCTCCAGCCTGTCAAACACATGCCTAAAAGCCATGATGGCCCTTTCTGAAGCTCTCTCAACCATTCAGGGCCAATGTATCAGTTTAGCAAACCCTGAGCACTAAAGTGTCACGGCCAAAATCTAAATAAAACAGTAATAAAGCAATTTTGTCCTATGGCTACTGTTTCAAGATGTTTTCTTCCTCAAAGTCAACAAAACAAAAAGTCATAAGTCACATAAAGCCTCACCACAGCCGCTTCTTGCCTGGCACTTTGCCCACCTTTGTTCCTATGTTTGACCTTCACCCTGTGCACGCATCTCTCCCTTAACATAAAGACTGCAGACAGAAAAGAAAGACTTATAGATACAGCAGATAAACATTCTTGGTAACATGGTACAACATGTATGCTTAAAATTACGCTTATGCATATATGCTGACACTAACAGTAAAATCATCCCATGTTGTTTACTGGTCATTTCATTAAGCGGTAGCAATGATTCAAATTCAGGAAATTACATAAAATACATCTTGGCAAAGTTGTTATAAAATTCCCTTGGTTAAGCTAGTATTCAAGTTATTTATATAACGTGACGCTCAGTTTCTTATTTCTTTCTATCAACCACTGCAACCTATGAACTACTTACTTAGTGAAAGTTTTTAAATCAAGGAAAGGCAGAAACAGTTATTACTCTTATTCCAGGCAGAATTTCACATGAAGATAGTAAAGGACAAACCTTTAAAGGTAAAGTTCAAACCTTACATGGCAAGTCCAAAGGGGGAAAAGCTAAATATCACACTTGGAAGCTTCATTTTGTTTTTTTTCCTCAACTGCAGAAAAAAAATATGGGATGTAGAAATATCAAACATATGGCAAGAATGTAAACATTTAAAGGATTATACTTTTGAATGCAATATGCTGCACTATTCATATCTGGATTCATTTTGAGCTGGGTTCATTTACTGTGGCAAGCACTGTTCTATTACTTAAATAATAATAATAAAAAATTATACCTAATACACAAACACGATATAGCTAAGAGCACCAAAATACTCATAACCTTGAAAAGAATGTTCAGTCTTAATACAGGAATCTCTGTTAGCTTTATTAAGTCAGTTTACCAGCATAAGCTAGGAAACACTGAAACAGAAACACCGTGCGTGGGGAAGTCTATTTACTCAATGAAAACATTGAAAAAAGAATTTTTCTCTTAAAAACATAAAACATATTTTCATAAAATTATGAGCAGTCAAAAGTAAAGAGAAGGGTTGTGATAAGGTGGTATGAGCTCAGTAGTGACCTATCCAACATTTCTTCACAAGCTAACTAGTTCAGTAAACAGACTCAGTATTTCCGGCTGTGTCTAGACCTGATGAAAGTAACTAACGGATGGGCTTTTCTTCTCATTGCCCAGTGTTGCTGCACGTTTACATGGCATCATATCACTGCGCTTCATGGGGAAAATTAAGTGAGATTCATTTCTGATGGCACTACCCTGGATTTCTCACCTGCCCCCAAAGAAGTTACTCCAGCCTGAAGCTAAGCTTCAGCAGTCTTAACAGACATTTAAAATGAGTGGACTCTGGGTCAAAGAAAAGTCAGTTATTAGGGGAGATTTGCAAATGATTCTTTCTCAGCCTGCTTCCTCACAGTGCACTTTAGAAGCATGTGACAGTGGAGTAAAACACAGAGACTGGATATTCTTTCATGAATGCAGACACAGCTGCAAAAACAAAATCCAGTTTTGCAGGACTGTTCAAAGAGCTTCAAAGGGGTTTCAGCCCCTTGAATTAGAAAACATTCAACCATGTATTTTAATATTTAAAACAGATCCAAAGCTCTGTGGTCAGCTCTGTCATAGTAAAAACTCCGTGACAATAAAAGCTGAAGCCTACCTAAGAGCGGAACCACTATCTGACAGCAAAATACTTCAGGCGTTAATGTATGGCGCACTGGAGAGAGAAGTCAACACAGGCCCCAAAATGCAGTCTCAGGCACCTTCAATAGCTCAGAGCAGCTAATGCCTTTGCAACAGCAGAAGAAGGCTGAAATACCACTAGGCTATAAAAAACCAACTAGATAAAGTTAACATGTCACAGTTAACAAACATGTCACAGTTTCCTTTATTAAAGGAAAAACATGCTTTATGGTAATGGATGCCTTTACTTGCCTTGGATAATCTGCCTTGGCAGATCTGCTGTTTCCCGCTAAACTAACATGAAGGGTTAACTCACAGGTAACAACATTAAACAACAAAAAGAGTCAGGCAAATCACACAAAAAGGGAAAGTTTTTCATTTTCTCACATTTAATAGCAAATAATTAGTAACTAAGGTATCACTCTAAGTTCACTAAAGTTATAACCACGTTTATATACGTATCTATATTTATATTTATACACATATATGTCTATATATACATATATAAATATCTATTTTTATATAAAAGCTGTATTTAATGAAATACTTCAGGCAAAATTTCTAGATGTTTCACACCCAACATTAGCAACAAAAGTATATAAAAAAAAAGAAAAGATAGTATAAGAAAATGTATTCCTTATCAATTTCCAGCCAGCTTCCTCCTCCTCCCACCTTCCAACCAGCAAGCATAAAGGTACTGTGTAATAAATATGCTGCAGATACTCCCTAAGATCTCAGTATAATAGGATATAAGCAAAACAAAGATTTCTGCAAAGTAAATCACAATTCCAGACATCACTTCTCATGAGTTTGTTAGCTAAAAATATCAGAGTTGATACAGTTTCCCAGGATATATTCCAGAGGCCTTCAGGGGTTAAATGCATTTGGTATCTTACTATAGTTCCAGACCGGGTTCCAGGTTTTGGAACCGAGGCTAAGCAGACTGCTAGAGGAAAATCCAGCGAAAGAGAAATACTGCAGATTTCAGGAAGCTGCATTCAGACCTCAGTCTGAGAAAGGTCTTAAGCATTCCAGCTACACACAGATAAAATGCATTTTCTTCCCATCACAGTTTTTATTATTACTTGTAATAGGATGATTTAGCAGCACAGAACAGTTCATTGGGCCAAACAGCTGTAGCGGTGCTTGAACTTTAAGCATCTCTGGAATCTTGTTAGAATTCGAGGAGATAAAAGTATTTATTTTAAAGATTTGTGATTCGGTTCCAAATAAGTACATATATCATGGAATCAGAGGCAGTCAGTCCACAATCATGACTGATTGCAACTCAGAGCCCAAAGCTAATGTAAGCATTGCAATAGTTAATAGGACCAAATTTCTTCTTTTTGAAACATCATCATATTTTGGGGGAAAAAAGGTCTGACAGCAGTGATCTGAAGGGGAATTTCCTATGGAGTAATAGATGACATTGCTACTAGCCTTTACCTTTTTAAGTTCTACCACAATTACTGAATTAACCCATAAAAATGTAGGCAAAGATCCAAAAATCTAATCTCTTCATTCAGGTGTAGTAATTTCTCTATTTTTAGGTATTAAGCTTTTGGAAAGCAGAATTCAGGGTGAAGCTCCATTTCAGCAGCCCAACCACTTGCAAATCAGGAAAGTTTGCACTTGAAGGAAAGATCTGAATGTCAAATTCCCAGTCAGGTTGACACTACTGTTCCTGAAGAGTCAATACGCTATGGATTTTTTTGTACAAAAAGCCAAGTAATTCATTCACGATTTGTTAACTAATGAAGTCAAAGAGTAGCTACATCCTAAATTCAAAGATTAGTTAAATAATTTCTTCTAGCATCCCTTTAATCTCAAAGGATGCTATTTCATTTACAAACTCACAGCAAAATAGACAGAAAAGCCTACATCATCCATAACAAAAATACAATCTTCCCTGCACTGAAGCAAAGCAACTCTTTAATATGCAGCGTTATTTCCACTATTTCAAACAGCAAGGGCCTAGTTGGGCCAATTTCTGTTTAACATTTGGAGTAACCACCTTAATTTCCACTGGCTCCAGGGAGTGCTAAAAAAGTTAATCTCCCCATGATATTGTGCCCCAGCATAGCAGCATGTAATATCCAATTAAACATGGGAAAATTGAAGAGACTGAAAATTATGGCTCAACCTTCAGTTTAGGCAAGGTTAGCAGACCTGCATGAAGCATCTCGGGGTTGCTAACCATAAATGCACTTTTAGGTCACAGACAGTTGCCTCAGTTGCAAGCTCGTCATTGTACTTTAACATAAAATTTACCTGTACAGCTACTCGGTGGTACTGATCTTTGCAGCACACACTATAAAATGTAAATACATGAGGCCCCCGGAATCCTTCTGCACACCAACAGCTATACCTGACTTGCGGGAAACCTTAGGCTGTTCCCACTCTTGCTCTCAGGCTCCTTCCTTCTCAGGCAGCCAGATGTGCATCAGCCCTTTCTGTTCACAGGGTAGCCGGGAGAAACAACCTCCTTCCCCACGGAGCCCACGCTCCAGCTCTCCAGGGCTTCCTCCGCCAAGAACCAGCTCCTAGGTGTCACAGCCCACTTCTGCTGTCATCCTCTCATTAACCAAAGACTATTTGATTCTGAAGGCACGCAGAAGACAAGACTTCTAATCCACCAGAATTTACTATTTTATCCACCTGAGCTGTTGATCTTAGCAGAAGTTTCTTAAACTCAAAAAAATTCCTCCATATGGCCCTTTGCTTGAGACTTCAGACCAATACAGAAAGGAGTCCTTGTAGCTATGTTGCACACAAGATTTTAATCCATCAGCATGTGCAGCACAGATATTACACTATAATCTATTAAAGGTAATTTTAACTTAATTACCTTAATTAACAGATGGCTGTTTCATGAAATCCTATTGTACACTTTTATTCTCGTTTTACCTCATCTTCATGGAGCAAGGACTTTCTCATGGTTTAAAGACTAAAATGTGTCACACTTTTATTAGTGTCAAAATACCTGAAAACATCAGCTGTTTGTATCAGGTGTGCCAAATACATATATTAGTACTTTCTACAGTGAGTAGCAGCCAAACATATTCCTGCACTTCAAAAAAAATCCATGCAGTAGCACCAAGGCTGCAGATGAGCAGATACTAAGAACAAGGGATTATCACACATGGTCTTCTTCTGAGGTCATGTTACTGATTTATTATGTGGTAGACCTTTATTCACAGGTGCAGGTATTCTTTGATGCAGGTATTGCAATACTTGCTTCTCTTGCTGACAAGCGCTTCATGGATCAGCCACCTGTGCTGGACTTGACTATGCCCTCGAGAGAAGCACAGTTAGGCCACAAAGCAGCCAGGAACTCAGGCTCAGGGGCTCTGCTCCTCCAGTGCTGCTTTCAGCGAGCACGGCATCAGCCTTCCATCCGTTTTGCCGGCGGGATCCCAAAACCCATGAAGGCACTTCACAGTTGCCAGCTTGACAAATGAGACTGTGGCAAGAATGGACCCTATGGATAGGAATTAATTGAGGCCTCCTAATAAGATATTTGCTGTAATTACTGTGTCACTCTTGATAGATTGACTTCCATTTCTCATGTTATAAGCTATATGCCGTAATTTTCTGGAGAAAGGCAGCGAGCGCATGTACCAGACTGATTGTCTGCTTTACACTGGGCTTGCTTGTGAGAGCTATTCCAATCTCACAAAGCATTTTAGGATACCCCTGTACTTACATCCAGCTGGAAAGACTCCGACTGCATCCGCGCCAGTGCCATCCACAGCAGGCACACGCTTGTCTAGATGTATCTTATGCCACGATTTGCACATAGTTAGAAGGACTATCCCAGATGTTTTATGAAGGCAGAGTGTGGACACAATACCACACTGGCCAATGTTCACTTTAAAAAACATCCCAACAGATATCCGCTCATTAATCTAACAGGAATTCTTTACACATTAATCTATTTTGCTGCTTTGATGCACGGTGTAAGGACAGCCCTGAAATTGCTGCTCAACCAAATATTCCATTGACGTTTGAGAGTCGAACTATTTTACAACTGGGACGGAACTTTTCAGCATTCATTGGCTCTATGCAGTTTGCATCCACCTTTCCCTTTATTTAAAATACAATATAATAAGAAGTATTATATTTCCCATGACTTTGAAAATAATGCCAAAGGTATTGATTATTCTTTTTCTACTGTGAAAACACATCTTAACACTGTTTTTTTGTTTGTTTGTTTTTGCTTTTCTGTTTAAGTTAGTATGTAATTTGTGCAAACTACTACCCCAGATTTCATGGTTAAGTATTTTAGCATCCCTATATGCACTACAGAGTATGGACAATATTACAAAAAAATAAAGAAGAGATTTTTGAATCAAGCCTGCTTAAAAGGA
>JAUBNY010000645.1:2514366-2532115 GCA_032275445.1 Crypturellus soui | reverse complement strand
AAGAAAGCATTTTTAATGCTTTGTTCTCGCAGACGGTTACTACGGTTCCTTTATAATTTCTCGGGTTTTCCTATGACATATATGACCAACAAAAGCTTCCTTCTATTGGGAAAACAATCACTCCCACTATCTCAGACCAAATGTCAATACTCACATGTTGTGATAGGTATTGCTAAGATTTACAACCAAAAGCACCAAACTGAGTGAAACAAAAGGAAAGTAAGACATCATTCTGAAATTCACAATTATTAAAACTCTTTCTTTATGCATCCAGCAAAAGGCTGGATGTTTTACACTGAGTTTTAGAAAATACTATCCCCTACTTTATTAGAGATTAAGAGATCCATGATAGGCAATAGTCTGACTAGTTTACACAGCTCTTCTGAAGTACTTTTACCATAAGATTTAATAGCAGTACATACTGCTTAACCTTCACTTTTTCCCCAGAAATAGAGAATTAATAAAGTTTCCTCAAATTTGTCATCAAGAACTTGCAGGTTCATGCCATAATGCATCCATATGAAATTAATATCTACATATGAATTTGTAGAATTCGAACTCTGAGCATATACTGCCCAGTTTGGCCCTTAGAGTACCATACTATAGCAAACTCAAGATTAAATCCACACAATAGTTAGATAACCTTAGAATGTGCTGGATTTTATCATTTATATTGATGGATTATTTTCATTAGTATCTCTGGGTTTTGCTCATGCAGTAATAATATGATTTTAACAAAGCAAGAAAGCCAAGCTAGAGGAAAAAATAATCCAAATAGTAAAGAGCTACCTTGTTTTTTTTCAGCCCAGTTAATAGCTCATTTTAGCTACACTCATGGCTCATTTTAATAATTTAAAGATTCCATCTTTATTGCATTACTTCTTAGAAGCCTAATTCTGCATTCCTGAGGCTAATAAAATTGGCATCCTCGTGCAAGGAAAATACTATCGTGTTTTCATCACTTACAATCCCTTGCAAAAGCTGAACTATTTTCTTGTCTTGTTTCTTGTTGCTTTCTGGGGAAGAGGAAATGCTACTGGAGGTGGTACAATGATTCTAGCAATGCTGTTGCCTGCATAGCCCATCATTATCCCTAGGCTTCAGACCACAGTGTGGCATAGATTGATGTTAATTCACAGGACACATGCCCCATAAGTATCACAGGATACACGGCGCCTTTTCATGCATGATGCTCTGCACTAGTACTAAGATTTAAGGATAGATCTTAATATATAATGTGATTTTCTTTACCTTTATTTTCTCAGTACTTTCTTTCACTAAGCTAAGCAAGCTAAGTATTTGAACCGAGAAATGCAAATTTCTAAGAGATATTAATGAAATTATCAGATTTTATCTATTTGATAGATATTATTATGTCATATTATAAACAATACTGTGAGGTTCAAACATGGAAAGATCAGGTTCAACTCTCTAATTTAAAGAACTATTATCAAAGCAGGAGATTTTCGGTAAAAAAGGTGAGACTTCTACAGCAGCTAGTTGTCAAATAGTTAGGTATATTTTCATAGACAAACTCAAATGTCCTTCTTCTCTTTTCAGCTCCCTCCATCCCCAATATTAAACAGATAAAATACTTAAATTCATATTTATTAAAAAAAAAAAAAAAAGCTATATAGACTTTTTGTGTGAAAATTGACTTATCTATAAAACCTGACTCCTTCCAGAGGCAAGGAGGGCCCGGTCCAAAGTTTTGAGAATACTGATTTCAGGAATAAGTCCCATTGCAAATCTATCCACAAATGACTTGCCAAGGATCATAAAAGGAAATCTATACCAACAAGAAATCAAATCTATCTCACTGAGGCTAGCAATCTAAATGCCTGCTGTCTTGTATGTCTGCAAGTGTGAGAATGCATATATATCCTCATACACATATACACCTATAAGGGCTATGTTTGCAATAACATGGTGGAAGACAGCTACTAGAATCAGAAGCTTTCTTGATTGTTCCCAAACTTGCTCCATCCCCTGCCATTTTCCCAGTATCCTCCATGATCTCCTCCATGATCTCTTTCTTTCAAATCCTCTCACCCAGGTAATCCATAATCTGCATAGTTTCATCACTAATGCTTTCCTCCCACTGATATCCTAATTTTCAGTATTCTCCAGCATTTCAATCAAATCACAGAGGTAATTTTCATTACCAGAACTGCAGGGCTCTGCTCTCTATCAGAAAATTTATGTAAGCACGGCGGATGCTTCTCAGGATGGAAGGAAAATGGAAGAATAAATTAAGGCATTTTCTGATGCAAGTGAGAAAAATCAATCTTGTTATCAAAACGTTAAAAGTCTGGACCATTAGTCTGGACTTAACACTGCACAATAACTTTTACCCATGATATTTTATAAGAATAAAGCTGTAAAATCACTGAATGGCCCAAACAAGCAGCACAATGACTCACTTCAGCTGAACCTGATCAGTGAAGAGCAAATAACTGTGATGCGCACTGGGCATATTGATCCCCCCGGTGACAATCAGAGTAAATGAATCAAATGCATGTGTCTGAATACAAAGCTCCTTTGAAGTTCAGATGATCCCCAGGCATGAGTAGAGCACATCAGCAACGGACAAGTACACTTAAACATAGTGACTCTGTGTCACAGAATTATTTTCTGTTTAATCTCTTATGAAAGAATAATATTGGGCAAAATGTTAGGCAGACAACAGCTGAAGACAGGCAATTAGTCTCAAAGAGAAATTAGTCTCAAAGAGACACTTGCACTATTTGTCACTACTGTGCTAAGCTCCCTGACAGTTCTGTGTTCTTTGCTAATGACAGACTAACAGATCAATGCTGTTGCATTTTAATTCTTCAGTGTCAGGAGTTAGTCTCAAATATATTAAAAACAGTATGACTTTTGTTACCCAGAAGTATTGACTCGCGGCTGACATTGAGTGATCAGGTGTTGCTTGTGAAAGCAGAATCACTGCAAGCCAACTCAACATTACAGTGAAAAAGAGCTTCAAAATATTATTTTTTCCCATATTTAAACAGAAGTAAGCTATTTACTTCTTGGGAAGATTCATTTTTCAACTCTGAAAGCTCAGGTTTTCCTTTCAGGAAAGGACATTCCTTTTATGGTCAACTCTCATCTTTTATTAAAAATATGAAGACTGGATAAGGTTGCCTTGGTCTGTGACCCGAGGTAGTTGTAAACTTGTTTACTTTTTACCCAAGTATCTGAGAAGGTGCTGGGGCTATTTGCTTACTTTAGTCCAGTGTTTTTTGAAGGACTAGTTTTCCTGTCCCAAGTCTAAATAAGTTCACTATCATGAATAGGTAAGTAGTGCTGTGATCTAAATGTTTTACTACCCATCTTTCTGTAAAGAATGATCTTACTAATAGTTTCAGGGATGTCAACTTCCTTTTAGCACCAGTAAACTCACAACTTAAACCACTAGGAAGACCATTAACTTGCTGAGGCACAGCTAATGGTTCCTTGTAACGCTTGCCAGAATACTACAAAGAGATAGCCCAGCTTCCAGTGGTAAAAGGGCACGTTCAGCTTTGAACATAGGTAAATTTTTAAGTCTTTGCTTTTCAGAAATATAATGAAGAGCATTGACACAACATGCTTAACCTTAGAAAAACATATAAACATCAAATTCTTAGAGAATTTATCTAACCTTGGAAAACATGCTTACTGTAAAATATATATATAAAATATTTTTGGGCCATAGAATCACTCAGCTACCTTACATAACAATGTAATTTAATAAAAATTGCATAATGCTACAAAATATTTGTAACTGACTATTTATCAAATATGCCTTTCGGATTTTAAGTACCATCTGTCTCAGCTATTTCAGAGATTTTTTTCCTAAGAGAAGCTCCTTCTCTCCCTGCCAATGATCTCAATAAAATCACCAGAGTTTCTAGATTTGACCTGGAATCTACATTTCTGATCCCCCACAGTTACTAACAATTACATAAAGAGGACTCACTTATATCTGATCCATCAGCTAACAATTCACATTCATGTTCATCTTACAAAGTAATTTTATCCCATCTGCAGCTGGGAAACATATTCAGTTAACAGCATTCAGTAAAGCCAGTATACATTGCAAATGAAAGGGAGGTAGGAAAAAAGAAAAAAAAAATGGGGGACACTAGGAGATGTGTAGGAAAAAAAAAGAGAGAAAAAAGAGCATAACTTAGATGTACCACAATCTTCCTTTCTTTAATGGTTAGTCTTGCAGTACCCATTGCAGCTCGTCATAAGTAAATCAGTATGTGGCATCTGCTATAAATGGATCAGCAGTAACAGAGAGCGCCTTATATAAAGTGTACCTGATTTTGCAATGCCATTACCATTAGCTGTTTATTCAACTGGATTCTTACAGAAAAAGTCTTTGCCAATCTGAGAGTGATGGGGGTTAATCCAGGACTCTGATAGCAAGTCTGAGATTTTTTTTTTTAACTAGCAAGTTCATTTCATATTCTTAGTTGAATATAACATACCTACAGACTGAACAGAAGATGCAATTGCTGCATACTTATATGTAGCAATTATTAATATGCCCCAAAACAAAGCAAAATTTGAGCACTTTAACTGTGGTCGTCTAGATGTATGTATGTGAGGCACGCATGCAAAAATACGCATGTGTGCTATATGTTCATACCAACCAGTTGCTTTTCTGTATAAAAGCATATGCCACTGAGCAAACTTAGACAGCCAGCTCAGGAAGCAGAGAGGTTTGGGCCACCCCCTGAAGACCATTTTCTGAGTTGGAACCATCACCTCAGCCAGGCCCTGATCTAGACTCTTTCTAGGGAAGCAAGTGGCAGTGCAGGGGCAAGAAATTACCATACCCAGGAGGAGCTACTGATTTGGCTTTATCCCTGCTAAAGCAGCAAATATGTAAGAAGAAATTAGCCTGCCATGCCCTATAAGTCCTGAGCAAGGGTTAGGCTCAGACTCCCACAGTATTTATAGGCTACATTATAATGTATAAGGCATCAAACAACAGGACCGAAATTCATTCAGTTCACAAGATGAGTCTGCTCCGGCAGTGATCCAATGAGCATAGTAGAGGAAACTTAATTTATTTGAGAAACTGAAAGACACGCAGTGAACGAGACCAAAGTTTTCAAACAAAAATGGTCAGTTTAAACAAATCTAAAACTCTGCCCAGGTTTTCACTAGCTGTGGGTTACTCTTTCAGAAGGTCTGAGCTGGGAATCTGTAATCTGATTTTCTTAACTACTGAAATGAACATGACAACAGAAGCTGCAATTCAAACGCGAGATGGATTTGGCAATACTGCCTGGTCCTACCTGCCTAGAACCAAAATATCCAAATTAAGCAGATCCTGCTGATTTCAATCTGTCTGCCTCAATTCTTGATCCAAAAGTGGTAAGGGGAAGAACAGTCCTTTCATGTGTTAGAAAAAATGTCTAGAAATGTTTAGAAAAAATGTGGAAATTTCACCCTCTTCCCCCCCCAAGAAAAGGAAAACAATGTTTGCAGAGACAGCTGAAGGACAAAGACAGGAGAAGAAAATGGAGAGATAATCAGTGTGAAGCAGTCCGGAAGTCCAAACGAACATATAAACCCAGCCATGAAAGTTTGACAGGGCTTAATAATAAAAATGAAATAGACTTTCATAGTAAGAGGTGCCAGGAGCACTTAACGTACCATTCTTCTTGTAGTAGGAACTAGACTTTCTATTGAATTCAACAAACAAGCAACTTATCTTACATTAAAATCTCTAACTTTACGATATGTGTGAAAGAATCGGATGGAAGAGGAAGCACTATAAGTAATTAAACCATTGTACGGAGTGGCTGCATCTATGTGGCGAAACATTGAAAGGATTTCTTTTGTGTCCTGCATTGAAAGCTTCTACAAGTCTACACACAGAGGAGCTGGTTAGAAAAAGAGATCTGACTGATACCATTATATCTTAGGAAGAAGGGGGGAAGTGAAGAAATTAAAAGACATTGGAAATAAATTTTATTATTAGGATTATTACCATCTCCACTATTTTTCTCAAAAGAGCAGTACAACTGCATTCAGATGAACTCAGACCAGGGATAAAAAGAAAGACAACTTACTTAATAGTATAAGTCTATCTATGGTATATATTTCTTACAGGAGAATGTATTCCTAAGACAAAGTTTGGAGTAGAATATTTAGAATATACCTTAAAATAGTTTGCTCTCAATATTAAAAAAGATTCAAATATATTTAAAATAATTTAATTCTGCCTTCTCACTTTCTCAGACTTAGTTTTTCTCTCTTCTCAGACCTGCTTTATGAATTAAATTTGCCTTTGCCATTTTCCTGTGGGATGCAAAACAATATCTCCATGGATTAATACCTATCTTTCCATAGGGATTCTTCTGATTCTAATTTTAAAAATATACTATCTGAGAAGTCGAAGGCATCGGGAAGCTCAGTGAGAACGCAAGTAGGCAATATATAAAAATTAAAAGCAATATGAATGTGATTTTCTAAGGTTTTATTTGACAATTTAAAGAAGGGAGTATCTCAAAAGAGGCTCGTAGATGCTGAAGCACAATGTGGATGTTAAAAAAAGAACACAGGACCAAGAAAAAGTTTCACATGAAGGCTCCCAGAACATGTGTTGTTTGGAAGAGGGGTGCTGTCTCCTCCTCTCCACTGAAGGAGTCCATTCATTGCTAATTACCTTCATTTTGCACAGCTCCAGCAGAAGCGCTCCTCAACGTTGCTAGCACTCCTTGCCTCTCTTTCTCCTACCCCTACAAAGGGCCCTCATCCAATACCTGTCCCACTCAAACACACGGTTTTCCTAACACGTCAATAGTCGTGAAATCTGCTCAAAGAAAAACGAACAAACAAAAAATAATGGAAACTTGAATATATACTTGAGGACTATCCACAACAAATTATAACAAACGTAGTTTTCACAGGGTCCCCTGAAGAAATAAAAACCTCACCTGAAGGGTGTCACTGAACTAGCTACATACCCTAAAAAAAAAGAGCAGGACTTCATCTGTAGCAATTTTGCAATTGCAAAGAAGCAATTTTACAGACTACCCAGCACCAGTCCACAAGTCAGATAACAAGAAATAATTAGCGATTAACCTCAAAAGAAAGAAAATTTTATTTCAGGGAAACACTTGTCATGGCAAGTGTTCATCTACTTGAACCCTTCCGTCTCTGAAAAGTGTGTGCGTAATTGATACAGGGAAGAATATGCAGATTTGGTTTCCTCTAGCTTTTAGCAGCAACTGAGGAAAACAGTGTACAGACATTCTCATCTACTCTTCCTTTCTACTGCTATTTCTGCTGCAGTTTCCAACATGATCCATTCCACAGACTGGAAGAAGTTTGGATTTTAAAAATTCTTTTTTTTTCCAGCCACATTGAGAACTTCCTGTTCAACTTAAATAGACATGTCCTTAGAACAAGGTCAGTTTTTCTTAAGCTGCTGGTAACATCATCATTTTTCTTAGTATGGAGTCATCTCAGCATAAAGCCATCGTTTAGTCTGCTAGGGCTGGTTCAGTAGCTTGGCTTCAACAGCCCCAGCCCAAACAGCAAAGATTAAGCAACTCAAGAGGAACTGAAGAGGATTCAGTTCCTAAGCTTTCTGTCACTGGAGTCCTAACCACTGTTATTAGCATGTCTTAAAATGAT
This sequence comes from Crypturellus soui, assembly GCA_032275445.1. Lineage (NCBI taxonomy): Eukaryota > Metazoa > Chordata > Aves > Tinamiformes > Tinamidae > Crypturellus > Crypturellus soui. Next base: position 2,524,465 of record JAUBNY010000645.1, on the reverse strand, counting down.
CATTCACACAACTGTCCCTGGCCCTCAAGGTGACATCTCACCCTCCCAAGCGCAGCCCTGGGTCCCACTCCCTGCATGACTCTGCTCTACAGGCCCAAGAACCATGCAGAGAAAGCTCCTTTTTAGCACCAAATGCTCCTAAAACCCAAACTCTTCTTCAGAAAGTCTAGCTTCCTAAGGAGACATGGCCATCTGTCTCTTCCTGTCCTTTTCAAAATGCATTCAGTTATTTTCCTTGATTTTCAAAGACATTTATTAACCCTTTTATCTCTTATTTGGAATAAAAATGTGAGCGAAGGACAGCAGAATAGACACAGGATGGGAACTGCAAGATCCTGTAGGTGGGAATATTCTTATGCTTTAGCTAATGTAAGTGCTGCCAGCAGGGACACTGAAATTAAAAGTAAATCAGTCTCATTAATCATCTAATTAGGAAGGAGTATAATGAAGCTGCAGGAGCAAACATTTTTTCTTTTTTTACCTTGGGCATATTTTGTACAAGAATGTTACTATCAGAGGTGTACACATTAGTCAGTTATTGCATTTAGTAATGAACATACTGTTGCTGCGTTCATTCACTAACAGATTTTAGATCTCACTTATCTGTGCATTAACATTCCCCTGTATTTTTTGGTAAACATGCACCATTATAAATATGTATTATTCCAAGTTTGAAATAACAATCCCCTTTTTTACTAAACACATTGGACATATAGTGCTGAACATGACAAACCTTAAAACTGATTTGGGTTTATATCAAAAGTATTCCAAGAGCAGCGTGAAAGCTGACCAGTTTGGGCATATGATTGGTGCACACGGAACAATAAATAATTGCCAGTTTTAAAACTTTAGCCCAAACTCCACCTACAAAAAAGGATTTATTTCCCTGTAACTTCCCAGTGTTCCAGCTAACAGCTGAGTGTGGAACCATTTGCCTTCTGCCCAGCTCTACATAAGCATTTTGCAGCATTTTGAAGCAGTAATTTCTAGCTGTAGCTCACTTCCACGCTGGTAGAAAACAAACTCCCACTAGCTCCAACAACATAAAGCTATACAAGATTCAGATTAGCATGTTCCCTTGAGAGATCCCCAGCCTGCTTCGGGTCCATCCTGTCTATGCCTTGGGTTGCCCTGTCCTCGCTCTACTCCTCCACATCACAACCAGGAAAACACTGCCTCACATCCACAAGTCTCGATCAGTTCTCTCCAGGGTCATTACTGAGCAGCAAGTGCCCCTAGACCCACCTGGCATCACTGAGTAAACACGATGCACTCACTTCAGCTTCATCAACCAGCTTGCCCTCCTCCTTACTGCTGCTAAATGGGGAATAAGGAACTGGACAAGCCAGAGCAAGTGCACGGCAGAGCGCCATGAAGAACGAGTTCCTACAGAGCTGCAAGAAAATGTCTGGGTCTCTATTTTAGAAGGCATCATTTGGTTACAATATCTTTGAAACCCACTGAAACTAAGTGGAGAGCCAGTTCTCAGATAAGACACACTGAAGTCTCTACACACTTTGTTCAGAGGTTTGCCTGTGACTTCAGGGAAATGTCTTCTTCTGGAATGTATGAGATCAAGTCTAGGAAACAGAAAATATAAAAACATCATCTTGTGCTGCACAGAGCAGAGGGCGCTTGTTCGCAAACCTTAGGCACATCCAGGTTTGATGACTGCAGGCCTAGGCATCATCTAATAAGGCAAATGCTGCCATGAATGAACCTGTTAGGAGACTGCGGTCACTGCCCAGGCATGTGAATGCATTTCTTTCCACTGAGCTTGCAAAGGACACGCATCCCGTTCTCCTGCGCTATAGGTCAGCCCTCTGGACAATTCAGAGTGACTTTGTGCTCTTTGAGCTTATCTTTCTCTAGGTTTAATGTAGCCAAATGTCCTGAAAACCTTCTGAGCATTTGGCAGGCATCACACCTATACCAAAAGACTGCTTCCTTCTACATTTACATTTATGATTCCTGTTTGAATCAATTGATGTGTCACATTGTGTGAAGTCCATGGTGCAAGGTGACATTACGGATGCATTTTCAAGGCGAACTACGAGGAGTTTCATCGTTTTTAATGTTAATGAGGTTGGAGCATGAAACTCCCAAAGCTCTGTGTGGATGTTTACCCCTGTGTCTGGAATGATTAATTCCAATAAGGAACTCCCTGAAGTACAATTTGCAATGCTGACATGAAGACACACAGCCAGATGCTGCCCTTTGCAAGGAAAGAGAGTGCTTAAGATGAAAGTTTCAGCACGTTTCCCACTCTCTATTAAATGCTACTCTTTGACTTTCACAATGCAGATGCTAATTTTCTGAATAGACTTGGGAGAGCTAGGCAGAGTGGAGTGAACAAAATATGTTCAAATTGGACAATGCTCAAGCAACCTTTTTCTGTCTATATTTTCAAAGGTATCTTTATCTGCCAAGACAGGCTGTAGAATCTCCTTCTCTGGAGATCTTTCAAATGTGCCTGGATGCCACCCTGTGCCACGTGCTCTAGGTGCCCCTGTCGGAGCAGGTGGGTTGGACTAGATGATCTCTACAGGTCCCTTCCAACCTCAAACATTCTGTGATTCTATGATTCTGTGTTTTGTTTTAGGTGCCAATATATTGCCAAGTTTTTTGTTCTTTGCTGGAATTGTAACTGTTTAAAGGGGACATTTAAACAAATGTTTAAACAAATGTTGAAATAACAAAGAAAGAACACTCAAGTTTGACTGAATAGGCAGACTTAGAAGATTTGCTAGGCACCAACATGCTTGACTGTTCTCCCAGTCTTACGCGAGGAGAGCTCTTTGCTCCCAGATATTTTCCCCTTCATGGTTCACGGGCATTACTTACAACACTGTAATCATTCTGAAGCATTCTAATTAAATCTGTAACACATGGGCTACCAGTACAAAGCGATATAAACAGTTAGTGTAATACCTAAACCTTTTTTATTTCATTTTATGATATCTATCAGATCCTTGCATTTTCAAAGTCAGCATGTGCTTAGCAATCACAGGGTACTTGGTGCACTTGGTTAAATTTAGGCTTCTCTCTCCCCTCAATAAGAGCTCCTCAGGTTAACGGACAAGGCAATTATGAACACAGACATGTCTAATGGCATCTAGAAGAGCAGCAGGAGCCCTGAGACAAGGTTACAGCTGTAAATATTCAAATATTCAAAGAATATTAAGTCATTGAAGAAATTCAGCAGAGCAGAATTTCCCCTCCATAGAATCATGGATTCTGATAAGGCCATTGCAGCTTTAGTTTGACTGTGGGTTGCTTTTTGAACTTACAGCCTTTTTTTTTTTTTTTTTTTTTTTAAGCCATTTTGGTGGCTTTTTGTTGCTAGTATCACCGTTCCTCTGTGGAATAGTTACGAGTGTTGCCTTTTTTTGGGACGTCTCCAAGTGTTTATGCAGGTTGGTAGATGTTAATATATTCTCCAGTGGCATTTAGAATGGACTTCCCGACAATGTAAATACCAAGTAAAGAATGATGCTCTGTCTCTAAACTGTCTTAAAGCACATTCATCTGAATCTTTAAAATCTTGCTTCATTCGGTTTCATTTTGCACTTGCTTGCCACATTCGATTAGCAAGGCTAACTTTCTCCTTACTAGTTATGCTGTTTTACTGTTTAAGCAGATTATTTCCTGACTGCATCAGAACCTCCTCTTAGGGCAGCATCTCATACTCAGCCCCTACAAAAGCAAGGCTCTGCTTGCTTCATCCTCCTCTCCAGCAGTGACCTATAGCTGCTGTAGCTGCCCTGCTTCGCCAGGCTGGAGATGTTATTAATGAGACAAGAAATCTAGTAGCAATTTACTTTGTTTACAAATGGCCATGAGCAGAAGCTCCCCTGCAGGAAATCCTGCTGCGCACACATGGCCGGCCTTAGCTTTTGGGAGAGTTTGGCTCTACAGAGAACAGCCTCTCCAGGGATCAAACCAGGCAGGAGAGAGACAGCACTCAGAAAAATCTAGTCGCTAATTGGTTGGCAAAATTAAACACTAAAAGCAAATTAAATACCTAAACCCAAACATATTACACACAGACTGACCCCTTTTCTCCATTTTTCCACTAAATTTCTCCTCTCTTCAGAGCTCTTTACTTTCAGTGTGGAACCATCGAGAAAACTAAGTGCTTCAGCCACTTTAAGTTTGGTTGCAATTACTTCTCCAGAGTAAAAATGCCTTTTCATACAGCCCTGTATGCAGGCATCCCTGGAACTGGACCAAAGAATTTTCTCTCTTGCCCTGTTTCACGTATGCAATAGGTAGACAGGCCGCCTTCTCTCTTCTGTACTTTTTTTTTTATATATAAATGCTGAACACCCTCTAGAAATGCATCTTTTCTCCCAAGTTCTTTCAAGGGACATAAAGGCCTGCATTTTACTTTAGTTTTAGGAGAAGAGAGGATCCAGTGATTTGTTTTTTCATTGTTCGGGGTGTGTTAACATGTTTAACAGGAATGTTGTAGATATTTACACTAGCAACAGCAAAAGTGAAGAATTAACCTTTCACTTAAACAGGGAGATGATAACAGCAATGGTGAGATGAGAGTGCATTTCACATTTCTGTATCAACAAGCAAGCAAATACAAATTAAAAAATATGAAAAAAATAATAAAAAGAAAGGATCCTGTCTGCCTTAATTGCAACTTTTTGGTTCACGAAGCACAGAGGATACCCCTGATGTATTAGCACATGTATTAGAGCTTGCAAAAAAAAGAAAAATGCAAAAGCAGACCCCTCTTGCTCATCACAGAGTACTGAACTGCAGATGATAATGGCAACCTAATCTCCATATTTTAGTAGCTTCATACTGAGAAGCACTTATCCTGAGAAGCCTCAGATACTTATTTTGTAGCAAAGTATTCTAATTTAAAATGAAAGACAATTGAAACAAGCTGAAACCCCCTTCGTCAGCAACTTGATTTGGTTTATGAAATAAAAGACCATTAGGGAGCTACACAAATCCACATTCCCAAGTATAAGATCTTATATTTAACCAGAGATAAATTTGATTGTAGGCAGATAGTTTCTAGCATTGGCTATGCAACCCTGGGATCTCAAAAGCAGAAGTTACTACAGTGAAGATGGATGTTATCTTAAGGTCTAATTTAATGATTTACTGCTATAGTCTCTTAATACCTTCTGCTTTTGCATGAATCTTCTTGGAGACAGGGATAAAGATGGAAATATCAGTTTTGTCCATATCATTAATCTCCTAAAGACTGAAGAAAATGTGGAAGGAATAAAAGGAAAGAAGAAAAAAAAAAATGAAAACGTCTATTTACTGTTGTCCTTACTCTGGCAAGGTCCCATTCACACTTAAGGAGCACTAACCATTAGCTGATCACGATCTGAGGTAAACCCTAAGCACAGGGTTTTTTACAAGCACAGAGGCTGTCCAGAATATCTGTGAATTTTTGTTTATCCTGAGACAGGATAAGCAGAAAGAAGCAGGAAGGAGTGTGGAAAGGACAGAAATCACAACAGAGAGCTGGAAAATAGCCACTGAAGGGGAGGCTTGGGTCCTCATAACTCTTACAATTACCAAAATAAAATAAAAGCTGGTTATATATTAGCCCTTTAAAAGCACATCCATATGGAGGAGACATGTACACGATTAGAGTAGCAAGGAGACACTTCATGACCCAGGAAGGAGCTATGTAGCATTAAGAAGATGGGAATCATCATTTAAAGTAAAATTCTCTTTCTCTTATTCTCTGGAGCAAAAGTATCTCAGCTGTCTAAGCATTTAGGGCCATAGAGAGAATGGCCTTTCTACCTTTTTTCTCTTAGAAATCAAGACTAGCCCACTCACTGACACCCAGTTTCTCTGTACAGAGGTGATGTTTTAACAGACTTTAAATATACCTCCTCACTAACTTCAATTTCAATACAGCTGAACACTACTGTCTTTATTTTGGTCCTCAGTTTTGTCATTTCACTCAAAAATGGCATTATTGTGTTGTATCTCACAGCATGCAAACATTTTCATTTTATTTTTAAAGGCATAAAATTGTTGCTAGAATACCAACTACTGTTTTTTTCTTGCCTTAGTATGTTATCAAGTGTCATTTAAAAGTTTTATTTAAAGCTCAGTACTTCATGAGGGCCATTTGCAGAAAAGTTTCTCTTGTATTACTTTGCACATTATCTCCGTTCTACAAATTTACTAATTACAGAGTAATTAACAAACTTACTTAACTAGTCAATCTTCCTGCACATTAGCATAACCAACAACGACATGAAGCTTAATCTACTCCCTGGGGAATTAACATTCCAGTTTCAATTTGTTTTTAATGGACCATGAAACAGTCTTCAGTGAAAGGGCCAACACTGACTTTCCAAATTTCACATGACATCTGCAATATTACAGCCCACCGACTGCATTCCAGATTTTACTGAAGTCAATAGAATATTTACCACTTAAGCGCTGAATCTTGCCTAAGACATGCCAGAACCAGGCAAAAAGAAGCTCTTTACCTCTGTGTCCCCTACTATTTCCTCTGTTTTTGACCGTTTAGAGCTCTGTCAAACATGTACAGAAGACACGCAGAGCTGGGTCTCAAACAGGCAAAGTAGCTCTCCCAATAAGCAACAAAACTCAGTGAAAGCTGAAAACTCAGATCTACAAGTTTCTTTGACCACAGCACATGGTCAGGCCTGCACATTACATGAGTGTTTTATAGAGAAATTATATTCATATTGTGCATGTGTGGACACATCTGTAACCTACTAATAAAGCATATTTAAGTTATATTTTTTTAATAATCTGAAAGAAGACAGTGCTGTACGGCTCTCTCCATTATAGTCAAGAACAGGTCATCTAGATTCACAAAATTCATAGACAATGCAGCAAATGTTTGCAAACATCTCTCCTTAACTGTTTGATAGTCAAGTAAAAAGAGGGGCACATAGTCAAGTTGAGAGGGGCACGTACTTTTACCGTTAAACATAAATGTACAATATTCACTTTTGCAGCCCTGAGACCATTTAAGAGCATTTCAGAGCATCAAACCAAGCTTAATGAGAGCAAAACACAAGGAAGTAGAAATCAATGCTAACATAATGCAAGAAAATGAATGGAAACCAGATGGAATTTCCTGCGACCCCAACATGACGTGTAACTGCAGTCACAGGTCTTTTTCCAAACCCAAACTCCAACTTAACGATGGTTTTAAGGATTACTTTGAATTTCTTTTCCTTTTTCGTCCTTTCAAAATTCATTTATGCCAATTTAGATTCATTTGGTTTTCATTAGCTTTGTTTTAATCAAGTTATCTAGGGCTTTGATGTTAAATGATCTTACAGCTGTCCTTTGAATTACCAATGAGAAAAGTGAAGAGACACAGGATCTTCGGGGTAATTCTGTACTTGAAGCTCAGTGATCTTTCAAATGCCACTCATGTATACAGCATACACATACAGGAATGTACCTGTCCATACCTGTCTATCTATATGCAATTTGCAGGTGAAGATCACACCCAACTCTCCCGTCTGATGGCACACACTTCCTAGCCTTGGTAAAATACAGATGTACCTTTTCAAAAGCTCTGGGCCACAGTATATTTAAGAAAAATCTGATCAGTCCTATCATGACCCAAATACAGTCCAAGCAGTGTCTGGGGGTACTCTTGGTTCCCCTCTCTAGGAAAAATACACGACCTGTCAGCAGTGAAAAAATCCCTATATTTATCCTATGCCACAAAAAAGTTCAAGTTCCTAGAAACATGATTGTAAGGAGATCAGGATTCAGGATTGTGTCTTCTGTTGTCCTTATCCAACACCACGATGTATCAAGCTTAAGGGCATGTTCTCCACAAAGACTGCTTTATATAAATGTAAGCATCCCATTTTACAAGGAGACTGAACTCCGTATCTTCCTGGTTGATCCTCCTCAAAACAGAGAAGTGAAAACATTTCTGCTATATGCAGCAAAGAGATGATCCAAAGCACAGGTTAAGAGCCCGAAAGACCGTATTTTCACATTTCAAACAGCAAAGTCAGTTCACAAAGTTTCTTCACCACTCATCAGTGCTGCAGTTCATTGGTAGGAATTAGTTGGGCATAGGGGACTATGCTCTAAACTGCATCTTTGAAAATTATCTAGGTAACAAAAATGTACTCTAGACCAAAAGACAAAACAAAGACAGAAAAATAAGATTATTTTTATCCCAAATCATGTCAATGAAACCTCCAAAATAGTCACATCTGCACAATTGCTAAGTTAATCGCGAAGGGAGGAACTCTCCGTTAAATGCAAGCTAAGTAAAATTCCACTACTACTGCATCTTCTTACTGATATCCATTGTCACCGGGGATTTTTTTTTTCTCACTTGAAACATTTATAAGGCAAAAGAAAAGTGTAATGCATCAGTAAAATTCAAAAAGACCAAGCAGATCATAAGCAGTCATTTTTGAAGCTCTGAATTTTTAAGTATTTGCTGTCATGTCTTTTCTAGTTTACAAAATTGTTTTCAGCAGAAAGAGCAAGAAGCCTGATAAGCAGTTTTGGTGGGTATTTCCAATATGAAGCCTGCTAGGGGAGAGGTTTTCCTTCTTCTTTCATCCCATACAATGTGGATTCTCATTACAGTTGTTCAAACTTCTACCAGCTAAGCATGATCTTCATGGGACTGAAACACCCTTCTGGTAGCCAGCTCCCAACCTGATGCTAGCTGCTTCCCAGGCACTCTGTTGAGACCAATGGAAATTCTGCTCTCATTTTTTAAACAAGCTATTGACAGCACATGGTGCTCTCAAGAGAGATCTGCTCTTTTTCAGTAAATGAGTTGTAAGTTGTTAACACAGCTAGAGGGGATATTCTGCTGCTCTTAAAAAATCTTGCAAAACTCTCCACATAGATACATAATAAGGAGATGATAGAGATTTTGTTTTGTCATCCTTTATCATGCGAATGAAATGAAGTTTGAGCTTGCTAAGGTTGTGGAAGATTTCGAGTGATGAGTGTCAGCCAAGTCTAACAGATCATCAAGAAAAGAGTTCAACAGATATGTAGCAAATGATAAAAGCAAGTATCCCACTAAGCAACATGGGTTGCAAATTAACAAGCAGAAGCAAAGAGTTTTACTTAACCTAATGCAAGAAAGGGAAGAATTTTCTAACCCCAATTTACTCAGAAACAGCCAGCTGGTAGACAGAAGTACAAAATAACCCCTTGGGAGACTGCAGGCATTTTTGTCAGTACCTCTTGCTCTGTTCTGGTAAATAAATGCTATTGGCATTGTATGTCTTGGCAGGCAGACTGTAGTCTGGTCCAGACTAATGCCAGCATAGCCAAAGCTTCCCAACTGATTACTGTGACTAAATATATCAAAAAGAAAGGAAATGAAACAGTCTGGCTTGTCAACCAAATTCTGGCCCTTCACTTTTCCCCCTGATTCTTTTGCTGTCTTGCAAAAGGCTGGAGAACTGTGCAAAATGAAAAGTTGATGAAGTTGGCCCTTGTTTTCACATTAACTTAGAAGAGCAAAATAAGATGCACTGAAGACCAAAATTAATGAAAAGTATCTTATTGAGATATCTCAAAGCATAGGCATTTCAGAAAATGATTAAATTTCCGATCCTTCTTTAATCTTTATTTTTCTTGAGGTTTGAACAAAAGCAAAAAAAAAAAAAGGCTTTATATGATTACATTTTAGGTGGTTTATTTTACAAAATAGAATCAGCCATAGAAAAAATCTGGAGAAGACTCAAGTCCAAATTAACGTGGGACTACACAGCTATAACAGGGAAATGATGAATGAAATGAAAACAAGTGGCAAGTCCCCTTCAAAGCACAAGCTCTTGCTCAGGGCTCACTCAGAGTGATAGCTCACCCAGGATTCCTTCCAGGAAAGACTTTTCTTGCTGTGAAGCCACTAGTGGCATTAACAGCTACAGAGGCAAAAGAATGAGTGAATCCAGACAATGCTAAGAGCAGCATTGAAAGAAATTAAAGTAGTTGGAATGTCAGTGACCCAGCAGAAGAGGAAGAACTTAACCCTATCAGGGAAATTCAGCACAGCAAAGGAAAGGTTAGCATGCAGCTACTTGTGCTCTGTTTTTATAAACAAATTTTTTAGTGCACATCT
>JAUBNY010000645.1:2488987-2503071 GCA_032275445.1 Crypturellus soui | reverse complement strand
TTGTCCTTGTTGAACCTCACAGGTTCCTCTCTGCCCAACTCTCCATCCTGTCCAGGTCCCTCTGAATGGCAGCGCAGCCCTCGGGAGTGTCGCCACTCCTCCCAGTTCGCTGAGGGTGCATTCTGTGCCCTTGTCCAAGTCACTGATGAACAAATTGAAGAGCACCAGGACCAGTACTGATCCCTGTGGGACACCTCTGGCTACAAGGCCTCTAACCAGACTCGGCGAATTCCCTCTAAAGGACAATATATTATTTTTTCATTCTGACAAGGAAAAATCAGCATTTGATATTACAAATGATTCAATTGCAGTGCAGAAGCAGGATTTCTTAGCTTTTCAAAGCACTACAAAAGACACTGTAATGGTCTTTGCATATTACAATGCAAAGTTACATGAGCTTTGTGAAGATCTCATTTGCCCAAGAGCATGTAGTCCTTTTGAAGGGGGCTATAAAGAAGCACAAGCACTAGTTCTGCATGCACCTCTCCAGCAGAGGGGCAAACTCAGAAAAGAACAAATTTGGGTACTGATGTTACACAAAGTTACAGATAAAAGCAGCAAACTGAAGTGTGTCTATTCATATGGAATACTTTTATATACATATATATATAATCCTTGTAATTCCTGTAGTTCATGGAAAAGTGAATTTTATGCATTCCTCAGTTTTCACAGGAAATGTTGATATGATTGATTTCTTGAACCAGAAATCAATTACCACCATTTTTTTTAATTATCACAGTAACTAGACATAAACTTTTTAAAATGTTGAATTGTTTCTCTCCTGCTGCCTCTTTCTTTCTCCTGTGGCTATACCTACCCACCTTTTATCCTATTTTTTCATCCTGAAGTCACTGGAAGGTGAGTCAGCAGATCTTGGTAGAAGGAGATGGCTCACATCAAAAAGATCACTGAAGTGAGAGAGAAAAAAAAATAAAAAATAAATTAAAAAAAAACATACCATTAGCTTCTTTGGTGAAGAAAAATCAAAATGCACACCTGTTTGTACTGGGATGAGGTCTCCTAAGATAATGAAACCCTGCAGTTCACATACTTTCAAGATTTTAGAAAATCACAGTATCATCACATTTTGCTGTTATTTAAAGTTGGCATATGTCTCCTGCTGTATTTAGAGTCCACCTCTCCCTTTCAAGGAAAGGGTGCCAGACTATTCAGTATTATGTATAATGAGAAACAAATGACTCACTTTAAAGCACTTGAGATATCAAAGGAAAAGTAAAAGGAGAAAGGAAAAAAATAAGGCCTTCTTGAAGATGAAGATGAGGAAAACAGCATTTGAAATGTCTGTGGCTATGTCTGTAGCTTGCCAAAAACAGTGTAAGGAAGGGAGCTCTATAGAGAGCTCTATAGAGAAGCTCTGCATAGATGTAAATCATGAAGATAATGTTTCAGTAACTCTGTAATGGTATCAGATGAAATACCCTGGTGCTCATGAGCAAAGGCTATGAAAGCTTCTTCTCTCCTTTATGCTGAGTTTAAGACCAAGCAGGTACTAAAGTCTGCTGGATCCCTGGACCTCACTGGTCTCTTGTGCCACAAGGAGAATAAAAATAATTCAAAAGTCATAGCTACTGGTCTCTAAAAATACTTCATCTGAGAATTGTCCAGACAGATGAAAACTCTAAAATAAAATGCACCAGGAACTGTGTGAATAACTCTTCATCATATGACAAATGAAGAATTTGACAGACTGCTTTTAGTACTTTTGAACAGCTGCACTTTTGCTGTATGAAGGTAATCATTTTGAAAGACTAATATCAGTGGACTTGAAGCTCCTCACAGAAACAGTAAAAAACTTCACAGTATTTAAACAGTTTACCATAGAAAAAAAGAAAATGTGTATGCCAGTGAAAGAAAGCAGCCAAGTACTTCACTTGATTGAGAGCTTTAAGATAACCATGTGGCAAAGGTAGACAGCTTTTTCACTACTCAGAATGAAAAAGAGGGCAAATAGAAGACAACAGAAGATAATGGCCATCTTAAATAAACACATAAAATCCTAATCACAGGTCCCTCATAGTGTATACCCCACAATGGCACACACTGTGAAGTGTTTCACTATTTCCTTGAAATTTCTGCATATGGACCATGCCTGTTCCGGATATAAGAGTATATACCTTTACGTATGCTTAGCAAAGTTTTCACAGAAATAGTGAATCAGTCATACTGACCATAATCCATAATTATGGAACAAAAGAAGGAAAAAATAATAATTTTCAAGCCACAGGGTCCCATTGCTTAGAAGAGCACCAAACATAGAAAATGCAAGTAGAGCATGCTTTAAAGAAGCACGAGCAAGGAATGTGAATAAATATTGCCCAACACTAGCAAGTCCAGAGCACGCTTTGGTTCTACTATGGCATAGCCACCAACAAATATCAACCAAAACCCCTAAAACTTGGAATTATCCTCTGTTCTTCTAAACTAATATCACAAACTATAACACATACTGAAGTGCCTATCTTGACAATATCCAAGGAGGAGACGCTGCTCTAGTTTGTGAATCAGAACAATTTGGATAAAAAGTAACATTATCTTGATAAGGTAAATCAGCATAGGGAAGGGGAATCTGAGTGTGAGCACTGCATGTTTCATCTTTCATTCCTATATGACATCACAAAAGTTTTACATGGCCTTCTCCTTTGGCAAATACTGCCACGGTAGCGCCCCAACATGAAGTAGTTCATGTATTAGATGACTAAAGCAGCAAGAATTCTTAGGCATGTACCTGAAAGATACTAAAAAATACTAAGTTAGTGTAATTGGACAAATATATAACTTACCTCTTCACTGCATCCAAGTGGCAAACACAAAGAACAGACTCAGTAACCTGGAATTAAAAGAAGTTAAACAAATATGCATCTTGTTCTGCACTAAAAATACCTACATATTGCATGCTCCATCTATATCCCATCTCTCCAGGATGACTTGGGTCTCCTCTTCTCTTATAAAGGAGCCAACGTGGGCACAGACAGGGACCAACTACTCTACTAGCTTGAAAAGCAACCTTACACAAGAAGGAATTCTCCCTCAAAGTCCTACTGCATGACATTCAGAAAAGGATGAAAAACCTGCCAATAACCTTACTACAACTGCTTATGACTATAAATAAACAAACAATCCAACTATCCAACTTCCAATTTCATGCCCATTAAATTGCAAGTTGATTGTGCAACTATTAATCAGGGGAAAATAAATGACAGATGAAATGAGTCTAAGCGAATGGGGTGTACTTCCACTGTTTTTTCTTTTTTTAAGTCACCAGGTAGCATAAAATCTCAGTGAAGGCAAAGGCATGACTCGATATCTATCCATTACCTTCTTCCATGCCCATGGAATTATTCAAACACATCTTGAAGGAAATGAGTTGTAGAAATCATACAGGATAAGCTGCTTTACTAACAGTTAATTATATATGCATTCAACATCTTTATCAAAGCTAGCTCCTGTTCTGTTGTATGCACCTGGAAATAACTTCTGCTTGCTTAACCCACACTGTTAGTTTTCCCCACTTGCTTAGCTGAATCCCAGTTTTAATTATAAGGTTTTAATAGATTATACATTCTTGTATGATGGGTCTGGGTCTCTTAACATCATACGTTCTTAAGAATTAAAGCTCATGGTGGCAATCTTCAGCAGAGCTGCTGAAGTAGAAGGTAGGAGGCAAAGTAGCATGAAATAGAAGGTACATATGAAGTAATGAGCAAATTTGAGGGCATGAAATAGGAGATTAACTATTGGGCAGGTTTTTTTTTGTTTGTTTGTGTTTTGTAATTTAATGTGGGCTTAAATCTAATAACAAAAAAAGACTGAGACAAATGACAAGGTACAAGAGATCTTGATTACATTCAGTTCATTGAGTTCCCTTTTTTCTTTCTTTTTCCCCTCCAGTAAAAGGTCAGCTCCTGTTTTTGCCTCAGAAATAGGCTTGTATGTTTTTTTGAAAGGGATTGATCTATAATTTTGGGAGAGGCTTGCTGTGTTTGGTATCTGAAATCACCTTGAAACAACACAGTATATACCATATAAATGGATGAAGTCTGGCATTCTAAAAGTAAGCACCAGGATAAAAATACACTCATTGCTTGTGGAAAAAAAAAATAGCACAAATAGGGTGTTTACAATAAAGGAAGATTAAAATAAAAATAAGCAAGATGAAACAACTGTTATAAACAGACGGCTAAACCAGTTGCTTCTTCAGTAATCCATCTGCAGTTCTGAAGGATGAACAGAACTCCTTTTTTTCAGCACAGTCTAGACTGTGTCAAAAATGACAAATCTACTTGATTCAGCCTCAGACATGTCAGCTCAATGAGGCAGCCCTGAACATGCAGTTTTTCTTCATGAGAGTAAGGGCTTGGGCCCCGACTGCTGTCGCTGTAAGATGTAAACGCGTAACCACTGCGCGTGTACAGGCCTAAGAGCGCCAGTCACCAGGGGTGAACCCAGAAGTATTTAAAAGGCAGGGACACACTGAGGCTGCAGTCAAGTTCTTAAACCCCAAACTGTGAGCTTGAATACTGCAGCTCGACACTGCCAGCGATGAGCTGGGGGGTTTATCATCCAGAGGCATCTTCCTCGTTTCCCCAATGGCATTCCTACAGTTTTTGCCTCCACACAGGAGTGGGAACTCCTCCAACTCGTCACAGTTCATCTCTTATGTTGTAGCTAGGCTCAAGCAGAAGCCTAACACACGAGCAGCTATTGCAGCTTGTGACGTGGCCCCTGTCAGCAGCACAGGCTCCTTGCAAAGCGCAGGCACGCGGCTGCCCACAGGCACTCAAACCTGGCCCCTCAGCTATCGGCACTGACAACCTGGGAGGGTCTGATGCAATTTGTTCCATTCTTCAGAGAAAAGCCCACATTATTTGGATCAGAAAGAGGAAAGAGGCAGAGGTAAAATTGTACAAGCTAGTCATTAGGGCCAGTGGGTGTGGAAGAGATTTAATCGCTCACACTTGTTCCGAGAACCTTCATAAATACCACGGGGGCATCATTTCCATTGGAATAATCTTCAGCATGATTGCACTTCATTATTAAACTATTTAACTGATAAGGCAGCAAAGAATTATGTATATATATCAAGCTGGAATTCTTGTTATGTACGACCTGTATTTTTTTTTCAAATCACTCAGAAAGCTCTGACTACAATTTCATGAATAAAATTCATGCACACATAGAGGCTATACACAAACTTTGTGTCCTTTTTTCCTTTAAACATATGTAGAACCAATTAGTTATCAGGAATCACAGCACTGAGTGTCTCATTTCCAATTTGAAACTTTAAGAAGTTCTGAATTGAAAATTTTTGCCTTTAAGACTAATCTTGTTGTTAGAATTGGTTACAATCCAAATGTGTTGCACAATTAAAATCCTTCCTACCACATCTGCCTAAGTAACTCATAAATTCACTAACTTCGTCACAGGCTTACACATAGGCAAAACATGGGCACAAAAGAACAAAATTCATGTATTAATATTAAAGGAAGAAAAGACAAAAAAAATTGCCTGAAGTTAAAACTTGACTTTTGCTTTTTTAATAAGATTAACATTGCCCTCTTCTGGTTTGAACATCCAAACACAAAAGCCTCACACAAAGACATTGATAATATATTAACAGGATAGTCACAATTTATGGTCTTAGAATTTGATATTAAAATCTGAATAAAGGAGAAAAATGTATATGGACTATCTTTAAAAAGCAAGTAATTATTTTAGCGTGTTCTACTTTAAAATGATTGACTGCAAAAAAGAAAGAGGTCAGAAAGCAGGAAGGAGGCACTGCCATACCAGTCCTAACATCACGGTAGAGATAGAAACGCTTTGTTTTCATGGTAACTGAAGAAATCTTACATTTCTCTTTACTAGGCTATTATTACTGTCATTAAAACAAAAATACATATAACTATCCATGTTACCACTAATGTATAATATTACACAATAAAAAAGAAAAAAACAGGTAATTTTTAACAGATACAATCCTGATCAGAAAATAAAAGGCAAAAACATTCTCTAATTTAGAGAGGTGTGGGATCTCCTAGGAAATTTGCCCAAGCATTGCTGTAAGCTTGTCAACCTGGACAAAGTATGGTCACTGCACTAAGGATAAATGCAGAAAAACTAGATTAACATATTTTGAAGTGTCTTTCCAATAATGTACAAAGTAGTTAACCTTTTTCTTTGCGAGGATGGAAATCATTTGTAAAATGATCCTTTCAGCTTCAAAATATTTTTAATAAAAAAAAAAGCTGTTGTACGTTACTGTCAAGAAAATATACCCTACAGTAAAACAGAAGCTTCTCTTGTCTCTCTCATTAAATTCGTATTTCTGATTTGTGAATTTGCAGTGACATTTCTGTTTGACTTCAGACACAAATTAATAACATCTCTATTATTTCAGATATATTAAAACTGTGTCTTGCTTTATAGCAATTTATTTGAAATTCTAAGCAAGGGACTCAGGACAAATAATTCTATTTTATGAAACAATTCATATTGGGAACTATTTTGCACTATAGTGAGAATTTTCCAATGTTCCTTCAACAAAAAATATTTTTAAATGCATTCATTTATATTAAAAAAAATCTCAGGACTCAAAACTGTTGTATTTGTCTTTCACAAAACATTTCAATTTACAATCAGTTTGGTCAGTTTGAGCAGAATTCTGGAAATCCAAAAGAATAAACTAGGAGAGCAAACTGCAAAATCCAAAAAGTGAAGGAAAGCCATCCTGAGCGACGCTCAGAAGGATGGAGGAGGGCTCACTTCCTTGCCAACACAGGCTTCTCAAATATTAGAGTTACTTGAAAAAAAATCATGTGATGCATTCAGAGATGAAGCAACTAGGATTCTGATTAAAATCTCCAAGATCTATTCAATAATGAGCCTAAGTACATGTTTCTGAGACCCACACATCCTGTTCGCCAGGTGCCTTGGTCCTTAATTAACTCTGGTTGCAAGACCACAGAAGCAAACCAAACCTCTTTCATTCTGGCCCAATTTCTGCAAACACTGCTCTAATATAATTTCAAGTACATCAACCTCCCAACAACAGATCTATCTTATCATTTCATCTAATCAGTTCTTATCGCTTATGGCTCCTAAAACAGATGAGAAATATGGGGCCATAACTGCTATGCAGAAGGAAGATTACCTTTGCTAAGGGTGATGTCTGAGGTTGGTCTGTGGCTGACAGAGGAAGGGCGGGTGGTGACCACTGGCAGTGGTGTCTAAAGACTGTAGCTGGCACCGTGTGTACGTACACTAGGTGTGTTCCTTAAAGCTCTCGTTGCAAATTTTGTAACTGAAATCTTTCCTCACTTTCACACAGGAAAAAACTTCAGCTCAAGAGGAGGTAGCAAGGTGACCAATTTTTTCATTTCATTGCTGCATTGTCACTCATCATATATGCAGTGTTGAAGCTAGTGATTTCTCACAGAGAAACTTGTGGCTTTCAGGAATAGTAGGTAAACACACATAGGAGGAGATCACAAATTTCAGGTGAGTACCAGACACATCCTTCCTTGCAGGAGGTACTGGCTGCTATGCAGATTTGATCATTTCTTAGTATGATTTCACTGTATATTGCCCTGCAAACAGGGGGAAAAAACCAGCACTATCACATCTATTTTGCTGTTCCCTCACTTGGTGCTTTTGGGCTCTGCCACCACTACTTCCTTAGTTTTTCCCACCACCCTTTCACAGCCAGCTTCAGACAGAAGCTGATTGGAGCTGGAACATACATGACATGCTGTTTTTATGCTCCTTACAGTCAGCAAAACTAGCTCACTTCAGCTTTCTACTTTTTGCAGAATTTGTTGGCAGCTCTTCGTGTCAGGTACTGCTCCTGTATGAGGATGCTACAAGACGAGCTTTTCAAGGTATGCTGAAGACTGCAGCATCATGAGCAAATACACTGATGACTTCAGGCCCTCAGTATAGCAGCCAAGTGTTCACTAACATGCTCTAAAACTAGTAGCACTCAGTATGCCTATCCACAGGAGAGCTTGATTACCTGTCTGCCTTTTCTCCCAAACAGATTTTCCCCTTCTTTCCCCTTCTCTGAACCAGATGCTCTTTTTTCTTCAAGGATAAGGAGGCTTGGCTGTCTGCTCAGATTTCCACTTGCTCTTCTGCCTTTCTTGAAATAAATAAATTTTAAAAAAGGGCAGCAGCTTGAAAGCAGAATTTCAGTGCTTCCCTGGGACAACACAAAGTCAGGAAAAGGCAACAAGTGGGAGGAAGGTCTCTTATGCAGAGAGAGGTAAGTACAGCTGTCACAGGGTAGTTCTCATCACTTGGGAATCTAAGAGATATGTCAGAGAGACCCATAGCTCCTAGCCTGCAAGCATGGCAGAAGGGAAATAGGAGAAGAAAGGGAATTGGGAGAAGAACATGCTGCATAAAAAACAAAAACTAATTTAAAAAAAATCACTAGCAATAATGAGATCAACCTCTTTGGGTCCCTGCAGACCCTGTACTTTGTTCTTAAGTACCAGTGCAGAAGACAGCCGCTTGCCTTTCCTGGAGTACCTTTGACTCCCCAGGCACTCGAGTACTTTCAAACCCTAAATCTGCACTCACTTAAGCACTCCACACGGTGTACCACATGCACAGGAACCGTGTTGAATCTGATTAGCACTCAAAGAACAGGGACACTGGTGTGACATATGGAAGATTTCAGCTTAGGTTTCAATTTAGTTGTAAGTAACATCCAGTCTATGACAACTCCATTTGACTGGACGAGCTCCTGGTTGCATTACAAAAGCATTCAAGTTCTAGTTAAACACTTGCAAATTAAGAAACTCGTAACTGCAATTAGAGTTTCCTAGCAGTAGTGGCCTGTTTTCCCAGCCTAAGTTGGCTTAAATAGTATGCATGAAATCTGCCCAGGCCTCTTCTGAGCTTTATTTATTGGTTACTAGTCTTTAGCAAACCTCAAAGTAAAGCTCTACATAAATCCTCCTCTACTCATGGCTTGTGGCTTCCTGGCTTTCTTCCAGACACTCAACAGATTATGGAGGAGGTCAGCAAAGACTCTCGGTATTTAAATAGAAAACACACTGCATTTATATATCTTTAATGCCTGAATTTATGGTCCTGAGCAACTTCCTGCATTGCATCCATAACTTTTCTTTTTTGGAAAACTAATCTATGGTTTCCAGCATAATTCATGAAATATCTTGTAAAACAAAATAATTAGACTTTGCAACAATATGCAAACAAATTCTGCAGTCTATGGTAGGAAATACAAGATGATAGGGCAATTCTGGAAGCAGAGAAAGTGGCAGGTTTTGGCTATATATGAGATCCGTATGCTAAGCGTTTAATGTATGGTGCTTTGTGAACAACTTTATTTGAGCATCATATATCTGAAAGAACTAATATATAACCCACTCCTGTATTTGCTACTAGGGCATAATAGAGCTTTTTAAAATCATGCAGTAAAACCTTCTTACCTCTTCCATATACGCCTGATATAAACGCACTAAATATAAACATATTGCTTTCCTTTCTCTCTTTTCCATCTTGATTAGCTGAAAGGGCTTCGACAGCAGAAGCAAATGTGTCCAAGTTCTAGTATTATCTGATTAGAATTAACAAACGTGTGTGGTGGGAAGCTGATTTACACCCCCTGCAGCTAGGCTGCACGGAGCACTTTGTGAAGGGTGTGCCAAGTCTCCTCTTTGTTTAGCCGCTGGCTTGGCAAGCCAGAACAGGAGGAGGGAAGGTTTGGAAGTAGAGGTGTGCTAAGCAGTCAGAATTATAAAATATAGTCTGAAAAAGCAAGAGAAGATTAATGTTTTACTGGGCCATGGAGACTCGTGCTTCTGGATAAAAATGATGCAGGAACCCCAAGGGTTTTGAAACCTCTTTTCAGCCACAGGCCCTCCAGTAGTACCCTTGATTTCTATCGTAGGTGAACCGATTCGAAGTGGTTCGCTCCACCATTTTACTCAATTTTAAATTATCTCTCAATTTTACTGTTAGGGAGGAGGAGGTTTTTTGTTTGCTTGTTTTTTTAGCATATGCAATAGTCACAGCCAATGAAGACCCAGTCCCAAATTCAACCCTATACTTCTAAAGAGCTCATTCATTTCATTACAAGACATGTCTCTGTTGACTGCCTGTTGCCCTTGCAGGGGAAACCTTGTGCTGTATTTCAAAGCTTCCATCTTCCAGAACTGGCTGAGTATATGTGTGCTTCTTGCAAGGCAATTCTTGCTACATTTCATGCAAATAAGTTGTCATATACTATACAGTAATCTAAATTATACTGCTCTTTATCCACTTGAGTAATAAATTAGAGATGGATTCACACAGGGATTTGGTACCTTGTTCTCATTTTAAAGTGATTGATTCCAACACTGAAATCCTGGCTCTAGTAATTAACAATTGGTCATAACCATGTAACTTCTACTCGGCTCTAGTAATTAACAATTGGTCATAACCATGTAACTTCTACTCAACTTCAACTCTGCCTCTGTCCATGGCATAATCACTCAGTATAATTGCAGAGCATTTCAATAGCTGTTGCATAACAAATCACAAATTTTGCTAAATTCTGTTGGAATACAGACCAGAAACCAAACTACATATTTAGCCTGTGGGAGCCAAATCAGTAGCTCAGAACATAGGGGTAAAGACAGAGAGGCAGGTTGAGAGGCAACCCCAGATTTGCAGATTCAGTTATCACTACTCTTTTCCTGATTACATACCTTCCCATGTCCATGGGAGCACAAAGCACATGTCTGGCTCTCCTGACCACAAGGAGCCTCTACGGGCATGGACAGTGCACTCAGACCCAGGTTCTCAAAAGTGTCCCTGGCTCCTGACTGACAGGCATCCTAACCAGCTAAGCTTCCTGAAGTCTGTACAAGGCATGTAGGATGTGTGGCCCACAAGAGGCACCTCAAGACCCCTCTGGGGTACCAGCATGTATCCATTGCTCATGGAAATACACTGGAGATTCCCCCGTGAGACCTCAGGGGGGAATCTCCACAGATGAGAGGTTCCTGTATAACGGTATCACCATCAGAACTCTCAGGTAAGGTTATATCCTAAAATCTCTTTTATCTCAGAAATACAGTTACCTAAGCCAGAAATTCTACTGAATACCTAAGGTATTCGGCTAAAACGAGATGCACTCTGTGGGACTCTAGCCCTCACAGACCATGTAACTTGTAGCAAGTTTGTTGGTCTTTTTAAGCTAAAAAGGAGTTAATTGGCAATGTATTGAGAACACAGCCCCTTTGAACAAATGACCCAACATTAACATTCTCAGGTCTTTATTGCTTAGCTTAACTACAAAAATAAAATATTTCCTCACTTCCACCTGGAAATATATGATAAGCACTGCTTAGTATCTTTATTATAGCAATGGGTCATTGCAAATGGAAGCTTTCTCACATGATGACATGATTTAGGATGTTTTGGTGTGAGTGCTATTCAATACTCTGCTGGTTGTCCAATTCTAAGAATACTAGAGTTCAAACTCTGGCAAGGCACTTCTACTGGAAATGTGGAACCATGCATTGTAGAGAAGAAACATGAAAGAAACGAAAATCACGGCTAAGCTTCGCGAACAAAGATATGGGAAGGGCTTTACCCATGTTTGCTGCAAGCGCGCTGATGGCTAAAAAGACCGATGCAGGAAAGGCAAGTCTGTTTGCAAAAGGCACGGTAGAAGGTCTCCTTAGGCAGTATTGGTGAGGCACGGTTCTTTCTGCGATGTCTTTTTCTCTTCAAAATAGATTCTGTGTGTGTTCTCAAAGGAAGCAGCAGCCTTATGGATACTGCGTCTTCATGTCTCCCCATTCGAGGCCAGAGTGGACAATACCTCAATGGATGGTAGTCAGTATGGCCAAGGCTTGTTTCAGGGAGTCCTTGTGTCTCCTCTTTGGGGCTCCTCTCTTATGGCAGCCGGTGGTGAGTTCACCACAGAGCACAATCTTAGCAAGGGGTGATCTTCCATCCTGGAGACGTGCTCTGCTCAGCACAGCTGTGTTCTCAGCAGCATGTCCTCAATACTGGTGACCCCTGCCTGCTCAAGGACAGCCACATTAGTTGCATAATCAATCCAGTGGATGTTTAGGATTGTACGGAGGCAGTGCTGATGGAAGCGTTCAAGGAGTAGCAGGTGATAGCGGTAGGTGACCCATGATTCAGACTCATATAAAAGAGTAGACAGTACAATGGCTCTGTAGACAGTAATCCTTGTACTTCTGTTCAGGTGTTTATTGCACCAGACTATTTTATGAAGTTTTCCAAAAGCTCTGTATGCCTTTGCTAAGGTGTTGTCTATCTCCTTATCAATCTTACCATCCGAGGAAATGATGCTTCCTAGATAGTTGAACTTTTGGACTGACTTAAGCTCCAATTTGTCTATGGTGATGTGGGGATGATGGAAGACTTCCTGAGGTACAGGTTGGTGTTAGTTTGCCTTTTCCCCAGCAGCGCACAATGAGTTTGTGGAGTTTAGCATGAAGTGCTTGGCCTCCATGCTTCCAGACTTCAGGTGGGATTCTATCTGCTGGGCAGTCCAGCTGCCTTGCCAGTTTTCATCTGCTGTATGGCCTTAAGAGTCGCTCCCATAGTAGGAGCTATATCCCATTCGTTTTTCACGGGTTGTTGTGTAATGAGCTCAATTGTAATGTGCTTGGACTACACAGTTGGCACTGAAGAGAGTCTGGAGAGGTTCAGACCATGAACTCAGGAGAGGGGCTTTATCTGTCAGAAGCATTTGGCCATCTGCGCTGAGTAGGGAACTTTGAAGGCAGTAAGTGGGTCCTTACACTGCTTTCAGATGTCACCATTAGAAGCTTCAGATGTCACCATTAGAAGCTAAATATTATCATCTGTTATATCTATATAATATCTATATCTATAAATCTATAGATATCTGTATCTATAAGTATCTATAAATACTTCTACACAGAAAACACATTAAGGAAAGTCAAATTAGTCATTTTTCAAAGACCAGCTTGACAAACATAGGTCCATTTCAGCAAATATAAAGATATTCTAGAGTTTGCATTTATTAAACAATGCATACATTTTGCAAAAAAAAAGTTTTTAAAAATAGGTACTTTTGCTTAAAGAATAAAGCTGTGATATTAAAACAAGTACTAAGGAGAATAAAAATACTTGCTATAAAAAGCAAAAATACTTGTAATTCAGTGCTTCCTACACTTAAGCAAAGTTGTGATATCCATGGATGTGCCAGAGGGCCTGGTGACTTATCACCTAGAACAGCAAACTGCTGTAGCCGCTCTCTCTCTCTCCTAGTAACAATTTTGCTCCCTCCCTTATTGCAGCACATGCATATTTCTCACAAAACTATTGATTTTTCACTTGTCTTTAATGAGCATTCCAAAGACAAAGCCATGACACCTATATTTATAAAAAACACCTATTATTCTTAAAAAGACCAGAGGTGTAATTATTTTCCTTCTTTTTCTAAAGTGTAGGATTCTGCTAGTTACTTGCACTGTCACTTCTGCACGTAGTGACACACAGCTGCAGTTTCCTCATCTCGGTCTCTTGATTTTTCTCTCACACAGAGTGTGGGGAGAATCACACATTCCTTGGAACAGAGAGAAACAGAGAAATAAGTAGTACTTCTCAAACAATTTGAAAGCATAAAACAAATACAGCAACTATAAAATGCTTCATATAATGTTCCTTAGCAAAAGAGAGTTTTTATAGATGCAAAAAGATTAATCAGTCTTCAGACAAAACAAAACACACACAGGAGTAATAGCTATGTCAGAAGGCAGCCACAATCTAACCTAAGGTCATCTTTAATAACTGGTAGCATGGCCAGCACAGATGTATTGTCATGTGGCTGCTCTAACTATGGTTCAGCCGACAATTTCTGGGGAGAAATAACCCCAGATACCAGTACAGGCTGGTGGGGCAGCTCTTCAGAGAAGGACCTGGGCGTCATGGTGGACAGCAGGTTGACCATGAGGCAGCAGAGCGCCCTCATGGCCAAGAAGGCCAATGGGGTCCTGGGGTGCATTAAGAGGAGCGTCTCCAGCAGGTCGAGGGAGGGGATCCTGCCC
>JAUBNY010000645.1:2452560-2480678 GCA_032275445.1 Crypturellus soui | reverse complement strand
AGTGAGGGTGACAGAGCACTGGAACAGGCTGCCCAGAGAGGTTGTGGAGTCTCCTTCTCTGGAGATATTCAAGACCCACCTGGATGCCACCCTGTGCCACGTGCTCTAGGTGACCCTGCGTGTGCAGGGGGGTTGGACTAGATGACCTCTAGGGGTCCCTTCCAAACTTAGGCATTCTGTGATTCTATGATTAAGAAGTGAAGGACCCAGAAGAGCAGCTCTGATGGTCAATAGAAAGGCAATGCTACTAGGAGAAAGGACAAACACTTCCTCAAAACAAATCTAAAACTTTCTGTAAAACAGAATACACAGAAACTGCATCAACCATCGCTGAAACGCAGCACCTCAAGCACAGTCGTGAAATCCCTGCTCCATGTACAGGACACAGTGTCTCATATAAAGTGAGAATATATGATATTCTCACTTATACATGATTGCTAAACCAATTAAACCAAAAATGGATAGCTAAACAACACCAAAAAACAGAGTATTCTATGTAAGTCAATGGAACATAACACAAGTTTTACCCCAGCAGACCAGGGAGCAAAGATGAAAGGATTCCTCAGGGCTTTGTAACACCATAATTGTCCAAAGGTGTCAGTGTCAGTGGGTGTCAGTGGGTGTCAGTTCCCATTTGAATTTGTTTGTGCAAAGTTTTTCCTTCAGTTCTGTTTGTGTGGATTCATATTCTTATTTTCTTCTCAATTTAGAGAGGTACCTGGAGCAAAAAAGACCCAAACAAAATGAAACCACCAAAACTAAGTCAGTACTGTATTATTTTAGACTTGAACGGTGTGTTTCCCCACTTTTGTGATAATATCACCAACTCACCTTTCAAATGAATTACAGGTGGCAGGTCCCCAAAAGCAAATAAATATTACTTAGTTCATAACATTTTTGCATTGCTCTGTCTCAGCATTTTTAACCTTTTTTCATCTAGCTGCCTGCCTCATCATACAGGGATATGCATGCATTATACACCATTTGCTTAGACAGCTTTTCACACAGAATATTTTTTAGCTTCATTAGAGCTGAAAGACTTTGTGTTTAACGCTGCTTTACATTTGTTACCAGACATGTGAAATTTCCACTTCTCTGTAACACTATTCCTAATGTGTCTAAATTAATTTTTTCATCATTGCTTTAAGTACAAATTCTTCTGTACAAAGAATTTGAATGCAAAATGCAGGTGCTAAATTAAAAAGAAAGTGTTGTACAGGACAACCAAAATTCAAGTTTTGAACCTAACTTGTCCTTTGGGCAAGTTAAGCCATCCAACATCTGTGCTTTGATCCTTCACTAGTTTATCTACCATGCCAGAAATGACATGTTAGCAGAAATGACATGTTTTGTGAGATGAAGATGCATTTTACTTTTTCCAATTCCCTCCTTTTCCTCATCTGCAGAATCATCCTGTCAGAAAAAGTTTTGGGATCTGATTTGCTACTGATTCTAGTGGGAATAAAGGCAAGTACATGCTGTTTTTTGCTGCACTTAAAATCTTAAATATTAAGTCCACGATGTAGGTTTTCCGCCTTATTTTACTTTAGCTAGAAATAGCTCCCTTTCCCCAAACCTAGAATTGCAACCATGAAGTACTCATTATTAAATATGCAATTTTAGAAAAGAAACAGAGTCCCTAAGAAAGATGACAGCTCTGGTGTGGTTTGACATCTGGCACAGCCTTCAAAAATGCAACTACTTGAGACGAGCAGCAGGAGCAATCTCCCATTCTCAAAAAGGAGAGGCATTTTTCCAAAAAAGACACCTTTAACAAGGGTCAAACTGAATATTGGGCCTGGCCCCAGGCACCGTAACAGCTTCCTCAGCAGTAGTAATATCCTAGATCGATAGAAAATTTAGCTTGCAGACCTCAGAACAGCTTCCAGAAAAAGAATGTCTGCTTTACAAAATTAGGAGGGAGGTCTTAGAGGTGGCCTACAGAGAGAAGGCCACTGCTGCTCACAGTGTCAGAAGGGGAACAGAGAGTTTTTTGATGTGTTAGTTCTTCTGGAACCAGCTGTAATGGGAGTCCCAAGAAGGAAGAGGAGCAGAGGGCTGCTGATGGCGAGCAGCAAAGGACTGCAAACAAGAGCAGGCTTTCCATAGGAAGAAACTGCTCTGTCAAGATTGCCAGGGCAAGCCCTTCTATCATAGCAAAATAGCGACTGCAGCAACCATTGCCCAAAAGTGCTGGGCACATGGCTGCCGCATTTCTGCTTCCCCTGAGGTCCCTAACAAAGACATTACCCCTGTGAACCCATCTACCAACTGCAACTCCATGGCAGAGCAAAATGTACAGGTCATACACAGCTTTAACAACATGACTGTGGACCCATGTGACTGAACTTCTCTGTCACTATTTTTGTACATATGGATACTTCTCAACTAAACATTCATTTTTTTTTTTCAGTGCAATGACTGCTGCTGCTCCAGCCCTCCCCCAAGCTCCATAGAAATGCTTGCTTAAAGCCAGTTTACAGAGCAGCTTCTAAACTGATTTTCCTGAGAGGGTTTGCACAGCTTACCACTGGCAAATGGTCTGGGTAATAGAAGTTGTTAAGATGGGTGTAGGAGTGTAAACTGCGGATGTAGAGCAAACACACAAAGACTGAGACAGCATTTAGCACTGCAATCATCTGGATTAAACTGAGGAATTATAGGGAGGCTTTTGAAATGAAGGAGTCACCTAGAAAAGAAAGAATAAATAAGCAGGAGAATTTCTAATAATTTAGTACTGTGGCTTATCTGCTGTATTTCTGATACTGAATGTATAATTTACTGATTATCTGTTGATTAACTGTTGTTAATAAATCAAAGTCATTTGTTGTTTTAAGTTTTTCCCTGCTATGAACTTGCCCGAGAAAGGAACCTCAGGGTAGCAATTCATCTTATAGTCCATGCATGGAATACTTGCCCCACTCATAGACCTCAATGACTTGAAGATAATTTCACCCATAGAATTCCAAGCTGTCCTTTAGCCTCTTTGGAGAGCAGTACTGCAGTGTATCTTAACTTGAGTTCAGGTTCCAGGTAGAGCACAGCTGTTTGGGTGATCATGCTGAGGACCTGCTATATCCATTTGAAATTCTACCTTGCAAATTTTCAAAACTGCTACATTCATTGGCTTTCCAGGTACTTTTATTTTAAAAGTGAATTGTTTACCTGAAAAGGAGAAATTGCTTCTTTTTCACTAGTCTCAGAATGTGTGACTCTCCTGCAAGAGATGTTAAATGGCATCAGTAAAACAATAACAATACTAAATTCAACGTAAAAGCTTGTTTTTCTTTTTACTTTGTGCTAAATATGCTTTGATTTTTTGAAGACAAAATTTATATCTACCCTGCTCTGAGAAGGTTGTTTCAGAAATCACTGCTGAATGTTCCAACTTTTGAGCTAAAATTTGTACAGAAATACCTCAGTAAGCACAGAAACACACTGTCAATAAATAATTCTAAGTTACTTCAAGAGTATACATCTTCTTTTCAAACTTCTATGAAAAGAGTACATCAAATTTTCAAAATGAACATATTTTTATACTTTAAGAATGGTCCTTTCTATTAAAAAAAAAAAAAAAAAACCCTAATCATTTCATAGGGATTGAAATCTTCAGGAAAGCATCTGTTTTCAGCCTGCAGGCCATGGAGACTAAATATCCAAGTATTTCAGTAGACTAGCATGCTTACTGGGAAAGCAACCCTGTGTTCCAACCGCTAGAAATGCTTGTCCTTAAGTATTAACATCTCAAGCCTGGAGACGAGATGAACCTGTAAACAGTTTGGGGAGAAACGGTGTGAAACTCACTTACAAATTTGCAGTGTAACACCATTTAATAGCTTGCATCACTACACGCACATCAACCGCACAAAGTCCGTAGCTACCCAAATAGGTGTCACAGCCCTGAGCGGGCTGACAGGCCTTAGGGCCCTGCCCGGGGTCCTTGCCCCATGGCCCGCACATGGGGCTGTGCCTGGCCCCTGCTCCCTTCACCGGGCCGGACCCTGACCCGCAGGTTGACTTTCTGCCTTGATCTTGGACCTGCCTCATCACCACCAGCCTGCCTGACAACCTGGGCTCGGGGCTGGTGCTGGCTGCCATCTGCCAGGGGCAGCCAGATGGGCCCAGCCCTGCCCGCCATGTTATTGCCCCTTGCGCCCAGGCCCTAGTTGTGCCCTCACGGTTGTAGCCTCTGCCCAGGAGAGGTCGTGCCCGTTTCAGCGATAACTGCGCTGAAGGCACACATCGGAATATTGAAAACAAAACTTCCCTTAATTTGCTTCCACTTGCTATACATAACCATGAACTAGGTAATAAGCGGTCGATTGACATGACAGTAGGCTATAAATGAGAGCCCATAAAGCTCCACGATCCAAAACATGTAAGTCTCAGCAGAGTGTTGTAGCTCGCGCAAGACATTTGTCCTCTAATTATTTAGAGGAGTTAAAGTGAGTGATATGAAAGTCCAAATCATCATTTGCAAGCTCCTCTACAAGCTCCTTTGGCCCGTGTCAGAAGCGAGCTCTCTCCATTCTGCTGATGGCAAACTGTGGAGCCACCACGCGGCATAAGCACTTTTCCCTAGAGCCACAAAAACGTCTCTGTCTGGCAAGGGACAAAGCTGTCCTTCAGGAGGACAGATACGCAGGGCACCGCGGAAGGTCCCCTTCGCCCAGAGGGCCCTGCTATGGGAGCTGAGCTGAGCCACGGCAGCTCCCCCGGGCGCGGAGGCAGTACACGAGGAGCTCCTCCATGGTGCCGCCTGATACCCAGTTCTGCCCTCGCGCTGTGGTGGGTTAGAAATAAGAGCCAAACCACAGAGATACATTACTATGAAAGACACGTGTACAGTCTCCGTGCATAGTTTTAAAGATCTCAATTTTTATGATGGAGATCTCAGACCTCTCATTCCACACTCCTACTGTGATAAGTGGAAACACTTAAGAAGGCCCTGTTCAGGGAAAACAGATTCATCACCCTTTTAAACTCAGGAATGTTTTTAATTCTCACTAAAATTTGAACTTTTTTTTTTTTTTAAGAAACTCATGATCAAATTTTGAAAGCTTAATATGACAAATAAAAGGGATTTTAAATCAAAAATTTAGTTTCAAAAATCACCTGAAAGATGAGTGGTTTCATTTTAAGCTTTTGATTCCAATTTGAATGTAAAGTTAAAGGAAATAAAAGATTATTCTTAAACAGTCTTAAACAGTTGATTTGAGCAATCAACACTTTGTTGGAAAATCCTAGACACCTACAGTTTAATCTTAATCGTAATATAATAGGTTCCAATTTAAAACCTACATACACAGCAGAACATGAATATAATATTGAGTTGGCCGTCAAAAAACACTTTACAGTGGATACATTTCCCATCCTGAAGCGCAACATGTTTTTGGTCTTAAAGATTATTTTAAAAAAACAAAAAAGAAAGTGGGGCAGGGCCAGGACAGCAATTGTTCATTTTCTTGTAACAAGCAAGCAAAAAGAAACTGATCCGAGAATTACTGGTTTTTTTTTTCTTCTTCAGTTTTGCTTATGCTAGCATCTTAACACGTCTCACAAGCTACAACATGTTATTTGCAAAGTTCTGAAATCATATTCCTAAGATTTTTTTTAAACCTCACAATAAGATAGTATTCCTTCCTGTCATGCTGTTAATCATTTTTTTTATATTATACTTCCTAAAGAAGATTGATAGCACTGATATTAATAATGGAAGTTTCAAGAAAATGAGCGCGCTGCTTCTTATGGCACCAAGTTGTGTTTTGCAGATAGGCAAGATAATTATATTTCCAGTGATGTAAATGCACCCAACCTCTCCAGAGATGTGTGCTAGCTTTAAAAACCTCCAGAGAATGGAAGGAAAAAAAAATTAGCATAGGAAATAACATTTTACAGTACTGGCTTCCCAAACAGTAGCTTTTCAGTTTATAACAATGCAGGACCAAAAGTGCTGCAGACTTCTTTTTGCAAATAGTAGCTTAAGTTTTCTTAGGCCAGACATTATTCACTGAAACCTAATGTACCTTTAATTCAGAGCATGTGAAAACATCACCTTAAAGTCATTGACCAATTCATCACAACAACCTGAAGCATAGGAAATGTAATTTTTCTCTGTTTCAGAAAAAGTAAAATATGCACTCCTGAAACTTATTTATTTGCCTGAGCTCTTTCTACAAAAGACTGGCAGGAGTTGGAGTAAGACCAAAATGTGCCAGGCTGTTCTCTAAACGCAAGACAACCAGTCACATCTTTCCAAACATGACAAAATCAAAATTCTCACTCATTTTAAACTCTGGGCTATACTTTACAGCAAGGCTAAAGACAGCTGGAAAAATAATTCCATCAATATGGAAACAATGTGAGAAGCTTTCCAGTCACAACTAGGGTAAACAGCGCAGGTCTCTGAAGCTTCTACACGGCACTGCACAGAGCTGGAAGGTAAGACAAGACAGAGGGTTATCAAGCTCACAGCTGCACTGGACTACCAGAGCCTACTTTGTTTCTTTGTTTGTTTTCGCTCCAAGTGGAGAATATTGCACTGAGTCGCCAGGGCACAGGTCTCGCAGAAAAAAAAATGTTTCACCCTTGTCCTGTAGCAAGAGCCTTTTTACAACAGCAACAGTGAAAGCTTCGTCCTTCCCTCCACACTGGTCTCTCCTCAAGACCCATAGCTTTCCTAGGGATGTTTTAAGGCTGTGAGATGAACCAGCCCCCCTCTCTCAGCAGGATTGCAACGGGTCCCCGAGGGGTTCCAAGAGGTGATGTCACTTATTTTTGGCCATGCTTTCAAGATTTTCAAGAGAAAGGAAACAGAAATAAAAATCAGAAAACTTAATAAAGATAAAAACTATTCCCTAATTATTATTAAGATGCTGCATACAGAACCACATGAATAGCCATGAATGAGGAGCAAACAGCTTTTTTCTTCTGAAGTTTCTGTATCAAACCACAGTTCTCATTCTAGAACACTACAGAAACTGGGCAATAAAAGGGCATCTTAACTGCTTATCCAGAAAGGAAACCTCAACTACTGACAAGCCTGTTCTAAAGGATGCAACTCCTCTGTCTTCTCCCTGCATTCCCCCACCATAGAGACCACTCTCTCCCTGCCTCCCCGCCCCAATCATATAGAAATTATTTAAATAAATACTTTGACAACATGAATTATCAACCAAGGTTCAAACGCTCCACACAAATTCAAGAATTACTGGCAAGTGTTGAATAGCCAGTCAGGCTCATTCATATCTCAGCTGCCTAATAATGTAAGCAGAGACTGATGTATTCTGCTTATGGAAAAATGAAAAATGACTGCCTGGTTTGCAGTGCTGAATATGATAACCCCTGAATTTGGGGTGAATGACACATTTTATCTTTTATGCGAGTACTACATGATTGGTAGAAGCAACACAGAATGCAAATGTGGATTGCATAAAGTTTCCAGCAGAAATCTGAATTGACCCAAGCATGATCCACCTTAATTACGACAGAATAGTCCTTTTAATATCTTGATGTTCTGGAAATTCTATGTTTCCCTTCCGTGCCAGTTTTGGAGCTGATATAATTGACATTCTCAAAATGTAATGCTCTCCTCTGTTGCAATTGAATTTGACAGCTAAATACAGTTTTCCTCCATTCACAGGCATATAAGAACTATTGTAGATTTTTTTTTTCTGCACTTAAGATAACTTTTAGGCCTCAAAAATCCTGCATATGCTTTCTGGACTGTATTATCACCTGTCATTTACACATAAATCAGTAACTCTTATACCAGTGACCATCAAGATAAAACAACCACTCTCCAGCAGACTGCAATTTTCCCACAATGGATCAGTTCCAACTTTTACAAAGAGAAAAATAAAATGCACAAAATCAGAACTTTACAATCTAGGGCATAAGCTCCCTTCAAATAACTAAGCATGGAGCAGAGTTTGGAAATTAAGCCAATTCACATATACAAATGATAACTGATACAAGAATTACACTCTATAATGATGATTATTCCTGATTGGCTTGAAATTCATTTTTTACTGCTTAGAGACATAACATGAGTGCTTGCAAAAGTCTTTCCTCTTCACTAAGCCTTAAAACCTATACATACCTACTTGCATCCAAGGGATTAGTTTAAGAACATCTCCATTAATGTAATCTTGCTAAATATTTTGGGGTTAAATGAGAAACTCAAGCTGGAATTTGTATAAGAATTCCTTCATTCTTCAGGAAGTTTTTAATTAAAGTCTTTGTATAGGTACAGAAGACAAAGGCTTTTGTTTGTTGGGTTGCTTTAAAAGCATCCCATTTTGCAGTCTTTACGCAGCCAGCATTTTGTTGATTTTCTTTCTCCATAGACTGAGGTTGGATTTCACCCAAATGGTAGGATTTGAGTCCACAGGTTATTATTATTGCTGAGAAGATGCAGTTAGGTAGCACCAAGTATTATTTCTTTTCCTGCAGCAGAAATAGAGTTGTCATGGAAATGTAGGCATTAGATAAGATAACCCAATACTTTCCTTCACATGAACTTTTCAGAATGCTTAAGGATATGGAGAAAAGATCTTTCTTTTACGTGGCACAATGAGGAAGAACCACATTGTTTTCCTGGTTCTATTTCAAATAATAATGTCTGTTAGAGGTTTATTCTTGTGCGCAAAAAAAAAGGTTGCGCATAGTGTTCTCAAACTGAAAGCTGTCAAATCTTTCCAAGAGCTGGATTTTAAAACATACTGAGAAACTACTCAGCTGCAAATTTTCTGTGATACACCAGTATAATGGATATTTTTATGACAATGTGTTTTAATTTGAGTAATGACTCATCAAAGCTGTTCAGCTTGAAATCGCAATGCCTGCCTTCAAATCAAGCACTGAACTTTCAGAGTTCATTTTTAGAGAATCTGTGTTAGCTAGATATGTTCAAAATTTCAGAAGCTCTAAAGAAACAAGTATTATCCTTTCCTCCTAGAGATATATTACAAAATTCCTATTAGTCTCTATGATTGCTGTGGTGTTAACTGGGCCAATAAAAAAGAAAACAATCGGTGGCTGCAAAGCCTGATTAAAGAATAGAGAAACAGGCCTTTTACTTAAGAAATCTATGAACAGTGATTTCAAAATGCTGCAGGGGAAAAGAGTAATACAGAATGCCTTGCAGGACACAAGCTTAAAAGATGAAGTCATAGTCTTAAAATTCCTCCTTCTTACTTTTTCTCAAAGACTCATTTATCTTCTACTTACTTCTAAATATAGCTTCAATCTCTCAAGGGAAAGATAAGAAAACAGTTTGAAAAAAAAAGGCATAAAATGCAATGCCCAGAGCCATTTTCATTATTCAATTATTTCTTCTTATGTAAGGAAAACCCAAAGAAACATATGTGCTTTCCCCCCGCCCTCCGCTTCTATTTCCTCTCCTTAATGAATTTTACAATCAATTTGCCATAAAGGCCAGAGAATAAGGAGGTCAAGAAGCTTCCTCAGGCTTCCCCACTAGTCACCAGATCAGATAAAGTCACAACAGGGATCAGCATGCTATCTTATCACATGAGTTCCTTGTCCTAAACGCAGCCCGTAAACCCAGCACAACACTCAGGAGGTTGAAATATTTGTCTTTGGTTTCTTGGTTCACTAATTACTTTGTATGTCCTTTTTTTGTGTGCATGTGTGTGTGTGAGCATATTTTCTAAGTATGAAATAGCAACAAAAGTCATTTGAAGCGGTGCTTTTCTTTGGAAGCACGGCAGACAGCAAACATTACCTATCTCTTCTATTTGAAGTGCTTCATGAAGTTCCAGTAGGTGGGATTTCAAGCCATCAGTCTATAGAAAGACATCCTTCCTTTCCAAGAAAGGTAACAAAGGCCTACAATAAATCAATAAAATTTCCAATATACTTTTCTGGGGGGTGATGGGGAGGGTGGGAGGAAAGAAGTAATAAACATGTATCGTTTGTTTTGTTCAGAAACTAGGAAACTAGCACAGTGAGCCTTGGTTCCTATACAAAAAAGAATCAGAGAGGGTAAAAGCATTTCCTTTGAGAGTGATTCCACTTACAACCTAAGCTATTTTAATTTTAAATGTTTCCAAATATTTTTGAGGATCTTCATTAAAACAAAGTAAATTCAGACAAAGAAAGAATTATTTCTTTATTTTCTTCAGTGTAATGAAATACATTGGCTTATTTCTATTGGTGGTAAAGTATAGCTGATATATATTTATATTTTTTGTATTTGTTTAAATGGCTAGTGGGCTATTATATCATTTGCAAAGGTGCAATAAAATGCTATTCAATTGCTTGATCTATTAAGTAGCTTTTTCTCCCACTCCCAGCCCTCCATATTAACTTCATTTAGTTTACTTTATGGAGATAATGCTCAGAACTAGTGATAGTACCGAGTCAGACTACACTTCTGCACACATGAAAGAAACCAAGATTTAGCCCCAGTTCTTCACAAAACACCAGTTTTCAGTAGCTATTTGTGAAAAATTAACCTCCTACTAACCAAAGACCATTAGCATAATGGACAAGAAAGGCACAGACAGACATTTCTAGATGGTTTTCTTCCCCATGCTCTGGATTTTGTCAGCTCGAACCAACAGTGGAGTTCTCATAGACTTTAGATGAGGGTCAGAGTGGCAGTCAACAGAGACTGACCTGAAACAGAAGTCTTGCAAATCTCTGTCTGAAGGAAGCACTTGTTTTGTGTCTTCAGATACCTACTGGGTCAAAAGGCCTGGTGGGCTTGAAACTCTTAAGTTCAGATCATTAGAATTAATGGCATATGCAGTCAGAAATCTGAATTATTCAACACGATTACTACAAAGCATGTGTAAACATAATATCCTGATTCACAACTCTGAATGACACGAGATGAGGCAGTCATTCAGCATTATTCTCACCAACAAATTCACTGCCTTGAGGCCATGGATTTACGGAACCTAGGATACAGCATTAGCACAGATTTATAGTCACTCTTATAACCTTTAAGTCAGTGTTTTATTACAAAAATCTCTGTGGGAAGTGCTTATGGAAAATACAAAAAGCATTTAAGTACTTTTTCTAGGGAAAAAATGCCTCTGCATATTGCTAAGGCATAAACAATATTCAAGTAACCCAAATTTAAATGAAAACATGGCCACGAATTTCAGGGCTCTGGTATTATATCATAAAAAATATGAGACAATAAGAGTTATTTTATTTTATAATTTCCTCTCTCTAAATGCTGATTGTTTCCCTAAATCACTGCTTTCAGTACCAAGTCCCAGTAACTCTGTCAGCATATTTATGGCTTCCATGATCATGATGAGGTGGGGAGGAGACAAAAAAAAAAGCAGCAATAAAAAATATTTTTTCCAAGAGATACTTTTGTTCGGATCAAGGAGAATTAAATGTCATCTTCCAGAAGAAGTGTTTTTTGATGGCCCATGAGAGTCCTTGGTGCCCTCAGAATTGTCATGTCATTTAGTTGCCTTTAATCTCCTACTCCATGTTCCTTTACCAGCGCAAAATGTCAAGGTGGACAGGCAGCACCGCCCAAATATAATTCTTGCCAGTCACGACAATCCTATCTCTCTCAACCAAAGGAGTATGCTGCTGAATATTTAAAGGACCTCATTTCATCTTTAGCTTGGGACATCAAACTGAAAACCCACAAGCAAAGATTTAGGGCTAACCTAAAAGAGGCAAGTTGCCGGAAAGGAATCTCTTTTAGGATTACTAAAATCATAAAAAATGGTCAGCATTTTAAAACTTGCCAGGTTCTGAATGCCAAATAGAGAACAATTAGGATCCTATCTTGGATTTTGTTAAACTTCGGGGAGTTCTGGAAACTTCTCCCCTTTTCTTCGTGAATAATCTAGGGACAGAATATGGAATCTCTTCATGAATGTAAGTTGGGAAAATATAAAATAAGGACAAAAAGATTGCCACAGGATCATACAAATTTGGTGCACGTACTGCAAACTCTTCACAAAAAAATGGAGCTATATTTTACAAAGTTTCTAAACTTCATGTTTAAGAAAGCTAATATTCCTGAAGTAAAACACGTGTGAACTTGGCACAGGTTCATGACTACAAATAGCCTATTTCAAAGATGTACAATTCCTGACTTCTTTTCAGGGTGAAAGTTGTGAAAAAGCAAGACTTTACCATTTCACTGCTGATCCATTACAAAGAATGGGAAAAAAAGTTTTTTTTTTTTAAGAAAGAAAACAGAAAAGGAGAGAGAGAGAGGAGAGAGAGAGGAGAGAGAAATTAGTAAAGGAAGGGAAAAGGCAAAAGAGAAAAAAAATGTCCAGAAAAATAAAAGGAAAAGCAGAAATGATCATTTCAGAGAGGTAACAATGTCCATTAAGTGGTATCATATGTCACCTTTTCCTCTTCAGTCTCTAAGGACAGAGATAAGAGTCCATTTGCAAGCATCAAAGTAGCTAGTCTGGAAAAGATTACGTGAAGACATGGATTTGTATCCATGAACAATAATAGCAAAAGTCTTCAAAGAGCATACAAGTTTTCAACAAAACTGCATGATGGAAAAAAAACACATGTATATTACCTCATGTTTAAAAAAACAATTATACCTTCTGCTCCTTCTGAAAGCTGGCAATCTTTCCTAATTTTCTGAACTGTGGTTTCTTTTCACAATTTTCTAAACTGTGGTTTCCTTATTTGCTTATCCACCAGTGTTGATACATAGCTAATGTGGCTCTTTCTCCTTTCTAGAAGTCCGGCCTTCACTTTGCTAGGCCAGGCAATCTATAGTTTTCCAAACTTCGTTCCCGAGAACGTTTTCCTAAGCCTGTGTAACACAGGTTTCAAATTTCTTAAATACGGTCCAATAGTCGGGTGACATCCCATGTCTATTCCTACTACTTGCCAACCAGACAACACTTGGTTGCCTGGTTGGTCATTTCACATTCATGATTATGTACTTCTTGGGTACGATGCAGATGAAGAGACAGAGATGCACTGTTCCTGTTATCCCTGTCAATTTTAGTATTTGGGATTAATGTTCACATAAGCTTGAAAAGCAAGGGAAGGGTTCAAGGGTTCAGTTAAACAGATGGCTGTCGTGACGTTTGCTTTGGCTTCCATACCAGTGGCAGGAGAAGTCTGGGGCAAACCACTGGCCCAAGGGTAAAAGGGACAGTCGCTGCCCCAACAGTAATTTAAAAGAGAGGTTAAAAAGGCAGTTTTGGAGTGATAAAATTATCAGAATCTCATATATTTTTGAAAGTCTTACGGGTTGCAAAGAAATGCCCTTAATTTGCTTTACTTTTCCCCAAAACTTTTCCAATATTTTTGTGAAATATTATTCAAAGGAGGTAGAATTATAGTGAGTTTTACTATTGGAAGTAAAACATGGTTCTCATTTAGGATATCTTCTGCAGTTTTTGAGAGTTGTTGCTGTCCCTTCTTTGTAGCAAGCCCACTTCTGTCAATACCATCCAGATGTCTGTCCTCGGGTTCTGTATAAACAGACAGTAGAAGGCACACAAAGTCAAAGTGCAAGTGATCCTGCCATATATTCCCCTGAGCACGGTGAGAGTGAAGAGTGATTTGGAGATGCTGTAGGTGTCACTTCTTGAGCAGGGGGATTGGATCTCTAGAGGTCCCTTTCAACCTCAACCATTCCATGATTCTGTGGTTTCCAGCTAATCAGCTTTGAGGTAATGAGGAAGTTTCTTATTAACACTCCCTGAGGATAAATCCAAGCAGCTGTACTGTTAAATCTCATCTCATCTTGAAGACTAGACTTTGAAGTCTAGTCTTCAAGGTCACCTAGTTTTTCGTTATCTTTGATAATGCCTACTAACTTTGTTTTATCAGCAAGTCACATCATTATCATACTTCTCCTGAAAATACACATGAAAATGCTAAATAATATTGGTCCCTAGACCGATCCTTGAAGAACTCAGGCTAGTATAAGTTCCTTTAAGATAATCCTTTGGCTGTCATATGTGACTCTGTGTTCCAACTTAAACTCCAGCATGGCACTACAGAAAAAACTGAAGACATTTTAAGCATGTGAGACATTCCGCATTCTGTTGTCTGAAGAAATAACTCTTATAAAGAAAGGTTTTGGATGATTTTGGAATATTATGCCTCTGGCAACTGCATGAATTGACTGCCCATTATTACTGTATCTGTAATTCTTTTCTTAATAGTTTGCATTAGGCTCTAGTGAAACTAAGAAAAAGACTCATGTTGTTATTGCTCTTTGCCCTACTAAGTATTGTAATGCAGCAGAGCCCTTGAATCTTTCTTAGGGAGAAGTCCCAAACTCCCTGGAAATATGCACTTTCCTAAGCAAAAGAAAAAAAAATGCAAAGAAGGGCTCCGAATCCTATTGTACTTCTTCTCCTGAAATAAATCACGGGATTATTATAAAAATCACTGCACAGGTAAAATAACCCGTGGCATTTTTGTAAGTATTCAAGGCAGAGGAGGATGTCAGGTTGACCCAATTTGAAAATAGTTGAGTTCTGCTTCCATCCTAGATAAAGCAATGTTTAGGCTCCGGCCTCTCACGGCACCACTGTTATAGGCTAGCTCCCACTTTCAGTATCCCTGCCCCAGCTAAAACTTGACTCTGTTTTCAGGCTTTGCCTCTGAATTACTCATTCACCAACACTGAATGGCAACACAATTTCCCTCTCTTATTCCTTTGATTTGTAAAAGCTGGAGAACACTACACTTCTTTTCCTCATACACTAAATCACTGTTTAATTATTCAAACTGGCATATTTTCTACACCAGCTCTTCTATATCATTCTTATTTACTGAAATCAAATCAGAAACCTCCAGCATCTTCTTCACATTCAAAAAATTTGCAGGAATCTGTCAGCTATCACATATGGAAAATAGGCTAGACAGAAACTTACTTCTTACTAGATCTTTTGATTTTCATTTGAGAAGTTTAATTCTCCCACCATTTCCTTGTAACATAATTAGCAAAGACACTCAAAAGCAGTATTACAGAGGTTCAATCAACATGCAAATCTCAACCAAAACTCAACACTTTTCACAAGGGCATCTCTTTACCAGACCCTTCTTGAAGTACTTTCAGCAAGGAAAATTATTATAGAGTTCTAAATTATCTTTCTTTGCCAACTATCGTACCACCAACCTGTAACATTATGTCCAACAGCAGAACTCCGTCTTAAAAATCGTACTATTTTTTCACATACAGTCATTTCAAAGTCTCTTTTCAGCACACCTCTGCAATTCCTGAAGAACTATAGGCAATAGGTAACAATTAAATTACAAATTGCAACTAAAAATGCAAATAAAATTAGCAGACCAGTTCATCTACCTTTATTCTTCTGTAGGAGCTCCCTTTCTTTTTGATAAAACTCTCAACTTGATGATTTTGTCTGATGTCCACCCCTGCTAATTTTCCCCCCACAAACCCACCAACTTCATCCCCTCACAGCAAAATTTGTAGCACGGCTCTCTAAGCTTTTTGCTTCCTTTGTTTTTAATAGATGGACAGGAGAAAAGCTGCAATGTGAGGGCTTCTGGGAACAGCAAATTGGCTCCTCACCCAGCTTCAGCATCAGGATTGTGTCCCAGCTGCAGGTGAGCACAAGCAAGACCCATCAGGGGGCTCACGAAGAACAGCTCAGCACACAGCAGAGCTGTCAGAGGCTCTGACAGCTGCCTCCTGCAAGGGTGGCAGGCAACTATCTCCAAGCCAACATCAGGGAGATTTATTGTTTGCAAAGGGCCTGAGTCAGGGCTGCTGTAGAGAGGCAGCTGATGCTTGTCCAACATTTGAATTCTTACCCTTTGCTACCTGGGCACCAGTGGTGCAGCTAAGGTGACCCAACGTGCAAGAGCAACCTCAGAGCTCTGGGCATGAGGAGTGGAGATGGGCTGCAGGTGATGCTGCCTCCATCCTGCCAGAGAAGGGTTCAGGCCAAAGCAAACTCATCCAGCGGGTGTAGCACATTGGGCTTTGGTTCCTACGGCTTGTGGATCCTCTTTCTGTAGAGCAAGGGTTGCTAAGCACAGATGGGATGCTTTGAGAGAGCAGCTTTGCAAATAACCTCCCACCATGGATGGTTGAGGGTGGCTTTAAAACAGATACACTGGGGGTGGTTACCATAACCTGAGGAGAAGAGGACAGCAAAAGGTACAGCAAATATGTTGAAGGGAAAAAAACAACTGCTGAGAATCTTACATTTCCCTTGTAAAAGCAGCATGACTTGAGCCCATCTCAAATAGCCATACATGGATGCTGTAGCGTGGTGAACAAGCAGGAGGATGTAGAAGTCGGTCAGAGTTACAGAACTATGGCCTCATTGAGATTGCAGCTGCATGGTGGGACAGCTCTCAAAACTGAAGTGCTGGACTGACCTCCAGGTGCTGCTGGCTTTTCAGGAAAGAGACGACGGACCAGCACAGACGGACAGGCCATGTTCTAGGTAAAGGGATGGCTTGAATGTGTGTAGCTTTGCCTTGGGGAGTCCATTAATCCATGTCACTTCTTAAGATTCCACCTCTCCGAGTGTACCTAGCCATTAAACAGTACAACGGCTAGTATTTTAGATGTTCAGACCATCAGGCTAATTCTGAGTACCCAGCATCCCAGACGACCTTGAGGTCATCAGTAGATAAGGAAGAGTCATAAAGGTATTTGTATTAGAGTAGCAAGTGCATGCTACTTTACCATAAATAGAAATAGCATATAACCACACAGCTGATGTCATTTCCTTTTGCTCAACTTTCCTTTGGCTCCACAGAATACATTTTGTTGTTTAGGAGAGAATTTTGAGTCCACCTTCATGTAATACTTGCTTCAAATGGAAGAAAACAAAACAGTAAAAATTGTGGCTTTCATTCTTTCACAGCAAAGACATTCACAACAGAGTCTGAAAGCTGCTGTACATGTTAAATAACTGTCTGTTATAATGATGCTGCAATCATCATACGTCTCCATTTTCTTCCCACTCTGTATAATTAGGCATAATTGCACATACATACATTGGTGATTGAACTACCGAATGGAAACATTTGCTGTTTAATTATCTTCCATGTTGCTGCACATAACATTTGAAATACTGCATTTTATCTGAACATTTTAAAACAGCTGAACAAATACCTCAAAATTTCAAAGCTCAACAGCTATTTTCTACAGTTGGTTTATCATTAAACCATGCCATTTTCTCATTGTTTATAACATTAAGTAGTTTCATGAATTTAAGTGAAATATCCCACTAATGTGCCCAGTAGTGACCATATATAGATAATAATCTATAATTGTCCAAATTAATACATAGTTATGCTTATTTGGCTCATATTTACAACATTTTGCAAGATGATGTGCAATTTTATGGTTGTTAATCATATGAAACAGTACTCACTAATACTTGAGGCTACAAGATGGATTAATTCTGTCAGAGCATTTAAGATTAATCCTTCTGTTTTATATAGGAAAGATAAGCAAAAATATATTTAAATTTTGTAGTGAAAACTGCACAACTACTGAGCATTAATCTGCTGTTAACATTTGGTTGTCCTAATCTGGGTGCCTGCTCAGCGTCCTGTTTTAGATGTTTTAGTTTGGTTTA
This sequence comes from Crypturellus soui, assembly GCA_032275445.1. NCBI lineage: Eukaryota > Metazoa > Chordata > Aves > Tinamiformes > Tinamidae > Crypturellus > Crypturellus soui. The sequence continues at coordinate 2,463,114 of JAUBNY010000645.1, read as the reverse complement.
TTTTTTACAGTTTATATATTTATTTTACACATTTATTATCAGAATTCATCAAATACATTCTCAACACACCAATAAAATTCCAACATAAGCTAGTAATCTCCCAAAGCAATTCTAAGCAGCAGTTCTTGCTCCAAGAGCAAGCATGACCCCCTAAAAGGCAGTTAGAGGATGTGGCTGTGTTGTAGAGTTGGAAAGGAATTTGCAGCGCAGTACTCAAAATGACACACTGTATAATTCATACTGAATGCTCCTCGGTGCAGACAATGGCCAAACCAGGTTCAGCCAGAACAGTCCAATTCACACTGTGCAAGCAAACTGTTTCCTAGCAAAGTATCCCACTGTTTCGATTCTTCTTTTGAGTGGAGGACAAACCCCTCCACACAGGGACTCAATTTCTTCTGACATGGTCAAAGTCTGGTAATGCTTCTAAAGGCCTGTTCCCCCTGCTTCATAACAAAAGCAAAACATTGTTTAGGCAAAAGAACTTTTGTGTTGCCATGGAATCCAGCCATCACTCAAGGCCAAAATTAGAATTTTCTTACACATATTCTGTATCTTTACAATATGCAAACATTAAGATTCAAAATATTGCTAGATTTCTTTGCATTTATGTCAGTTATCCTCGCATTTACATCACCATCAAACTTCAAACATTCTCAGACTTATTCAGCAGTGTCCTTTTTATTAAGTAATACCAAATGAGAAGATTCTAGAATCTCTCTTTGAAGATTAAAAAAAAAAGTCATTACACTAAACATTAGTGTTTAATAACCTTAGTATAAACAAACAGACTAAGTTCCACGATGCCCAAATAATTTCTCACAGACCTGCTCAGGAATATTGTTCTGAGCATGAGTTTGCAAAATGTGACCTTCTGAGCAGTCTAAAAATTATTCTAGACAGAAAAGCACTTTTATTTCTCTGACTCTCATTTTCAGATTAGAGGAGGGTAACATATGAAGTGAAAAAGGGAAAACATCACATGGCTGAGCTTGCAAGCGAAGTGGGTGCCAGAATCTGTGGAGAGCTCAACCTCTGGGCAGTAGAGCTGCCTTCCTCGAGGGAGCAGCTCCACTCACTTGGCGTGTGGAAATGTCACACTGAATGTGCTGGATGTGGCATCATATGTCAGCGGGGCCCGTGCTGAATGGCCAGTAGGAAAGACTTTTGCCTTGTTAAATTAAAAAGTGCAATATATCTGAAGCAATATGATTAATGAAGCAGTAGGATACTGTTACCTCCTGCTAGTACTAATAAATTTGAGACCTCTACAGCCTATTTCATACGAAGAGACACTGATCATAAGTTGTCATCTTATGAACAGTTTCATATAAACTCTAGATTCATTACACTTTTACAGAAATTTAAATCAGCCTGGAGTGCAGACCTTCTTCATAACGAGCATGAAAATGCAGAGGGATTTTGATTATTACTAGGTATTGGTGACACAGGGGTCCACAGCTTAATATTAAGAGGACTGGGAGCTATTATTGGGTTTCTCTAACAAGAGCAGGTCAGAGAACTCTTTAAACACATACTAGGACTTTTCTAAAATCCCAAAAGTAGGACAACTTACTGTCTCATTAGAATCATTTACATCACTTCATGCCCTTTAAATCCTATAGGTCCATGTGAATTAAGCCTATTAAATACCTCTTCAGTGTATACATACACTTGAGCCACCAGTTCACCTTCTCATCTCTGTGTAATCATAAAACATAATCACTGCTACCTATCAGCTGCCTCTTGAAATTAACAGTAAACCTCTGCCCCTGAACTTGCCAGCTACTTTCTTCAACAGCCCCATGGTGCAAATGATATGGTGAGACAGTAGAACTTAGAAACCTTTGAAGACTATAGAGACCAAATTAAAAAAAAAAAAAAAAAAAAACTAATTTTGAGCTGATTCCAACTTTCAGTTGCAAAAATTTAGCAATCATAACCCTGAGGCTAGAAAACAAGTTTGGGGACACCAGGAGGTCTTTGAGAGGAATGTTAATTTCAATAAAGCAGCACACATAACTTAGAAGCAAACATTTATTTTTCTAAAAAAAAATTTCCATCATTTAAAAACTATGGGATTTGCTGTATTTTTAAATGTTTCCACAGCATTAATTCTATTAAAGCTTTCCATTTTATTCTGACACTTGAATTTAACAATCAAACAGCAAGAATGGGGCCTCTCAAGCTGTGAGGCAGTACTGATCGCCGTGCACCTCAAAGCACCCAGACCAAACTGGAGTCATTGCATCCATTCAGTTCCAGTGGAAACTTCCACATCCATCTCACACATGCATCATGTCAAGAAAGTTCCCACCACTGAAATGTGAATCAGCATTGGAGCTCAAGGGACTGGAGCCAGAACAGCCTTTTTTAACACCATGATCTCAAAAAACCTAGTTTGAAAGAAGCTGAATCTTTTTAAGTGACATGTGAATTCCCCAGTAGTATCCATTCTGGCCTGTCTGCCTCAGCAGGGTTGCTTGTTTGCCTTGCACCCCAAGGTTTTAAGAAGGTTCCAACCAAAATTCCTGTTTCTGATCTTCTGTTCAGTTCATAAACAAAAACCCCTCCTCTGCTTCATATCAGGATTTCTTTCACACCACTCCAAGGAAGAAAAGAGTCATTTAGGTATACAAGTTGAGCAGCCATGACTAGTAAGTCCCTTTGGTACTTAGTTATAGATAACTAAGTTTAAAATAAGAAAACCTGAACCATTCCTTTTTATCCTCACTTGTCAAGATAAAACTTAAGTTTCCACCTGAAAACTTCACCAATAAAACTTCCACTAGTGTAAGACAAATAAACACTGGTGAAGACAGCTTAATAAAAACCTACACTCACTATGACCCCAGTCAAAAAAGCAAGGAAGTTTTAAAGATGTGTAAGTAAAAGGATAGAGAACGATACAGGACAGCTCCGAAATGCCTCTGTAAAGACAATGATGTACCTTGATTTAGAGTGGGACAAGAAAAATCATCTCAATCAGAAACTGGAAAAATCCAGGTAAAAAGGTAGGGACCATTTTCCTTCTCTACAGATAAGAATTGACATAATAAATGTATATCAAATAATGCTTAGAGTGACTTAGAAATAGAAGGGAGCTTTTCTGTTCTTCCTCATAATGCAGCAGTAGGATTTCAAAGAAATTAAAGGAAGGCAATTTCAAAACCAGAGAGAGAAAGACAAAGACGATCTGAGACTGGAACTCATTGTTGGAGAGATGACCAAGGTCCAGAGCTTACAAAATCAAGGAGCAGTTTGAACATTTACTTGCATATTAGGAATGTCTAAAGTTTAAATGACTGAAATAATGTTGGAAAAAAACGTTATGAAAAAAGATTTAAACCTGCCTCTAACAGACACAAATGAAAGCTAACAATTGCATATATACATATATGTAAGACTAGAGTGTGGAAAGAATATTTTCTGTTTATTTCAGAATATTTAAAAATAATCCAGAAAGACCTCAAAAAAGATACAGAAGATACAAAAGATACAGAAAAGATACAAAAGAAAGATACAAATACCAAGATATACATATGTAATATTCCTATTTTGGAATATATCATACAACCATTATTAATGGCTGAAGTCTAAAGAGCAGCAGTTTTTCAAGATAGAGATGGGTCTGAAAGACAATCTTCAATAGCAAATCTGAACTTTCCCCACTTATACTAATTAGAAGACAACATAGGATTGTCATGTGATCTATTCTTTGGTTAAAAAGCATATATCTGAGAGTATTTAAATTTTCCCAGAAATCAGTATTACAATACACCCTTGCTGAAGATTACAAGAGAAAAGTAGCCGTAATGACTTCTGATTGTAGATCTCTGAAATGAGAATTCTTTGGTGTCCAAAATCTCCTGAGACAAATTCCATAGTTCAATTTGTTTAATGCAACAAATAGGCCAGGTTAAAACTGGCCAACAGGTCAACAATTATAACTAACATATTTTTGCTACAGTCCCTTGTTATATATGCTCTTTCAGTGCTTGTTATTTATTTTTGTTTGTTTAATTTCCTAAGGGACAAGTAACCACTTTTTATGCATTATTTTATTTAGCCACAGTATGTTCGTCTACCTACTTATCACCTAATCAGTCGTTATTGTGCAGTCTTTGTACAATATCACTTTCACTGACCTTACTTAGGTAATAATCAAACCTACAGATGAGTGAGCAGATATGAGTGTGGTAACTTGTCCTGATGAAGTATCATCTTTAATACAAATAGCTTCTAAAGGTCAGCTAAAAGTGTTTGAATTTTTGTATTCCAAATCTGACAGATTCATCTTTGTAATCCTCAATTTACCATTTCTGATCAATGATTTCCAGAATTTTCTTTAGAAACCTTTTCAGTAAGCAGTTCTTATGAATATTTCCTTCTATTTTCTTTATTTCCTTCATACTTTCTCTGTGCACTTAAGTGGCAAATAACAGCACAGAGTTTATTTCACAGCTGGCAGATGTAATCGTCTGGTCAAAACGACCCCATACAATCACTGTTTTCATGCAAGGAAAACAGGGAGTCTCAAATACTGTTTTGCCTCCTTGTATCTGAATAGAGTACCAACAAGTTTTACCAGTCTGTTGACTAAGTGTCCCTTAGTCAGTGTGTCACAGCATACATTGTGTTTTTAAGACAATATTGATTTATACAGTTTCCTTCCACAATTTCTCAAAAAGATTTCCTTGTATCAAATGCAGCAAAATGTAGGCCATTTCATAGTAATTTTAGCCTCTGATTAAGTTTATGGATAACAGGGAAAGGATAACAGGGAAAAGAAATGAACAAGCCCTAAACCTCATCTGAACAGATCTTTTAGACAAGCCAAAGCATGATATTAGGGCACCTAGTACATTACCCCTGAAGGTTGATGCCACAAATTAAATACAATTCCTGGTTGTTTTGTACAAAGAAATTAAGTAAACTTTGGACATTCCTTCCCTATGTATGATCATTTACATCACACTGCACTAACAGAAGAGAAAAAGAAAACTCATAGGCCCAAAAAGAAAAGTGGTCAAAAGAAGCCCAAGACTCAAGTGGAAATATTATTCAAATAGACGTAGCTCACAGGAAATATTGTGAAAGACCTAAACTAACAGAAATGTTTTGAACACCACTGCATATACAAGAGTACATCATTTCTATAGCAGAAAAATAATACAGTATTTGCATTTCCCTGTAACTATAGCATATGCCTTTTTATACCCATTTTATGCTCCATTTTAGTGAGTTAAGCATTTAATTTTATTCAGAATTCTGTTTTCAAATTTAAATATATTGTGGTATTTTGCTGAATCTGTAGCTGGGAATTTGCCATCATTTTCACTTTAAAAATGATGGCCACGGCCCATTGGGAAAACTATGATCTCATTTATCACCTTGCTTCCCTCCCAGAGGGAAGGGACTCTTCTAAATTATTTGAACGACAGTGACGTTTTGCAGAAATGTTGTTTGCAGAAATCATTATTAATTTGTTGCAACTATACAGGAAGCTAGCAAATATATGGGAACTACCAAATACACAGAACAAACACAATGTATAACACCACCCAATGAATCCCTGTTTTAAACCACATACATTTTCCACTCCTGGTAGGAATTGGAAACCTGACACCTGCCTGCACCACCATCAACTGTGAGGTTATCCTCCCCAAAGGCCACTTCTATACGTGACAGTGGTCAATCAAGGAAACATGGGGCCCAGAGAAGTTGTGGTATCTCCATCCCTAGAGATACTTTGAAGTAAAATGGATGAGGTCCTGAATAACCTAATATAGTTTTCACAGTTGTGATGCTCCTTGCCAGGGGTTGCACCAGTGCACCCTGTTCTACGAGTCTGCAGTGATTTTCTACTGGCAGCCCTATAACCTCCAGCCTGGCAAAATATGCCTAAATTTGGCATTTTTTTTTTCTCTCATGTTTACAATTTCAGTAGTGGAAATATCCAGCAGTTAAACATTAATTAGGCTTTATAGTATTAGGGTCAATTCCTTGTTTGTACTAAAAACAGTCGTGTAAATACAAGTAAGGAATTTCCTTGTTTTTTATTTAATTCCTCACTTGTCAAAATGAGGATGTGACATTATCCTAACTCAGAATACACAACAAGGCCAGTATGTGAGCAATTATGGCACATGCAGTGCTCATTGAACATAACATTGCCTGTGCAAGAAATATGCATAGAATTATACAGCTTCAGGAAAGGAAGGAAAAAATGCTAAACATACAAACGATCAGGAGTGTGCCATTTCACCAGTCTACAGAGATCTTAAAACCTTAAAAATTGCTAATATTAAAGTTACAGTACCTAGCCAAAAATTCAGCTCTTTGATCTAATAAATTCGATAAAATTATAGTGTTGATCTTCTCTGCTAATAGTTAACTTTGAGGAAGAAAAAGCTGACATAAAATCCTTATTACTAAAAAAGCTAGATAAGCACAAGGTCATTTGTTCATTAAAAACACCATCTTCTCACATTCATTTTTATATTTGCTTTGTATATGATATCTTACAGATATTTACCCTTTATACAATTAAGTGATTGCCCAGATACAAAGGATAATTTTTGTACTGCCGTATGCAAATGTATTCAAAATGTATTTGAAAATACTCTCTTCTTCCTAATCCAAAATATGTATTTTGGATGCAAAACATTTCCATATAAACAGACTGTGGGCCTGAATTGCATCTCGTGAAAGGCAACATGATTCTGAGCAAGGGCAGAGCCTACCAATACGGAAGGTATTGCCAGTACAGAAAAGCCAGAGGTAGTGATGTGAATCACACACACGTACGTTAGAGTAACAGAGCCTTATTTTTAGCCCAGAGGAAACAACAACAACAACAAAACGCATTTGAATCTGACAACAATATGAACTATATTAACCTTTCAACGTCAATAGGCCATATGCAGCAGTGCTTGTTGGTAATGTAAAACATTCATTCATTAATGAATATGCAAGGAGTTACAAGTTTATTTTTACAGTTTCTTCACAGTTTAAGGAATTTTACTGTATTTTTTTATAATCAAAATGTCTTCATTCTAAAACATGACAGCATAATCTTTCATTCCCTTAACAATCAAGACAGCATTTGATTTAACTTAAGTGAAAATTGGTTTCATAATGGAAAAATTTATCATAATTTTGCCAATAGCATCCCCGAGCAATTGCATTTAACTATACTCATTAGTCCTTGCTGAATAGCATTGGAAATCATCAGCTACTGCGGATCTTTTCCTTTACTGGTATCAGTGATTACAGTCTCAGCATTTGTGTCTTACTCTTCTCCATGTGGCCAAGAAGAAAAGAATGTGTCTTGAAAGTAACAAGACCCATTTTTTCCCAAATTTTCTTCAAGCCTACTCTTTCACCAGCGATGGAGATCAACCTGTATTATGAGCGCCAACAGTGACACCCAATGGTCATCTCCAAATTATACCTTGAGGAGCACGCGGGGAACACGAGGAATATCTCTCTCAATAGCTCAAATTAGTAGCTCATGGTGAATTTTATGTGTACATACTCCTCACTGTGTCCTCATGATAAATATGACAAATTAGAATGGTAAATTAATTTGAATTTTGCTTTTATTTGGATCAACAATAACTAGTGATAAAAACAATAACTAATAAAGAGAAGTAGCACCTTAGGGATCTCATCATACACTGGAAAAGATGATGAATTTATAAGACTGCAAGACAAGACAGTTTTCCTCAAGGATGCAGAAATTTGGATAACCTATGAGACTTCTTAAAAGTTTTAATGACCTTCTGGAACATAAGGGAAAATCAGCCCACTGCAGTCATTGATGAACTAGCTACCTACAGACTTCAGCTGCACTGTATAATTTAGAGAATAGTTTTCTAAAAATAGAAATAATTATTGCTTTTACATTACCACCTTTTGTCTTGAAGAACTGAATTCTGTACAGAGGAATGAGCAGTAGCACACGTGAAATAATGCACAGTTCCCACAGTAAAAGTCATCTATGACAACACACTGGTAGACTCCTAGAGGGTGTCCTAGGTTGAAGCTAGAGTGTTTCCATCCCACAAGCATAGATTCAGATGAAAATGTTTCAAAAGTATGCATGAGAAAGCAAAGAGGATTCACATTTTTTCCAGTTATAGTTATGATGCTGAGTACGTCCTCTGTGTGTTAATGGATTGGAGATCTGGGGTAAGCATATGAGATTTGTTTTCATAATGCAGTGTTTTGAACCACACAGTGACTGCTAAACTCAAGTGAAAAATAAGTCATAGCAGGAAATCCTCAGATTTCTTCCAGTTGGTCTTCTTTGAAAAGCTGATACAAATTCCCTGATGATCCTTTTTGATTTTTATCTGAAAGACATAGTCAATAGATTTCCATTCAGCGATTTCCGCAGCGAGATCAATCTCTGCACCCACCAATAGCAGCTGAGCAACATGAAGATTAACACTGTAGACATATTTTGAACTCCAGGGCAATGCAGCCATCAATTATTTAAGTTAATATCTCAAAGAGAGAATTCAAGACTGAACACTGATTTGCAACTGCAATGCCATTTAAGTATATGAATTATATATAGCAGTACCCTCACTTGTAGAAGAGTATATACTTTTGAATTTATTATTGCTGCCCAAGTAATCAATTTCATATTTGTTCTCATATATCATGTACATATATTAGACAGAATACTTATTAAAATCTTCCCTTAAGATCAGGAGTTTTTAATAATTACATTTCAAAGTTCACATGCTCTTTAACATACATTTTTCATATATTCAGGGTCCACAGGCAGCAATACTCCTTTACTCCTTTCAAAGCAGATGAAAAAAGTGAGTAACATAAGCTGCCCATTACTTTTTTTTTTAAATTTTACCTAGGGAAGTTTTGAGGCAGTAGTTTATAAAGAAGGGCAGATCTCAGTGTCAGTCCACACAACCTTTTGGACCCATCCTGCCTGCCTTTACTTACACCGTGCTAGGATAAAAAGCATTTCAATTGCCTTCTGTGATTATATCAGAGACAGTAAGCAGATTTGCCATGGGTCTGCAGAAGTAACGAATCCAAATGTATTCACATCCTATCCAAATCTGGAGTCTGTTCAACATTCAAGCATAATAAAATGTTTCTGCATCTCATAAGACATTTTTAATCATGATATTTAATGAGAAGACATAAGACTCAAGTGCTTGACGCTAAAATGGTTTCTTCAAATAACAACAGAACTTAGAGCCACAGCGCTGAATTCCTCATTAAAATAAATCTGTCTTTAAGATCAACTGATCTGATACAAGATTAATGTTATTAGAAAAATATTAAATGAGGTCTGTGATAAAACATTAATGTCATGAACACTACCATTTTTGTTATTACTGACTCAAATAAGCCGCATCCTAAGGGTAATTCTAAGGGTTCAGTAAATTAGACATAAAGTACTGAGGGTGATGCACCAGCTTTCCCCTCAAGATCAACTGTACCAAGTGAAGTGCTTTTGGGAAGAGACATTTCATGTTACTGCTGAATGAAATGGTCAGTAACAGGCCAAGTTCCACCCAGGCCAAGCATTAACCCTGGAGCTGGGCCTAGCGAAGCCATTGACTACTTTTGACACCGGAGCAATGCAGTTTGCAGGAATTTCACACCACAAAGCAGCAGGGAGTTACCAGTCCAAAAAAATTACATGATCTACTAGGCACAACAAATCCGTGCAGACAAGGTGCCAACCACCCCACGGACAGGAGACTCCACCTTGGCAAGGAGATGCACAAAGCCTGGCAGCAGGGGCTTCATCATGACCCAGCGCCCAGTTCAGCCCGTGCCAGGGGACATGGAGCAGCAAAGCAGCGCGATGCCAGCAGCTCCGCAGAGCCAGGCTGTCGTCCTGCTCCAGCCCCGTGGCTGCACGCGAAGGCATCCTTCCCCACCGCGTCCACAACGCGCCTCGCTTGGCTTTCGTCCAGATCCACGAGGCTTCACCATCTCCGCCATTTCCATATCTGACTCCTACTCCAGGAAATCTGGGGGATGCAAGGATGTAAGCAAGGATAAACCGGCGCTTTTTCTGTGAAGCCCATGACAGGACTTTTATGTTGTTGTTGGCTTCTCCCTGAGAGAACCATACACAGCTTCTCCTCAGAGCTTTACAAGCAGTTAACAGGGGGAGTGCAAGGCTCTAGAATAGACTACGCACTCCCACTAATGCTGACCTGAACTATAGATCTGCTGAGCAAGAATGGAAAACATACAAGAATGTATAACAGAAGAAATAAAACAACCTCAGTAAAGTATGTAATAACATATACAAGCAAAGCCAAAATAAATCTCAAGAAAGTGTACTTCAGCAGGCATAGAGACCATGCACTGAACTGACCTTGTAAGAAGGTAAATAGGATCCTATCTTTTGGCACTGCAACGAAATTCATTCTGGCTTCAGGTGACCTATTTTCGCCTGGTTGAAAACTCCAGTAGAATAATGGAAATCAGGGGGAAAAGGGGATGGGGGCGGGGAGGGGGAAGGGATGAGTCTGAGAATAGGCCATTTACTTTCTT
>JAUBNY010000645.1:2427285-2441213 GCA_032275445.1 Crypturellus soui | reverse complement strand
TGCTTCAGTTTGTGGCCATTTCCTCTGGTTCTGTCAGTGACCACCAGTGAAAAGAGGCCAGCCCCATCCTCCTCAAATAAGTCCCAAGGGCAAAAAGTTTGTCTAGTTCAATAACCGCATCAGCTTTAAAATACAGTTTGAAATCCACTTTTAAAATACATGACTTTCCTGCTATTACCACCTCATGCTGCTGCATATCATTATAACAGCCCGGTTCTTTCCAGAACGAGAGTGGCATGAGAGTGGTAAGGGATGTCTGACTCGCAAGCTGTCGGAATTTGGTTTAATTATAATCTCAGCTGCGCCTTGCCAGAACAGGAAGAATCAGCGGGCAGAGAACCCTCCCCGCTTTGAAGTCGTCTGACCATGAAAGTAGCAGTAATACCTGCCAAAGCCGTGCCCAACCAGCCTACTAGCCACAGGGAATCCCATTTCCTAACGCCCTGCTCCATCTAGTGGTTAAAGTTGCTTTGACAAAACATATTTTTAATAAGACATATGTACACACACAGGATACCAGACATTAGAAATTTGGCATGAAGTGATGGTGTTCTGCTTAACTGTCCCCTAAAATATACCCCCCAGATAACCCTGGAAGTACCATTTTTATGCCCATTTAATACATTTGATTCTATGCATCCAAATCAAACACCAGCTCGGTTGAACAACCTGCTCAGTGCTACTTCTCTGAAGTATCTTTGGAGAAATAGCTGTCACTGCTGGATTTTGCACTATGTCTTATATCTGGAAGCCTTGTATATGCAGTATGACCAGGATACTATTCAAGTTTCCAATCTGTAAAATACTAAGCATAATAAATATACCATCATGTTACCTCCAAAAACAGTTAAAACAGCTAAGCAGCTAAAGCTTAGAGGCCAAACTCTAAGACTGTGGTCAGTCTGATACAACAAGCAGTAATAGGTTTCATATACTCCCCTTAAGCCTCACAGTATTACTCTCTGCAGTTTGCCAAACAGCAGTCTCTCCTTAAAACACGCAGTAATCTTTTTCTCTGTCAGTTAAGCACCAGTAACTCCAAAAAGCTAAAATATTAAAACAGATTTCACATGTAGAAGACAGTCACTAGTAATAGAAAGCCTGGTAGCATCTAAATGAACAATTACACTTCTGCAAATAAACCCTTAAAAATGACAGATGAAATCAAATCTATGTCTGGATTTACCAACCGTATTTTTATCATCCCCAGCTGCATACAAATACATATTCCATGAGAACACATTCAGCAGCACCGAGGTGTTTCATCAGCAAAGAAAGCAGCACCAGTTCCCGAAACATGCATTTTCAATAGATCAATGCACTGCCACCAGCCACCAGCAACTCAATGGAAACTACCATTCTATCCATGCAGCACAGTCAGAAAAGAAAAACTTTACATAAGCATATATCCACACACGTATACATGTAATCTAACATTAACATTGTTTCCTATAAATCAGTGCAAACCAATACTGTGTCCAGCTCCATCTGCTATGACACTCTACAGCAGTAAAAGCATGCATGATACACAGTAAGAGTCAATAGCTACAACTGGAAAGCTTGGCATGAGAAGAGAGTCTTTCAGTGTCAGAAAAGGATTGAAGAAAGAAGCATTTAAAAAGATTCGTGAAATACTGAATAATAATAATAATAATAATAATAAATAAAGAGACACAAGCAGGAGCCCTGTGTTGTGTTTGTCTTACTATGAGAGCAAGGTGACCCTCACTGACACTGAAAAGGAACAACCCTTAGAAGGAAATAGTGTGGAACTCATCGCTGCAACAGAGAATGGACCCTGGTGAGATTCCGAGTGAACAGGAGACTTTACTTGAAGACTTTACAAATCAGAACTACTTGAGATTTTTGGATAACAACATGCAAGACAAAAATGAATGATTCCTGAGAAGCTGGAATATGCCATTTCATTCTTTCCTCTTTGACCACGTATAGAAAGTGAGTATGTTGCTATAAAAGAAAATCAGTCTTCCTCACAGATAAGATTCAAGTCAAGTGCCCTTCAGCACTGTAAGGAGGAAAAGAGGACAAAAACACCTCGTGTAAGCTGGTCCCTGTACCGTCAGGGTATTACAGGCCATAGTCATATCACTTTTACTTAGAGGAAGTATCTTGTAAGTAATCTTGTTACCTTGTAAGTGTAAACCTACCAAAGTAGACTCACTAACAAATCTAAGACTTCAGAACTTTCTCCTCCATATCATGTTTGGCATTCAATTCATTCATTGGGCTGAGACAGCACAAACATTTAATAATCATTTGTCTAATATGTCACTAGTAAGTTTATGTAAGTTTATTTGTTACAGAGTACAAACACAAATAGAAAGATGATGAATGTCAAGAAAAAACATCGATAACACAATAAATGTATTTATGTACAATGTGCATATCCTAAAGAGTTTTCATAGCTCTTGTTCATGTAAGTCAGCATAATTCTACTACCCAATAAGCACACTACCTTTCAAAACAGGGAGATTGCATTTCATCTCCATCCTCAGACTTTCCACAGCACACTGTCCTCTGTGGAGGACAGAAATAGAGAAGATTTTACAAAAGCTCAAATGGATTAAAGAGAAGGATGGACTACAAGTCACTACAAACAAGTATTTGGAGAATTGTTTCCTTCAGTTTTTAAACTGGAAGAAATTCTGACTTTGCTACCTTCCTTGTTGCCATTTTAGGAAGTATCAAAAAGAAGAAAGGTAAGTTTGGATGCTGACACACACACAAAACTTAAAAATGAAGAAAAAACGCAAGCATCTCAGAAGACATTAAAGAATATTTAGCTTGTAATACTAAAGCTCTTAGTAGAGGGCACTTACTACGAAATAATCTCCTCAGAGGTTAATGGTCCAACATGCAGCTGTGGTCCATTAACTCCTCCCAACTGGTCATTAGTTGGCAAAAGAACAATAATCGGGTTGTGATTAAGAGCTATTCATTTAGCTCTTTAGATACTAGGCCAATTTCTTCACACGCAAACATTAAAACACAAAGAATTTGTGTTTGTGCTTCTTCAATTAAAATCAGAGTAGAAAGAAAGGAGAATCACCATGTGCAAAGAATCACCATCATTAAGTCATCAACAGTTGCATTTCACCAAAATAAATGTTCTGCTTTCTAAGGCACAGATGTCCCCCTTCCCCACTCCCCAAAAATCCAACAAGGATGCCTTAACAGTGAAAAAGGGAATTTAAGGGGAAAAAATATTATTTCTAAAGGTAAGAATTATACTAAATATATTAAAGATAAATTTAAAAAAAGACTGCATAGAGACGACCTCTGATGACTGAACCGTGAAGGACCACAGCCCCTCTTACCACAATCACAATGTGCAATCTTGCAGGTGTCGCTTAGTGGTAATATCATATGATCATAGATTGGAAGGGACTTTGTGAAATCTAGTCCAATCTCCTGCTCAAAACAGGACTAACTTGAAAACCAGACCAAGCTTGTTCGGGACCATGTCCAGTAAAGTTCTGAAAGTCTTCAAGGATTCACTGCCTTCCTGGACAATCTGTTTACAGTCATGGCCTACTTTCATTATAAAGACTTTTTTTTTTCATATAATATACCCTCCCCTTATAGAAGAACAGCCCATTTTCATGCCTTCTATTCCTGCTTGATTAGGGGGCTTTTTAAATGTAGATAAACAGATTAAACAGGATTGAACAATGTTACATAGATGAGTAAACTGACATTTTGACCCAGGCCAGATGAGAGCTGAAGATGAAGAGCAGAAGAGCAGAAGAGCAGTGACCACCTGAAAATGGATTATTTTGGGAACAGGGTAACTTTTGAGCAATGTGGCAATGGCAACTTCAAGTACCTGCAAAGCCACAGCCCAGGACTACCTGTCCTGTGGGAACTGGACTGAAGCTCTCTGCACACAGGAAGTGCTCTAACCTCACTCACGTTCTCTACTGCACGGTAATAAATATGATATTGTATAATATTTTATAAGTATCCAAATTTAACAAACATCACAATCCTCCTAAATATGCTCATTACTTGCAAGCCCTGCTTGGAAGAAGCTACTGGCCTACATTCCCTGGAATTTGGTCTGTTCTCTACAACAGAGAAAAAAATTCAGATTAATTTGGGACGGGGAGAGACCCAAAGGCAGCATGAGCTTTGAAGTCTTAGGTGTGAAATAAGGTTCTTGCATACTGCCTCCAAACAAGTGTATTTTGTTTACAGTTCTGATTGAATGATTTTTAAAAAGGCACCTTGTCATTTGCATATATATTCTTTTCTGCCGTCTGAGACGCATCTGTTTACTTTAGTGTCCAAATCAAGTTTATGGTAATATATCCCGTCAATGTTTTAGAGCCAAAATAACCGAGGAAAAGAAAGATGTTTAATTTGTGAAATGCATCAACAGGACTGCCAGTGGAATTCTGACTCCAGACTGTTTATATCAGTGAGGATGTAGGAAGCAGAATGAACACAGCTTGAATTTCAGATAAATCACTGAGCAGGATGTGTGGGCTGCTAGAAAATCTTGCTTTGACTTATTAACTGAGCACATCCGATCTGGAGTCATCAATAGAAAAATAAATACAGGACTCCAAGATGTCATCTTCTCAGAACTACCTTTCCAACCCTGCCATACATGGTTGCTTTACAGAACTGTTGTTTCTTCTTTTGGTGTTATATATACACATACACTTGCATTTTCTACAAAAAGTGAAAACGGTCTTCCTCATCCAAAAATAAGGAAGCAAAAATAGCTTAGTTTGCATTAGATAGAGCATATTCAGTCCTTCCTGTTCAGCATGTCCCTTTTGCATGGACCCATTCAATATTTGTAGCCCAGAGATGGGAGGGTCAGGACTGTAGCCACATTAAACGCTTGGCACGAGCTGGCCACGCAGCCACGTGCGCGTGGCGCTGAGCCTGAACGACAAGGTCTTGTCTTCAGCACGACTTACTAGCTGCACCGCATTAATCACAGCCATGCGTCTGCTGGTAAGAAGAGGACAGGAGCAGAACTAGCTCCCAGCTGCCTGCAGAACGCCAGGACAATGCATTCATTAAAACCTGGGCTAGGACAATTAGCTGGGAAGTAGGAGATGTGCGTTTCAGCTCCAATTAGCACTGAAATATAATGAGTTCAAATACAATTAATCAGACATACCCAAAGGCACATCTTTAAGCATCTGGAGAAGTCTGCTGGCTGTAACTGAGCTACTTTTAGACTTTGTGCAGTTCTTGGCTAGCTAGCAACAAACTGTATCTCAAGAAGCTAAAATTTGGACTTATGTCCTAAACAACGTTCCTCCTGCGGGCCCAACCCCCCAGTTCAGCAGTCTCAGGCCTGCCCAGCATCACTGTGCTGGGTAACTCCGCAACTGCAAGTCCAGGAAACGCTGCCACATGAGGAGTGTGGAGCAGCAGAACGAGCTGCGTGCAGGGGAGGGGTTCCCAAAGCAAAGAGCACACTTCTCTCTAACCTTGTCTTGTAACATGGAAGATCAATTATCTACCACAAAACATTGACACTAGGAATTGTTTTGCATTCAAAGCTCTAAAACCTATACACTTATGACTTAAGTCAGCCATGAATGAACCTAGGCATATTTTATTAATTGTTATAAAAATTTGCCTGACACAGGGAGAAATATCAACAAGCTAATATGAAGTAGAAAAAATTGACCTTATATTTAGAACTTGGTGAATCATATTACTACCAATTACTACATTTCCTTAACCCAGTTCTATAATTACATTGTTCCAGAGTTAAACCCAACACCCAATAAAAGTACATCTCTAGTTCCCAGCGGCCCTTCTACCTCCCCACTAACTTGATTATACTGGTAGTACAGTCAGGGCCTGAAGATAAAATCAGGGTAATAAAAGAGGAATTGAGTTCCTCCCCTCAAGAGAGGACCTGAATAAGTGGGGGAAAAATAGCTCATATTGCTGTTTTTGAAGACTATGTGCACTGCTGTAGATCTACACTTGCTAGTCACCCCAAGACCTATTACGGCAACCCCAACAATCAGTTTTTCAGTAATCTCTGAAAACCAAAAGGTAACAAGATTTGTATATTACATTGTAAATTGCCTTTGTAACCTGTCACCAACAAATTTATTTCTCTTTTAACAAATATTTCCAGTGTTCAAAGTCAATGTTGACGAGTTACCACCTAAGAAAAGACAAGTAGTTTTCTATTTACTTACTCAAGACCTGAAAGAGACTATGTAGGCACCTGGCCTACATTTTGTCTAAAACTAATGTTGATATTACATAAAAATATTTTTGAAAAAAAAGGGGAGGGGAGGAGCACACAGGAATTGCCTTGTGACATTTCTATAGAAACGAACTGCTGAAAAATTCAGCCCCCAATGAGCTTCACTGCTAATCCTGATGGCCAAACCCTCCCTAGCAGTCAGACCTGCCGTACTAGGTACCTACGATGCCTTGCACAGCTTCAAGAGCCCTTTGGACCCCACATACCTACCGTGCTCTGCTGAGACTCACCTTTGTGCCGAGTGCCTGGATGGAGGCGCTGAACGAAAACAGGGGCCTGTTGTGTTTCTTGGCCCTGGGTGATCTCCCTGCAGCTCACGATTTAGACGACAGGTCAGATTTCCAACGCACTGGAGCTGACATGGCCTCTTCAGATTTGATTCCACTTTCATTTTGTGAAGGAACAAGTTTTGCAGGGTTAAAATGCTCAGTGGGAACCAGCAAGTGAACGTAACCCAAGGAACCAAGACCATTTTGCAGAGGCACGTAGGTCTTTAAGATACGGGCTCCAGGGTTGAATTGGAAGAGTTAAATCATCATCATCCCTCTCTCCTTCTGCAGGGAGAACAATAAGATTTAATGCATATTGGTGTAGCACTCTGCTTCAAATGCTGACAGTTTCAATTTTATTTTTATTTAAATTTTCTGTTACTCATATGCTGAGATCAGCAAATGAAGTTGCTGCTTGAAGGAATAAACTCCCGTTAGGATCATAATTTTAAGAGACCAGCAGCTGCTTGTACTTGTATTGTTAGGTCATGTAGTCGCTGCAGTGTAGTTAATACAATAATTCAGAAGTACGCAGGTTGGGGGCAAAGAAGGGGACCTCAGAGCCCCATTTTATCGCAATATCTCTTACTCTTACAACTAGATATCAATCCTGGTGAAGACAACAAATACTTACCTTAACTACCAGGCAGAAAAGTCATGAAAGACTTTTCTTTTTAATGCAAGCTTAAGTTTAGGATACTCTGAGGATATCTACTTTGAAGATTTCTATTCATAAGATGTTACCTGAACTAGCATAAATGCTGTAATGTTGAGGAAATTAGTGCACGGGGAACTTTCTACTTTCAGCACTTAACATAATTCTTCTAAAATGCAGCTTGAGTAACTCCAAACTTTATTGCAGTCGGATATATAGATAAACTCTGAGTTCATATTTAGATATCTCATTAAATACATGGACTGATTTGTCAGGTTGCTGATGACAAAAATTCCAGCAGAGTTTCCCCTGGACATCCTGTAGAACCCAAAACAAAACACATGGCGCTCTAACAAAGCTCTCGTTAAAGTAAAAAAATAGTACGATGCCAGCCTGTTAAATAATATTCTCATTAGCTATTTCTAATGTTATGAAATCTGCTGTAAAGAATACTATTGTTCAGGTAAATACAAATAAACCATCATACTTTTTGACACGCTGTCATAGTTTTGCTACTTTACACCAGAAGTAATGAATGCTCCCCATGTCTAATTCCATAAAAAAAATGTGAAATGTTGGAAATAAAATTTATGAACAGAAATAAAAGGAAAACATTTTGTCTGCCAGAAACAATATCTATGGAAAGTATATAAGTTAAAATAAGTAACCATCACTCTCTGCTTCATTCATTTCAACTTAACACCAAAGGACAGAAATATGTAATGGATGCATTGACCAATCCATGCAGATTGCTGCTGCATTCAGAAGACAATGAAATGCCATTTTAACTAAATCTGAATCTGTTCAAACGGGGCATTCTCATAAATTACAGACTATAAACCACTGACTGTGAAAATAAAGAATTTTCAGACTCTTTCCATAGAAGAGATAATGACAGGATTGAGCCCCACAGGCTGGTTGGTTCTGATGATGGTAATTGCAGAGACTACCACACATGAGCAAAACAAACGAATTGAATACATCAAAGGGAGAGCTTCCATTAGACGGCCTTTCCCAGGCTATTCAGTTTGCCATTTCTCCAGGAGTGGCACATCTCTTCACTGCATCCACACCAGCTCTAATGCAGCCCCGTTTGGAAGGGACTCAGTGTTTCGCTGCAGCTGCCTCAGTGTCGAGTTCTGCCATAAGACAATGGATAAAGTTCGAAGTTCCCCTGACACTGGGGGGAAACAGACATTCCAAAAAGTACCTGAGTATGCAACTATGTGTATACATATGCGCAGAGTACTGCACAGCATGTCCAACAGCACATAACAAACAGCACATAATAATATATTCCAGCTGAGTAGGAAACACGGCAGATACCATGCTAGCTGAACATGAAAACGCTCAGTTGAAAACACCCAACTGAAACTTCGTAGGTATTGTTCTCTGTTTATTTTCATTATATTAGTGTATGAATATACCCCATGATCAGTTAAAACTCTTTTCTCCCATAGCATTTATCTTCATGGCCACTAAGTACTTGATTAAGTAACAATTTACTATCTATACTTATCTAAACTTATATCTATACTATCTATATCTATACTATCTAAACTTATCTATAAATTTCCAGCTCTCCATCATTTGGACACCTCTTGTAGCCAGTCTAATGACACAACTATGCCTAACTTTTAGCGTTCAGGACAGATGTTCTCCTGCATCAAAGTCTGTCCAGCTCACTTGAATTCCCACCACATTTTGCCATCAACAAACTGCTGCTCTATAGCTTAAGGGCTTCAGCGTGCACATCAAATTATCCTGTTACATGACACACACTTTCTGGTCCAGTGATATCTCCATGAATATTTCAGGCAGTGATCACAGCAGCTGCTCATTATGTTTTCAAAGTTTTACAAAAAGTTTACACAGAAGTTGCTATGCTATTCCAAGTACCTTTATGCTTGTTATTTTAATTAAAGGGGGAAGGGGAAAAAAAAGCAAAGTTTGTTTTATCCCCCTCAAAGGCAGGAAGCCTCCAAGCAGCAGCCAGTTTACCTGCAATAAGCACTAGTCCAAAAAAAAAAAAAAAAAAAAACCATCCCCATCCCTTAAGCCCTCACTAGACACCTATGCACAGCAAGGAATACAAAGGAATGGGAAGCTCAGTCAAACTTGGTACAATTATTTAAACAACTCTGTGCAATCCCCACACCAGTAGCATCCTGAACGCAGCCAGTGTAACAATTCCATTTGCAACAGCATGAGTCTGAACTGGCTGACAAAAGCTTTAAAATTACTTCAAATCAAGGACAGCTTTAGCACAGCATGCACATCAAACTGGTTCAAAGGAAGGGGAAAAAAAAGAAAGAAAATCAAAAATTTTAGTATCTACTGTGTTTGACTGAGTTGTGACCCATCCTATCAATCTGATTTTCCATTACTCATCTATTTTTGCATGTGTTCATTTGGAAGTTTTTTAACTAGGTCGGTTTGAATAACATTTTCTTCTCTAATAGACCATTTCACACTAAATTATTTGATTATAAAGCAAGGGATCCCAGAAAACATCTCATTTGCTTTGCACACATGATAATCCTTTTTTTCAGTTTGCTTTTCCTTTGAATGAAAGAAAACACCAGACAGATACACAGCAGAGGAAAACCCACTGCATTAGCCAATATCCCTACAGCCACCAGTTTGAGGACTGCTCTCTGGCAACTGGGACAAGTCACTTCAGTGTTTCTATGGGACATCAAGTAAGAGCACACAAAAAGCCTCTTGAGTAGCTTCTTTGAGTGTGCTGTGGTCATCTATTGCCTGGCCCTCAGTATTAAACAAGAGAAAAAAAAAATGTTAGGTGTGGGGGTTTTTTCAGCTCAATGCTGAGGCACTCAGTTGCCTTAAACACATATGTAGCCTTAAGTTGTTTAAAAATAAACAAAAAGCTTGAAAAATACATATCAGCTTTTTTAATTAAAAAAAAATAAAAACGTAGACCCTTACTGAGTTACAGCTTCAGCATTCAAAACTTGCAATATGGTTCAGCTGCACAAGGCAGGAGGCAAGGAAACAAGGAATCCTATTTGTAGTACAACAAGCTAAAGAGTAAAACTTCAACGGGCCCACGGTCTGCTTGCATAACAGCTCAGGTACTACAGGAAACAAACGTCCTACCAGGTCTATCTGCAAGTCTTGCCAGTCCAACATATGCAGGCAGATGAATGAATTGCCACTTTCCATATTGGAACCACAATTCTCCTTCACTGAAATGAAATCATTTTCAATATCATCTCTTGCAGTAAGTTTCTCTAAAGGACTCACATTTTTTACCAAGGAGCTACATTTTTAAAATATTTTTTTTAAATCTTTTTTTTAGCAGCTTCACCTTCCCTTTCAGTTCCATGCTTTTAAACAGTGCAAGAGTTTGTCTTGACCATAATGGGAAAACCTCTCTACACGCAGACCCACCGCCTCGGCCCAACCAGTCGCGCATCGCTTTCCCCCCTTCCCTGAGGAGTATTTACACATCTGCCCAACTTGAGGTCTAGAGATGCCTTTTGAGAACTGTCCGCATCACTGAAGCTCAGCCTCTGCATGTAGATTTGATCTAGGTTTGCTCCAGTAGCATAGGGTCAGAGACTAGACTTCTTCAATAGAAAACTGAAGAGTGCTTATTTCAAGATCAAAACAGAGGACCTCTGCCATTCGAATCCTAGGAAATCCTTCTGCAAGAATAAAGTTCTTATTTACAGGATCCCTAAAACTACTTATGGGGAAAAATAGCAGAGTAAGGCAAGACCAAAAGGGTAAATCACTACCCATGAAGTAAACAACTACGTCCAGGTCAAAGGAAACCAGAGGGTTTTACAAGCAGGACAAGCTGACCCACAAGCAGAGGATGGACTCAGGCAGGTTTCCCATGGACTTCTCCTAAACTCCAGCATTGCTCCAGTCTTCCCTGTGATCCCGCCACCCCTGCCCTGCTGGGTCAGATCCACACACCATCGCCAGCTGCCTCCTGGCTCTGATAAAGAGTTTTAGGGCTCAGACTTTGTTCAGTGGATGGCAGCCCGCTCTCAGTTTTGAGGAAACTGCTGGGAATTTCACCTATTTGTTTTTTCTGCCTCTGTCAAACTTGGTCCTCATTCACCCTCAGCCATGAAAATTTGCAAGGTAGATGAGGTGAAATACTTAAGAAGGAAGAAAACTGACAAAACAAGTCATTTGCCTTATTTTCTCAAGAGAAAAAAAAAATAGATACTTCATTGCATTATTATCTCAAATGATAAAACAGACCAAAAAAAGCTTATCCATGCTCAAAAGAAAATCCTTAGCGATCACTCCTGCTGAGAGAAAAGGAGGCAGCAGCACATTTTTTGGTGAGCAAAAAGAAAAAAAAAGAAAAAAAAAAGTGAGATGGCTATGAAAAACACAGCCTTAGAAGAAGATAAGTCACTTTTACATCATCAAAAAATGAAATTTCTTTGAAGTTCATACATTGCGTCTTGTTTCTTCTTGTTACCCTACTGTAGCTTGCAACTTGTAGACAGCATCAAATTCACTTCCAGGGCTTTGGAGGTTACGCCTCTATGCAATCAACCACTGTGTTCCCTTAGGTACCAATAACTGACTTATAATGCATTTCAAATGAAGGTTGTTCGCTTTTACTAGAATGCAACACAATGGCAATGTAATTTTCTTAATCTCCTGTATGAATTTCCTTCCATGCATTACATTTTCATCCCTCATTTCTTTTGTCTCATTTCACGACTCCTATTATAGCTGCTTTAATATGCTTACTCGCCAATATCTCACTGGAGCTGTTTCAATTCACTTACCGTAGGTAATTAGCTCGGTGTTTCGGAGCCTCCATTATCTGTAGCTCAGCCTGCCCTGTTCGCTTCAGCATTTTGTTCCTCCAATTTTCTTTCCCCCTCCTTCATCCCAAGTTTCGGAGAGCCGGGACACAAGCTGCTGCTGGCTTGCCATTTGGAGGAAGAGCAACAGATATTCGAGTAAAACAATAAGATGCAGAAATAATTTTGCATTTAATGGGAGCAGGGACGTACTGAAGGCCTCCAGTAAGGGCTGTCGTACGGAGAGGAGCGCAGTCCTGCGTGTTCGCAGCAGGAGCGCCCAGCCCACGCTCACGCGCAGCGTCCACGGGGGCAGCGGCCGAGACGCAGCCACTCCGCTCCCGCCCTGGCAGCCCGTTCCCGGCTCCGCTTTGGTGTCCTGGGACTACAGCGCTCACAGAACAAACACTCATCACACGGGAGCGTCTAGCCTAAATAAAGAGCGTACCTCTCCCCAGTGGCAAAGATGTGTTGCCAAATCAGTTGCTCTTATTTTGAAGAATCTCGTGCACCTTTGAACACTGGTGGAATCCAGGCGTTCACTGATTTCCAAATAACGGGCTGCTGGTTACCAGTTGCAGTTTGTCATTTTTCCCAAATTCATATTTCTCAGTTGAACACATGCACAATTCCCAGCCTAATTCCACGTGCCTATTTCCCTAGCTTAGGCACCAAAGTTAATTTATATATGATATTTGCTTGGTAAACTTACCCTCTTAGGGGAAAATAGCAAGTACACAGGATGTGAAAAAATACATATACCTAGATGATGTTGAACTAGGGGACATGTTCATAGGCAGATCACTTACTCTGAGACATAGTGTAAAATTAGGAAAAAAATGAAAGCCATGGTGGCCACGTCTAAGGGAGGTAAAGGCTTCCACACACGTGCCTGACCGAAATGTGTTGATCTAACAATTCCACTTCCTGAACACGGTGAAAACCAAGTTCTCCTAAGCCGTGGATTTGATGTGTGCCATTTAGTTTACAAAGAACAGCATACAGGACAGATGACGGTGCTGGTCTCAGCTCAAATACCACAGATTCAGGCTCTCTTGCACCATGGAGTGTTTGTGCGCCTATATATTCCCATTGCAGCTACTGTAAAATAGATTTCTTCTGCTCTAACCAAGCAAGTAGCGCACATGAGTCATTAATACAGCTGCTGGCCTAAAAAATGCACTTTGTTTTTGCAGACATCAGCACACTGATTAATGTAGTATTTACTGAGATGAAAATAATATATGAAGCTATCTATCATACATCTTAAAATAAATTTGGGGTAATAATTTAAAATAATTAAATCTTAAGTCATCACTAAAAAAATCACCTTACAATAAATTCAAATTATAGATGTTTGACAAATATTTTATGTAACTTACAGTTCTTTTATCTGTTTTAAAAATATGTTTTCAAATGTTATAAAACTGCTTTCTGCTTTAACATAATCTAGAGGATAGAATATTTGAACATTTTAACAGTCCTGAACACTAATTCCATGCCCCAAATTAAGTATTTAGGTTTTATCTTCACCTCTCTGTTGGTCCAAACACTTCCACACATTTCCTTAAATTTTCATCACTTCCCGTTTAAGTTCTTTCTCAACAAGGGATTTTCCTAACTAGGAAACCAATATCCACACACTGATAGCCATATGTGTCCATATGATAGACACAGAGCTGATACCTGAAACAAAGAAAAGAAAGAAAAAAGATGCCTAGATTGGAAAATCCTGCAAAGTACTGCTTTCCTTCCTCTCCAGCTTGCATGTCTGTCCTAGCTCTGTCCTGTCGAGCAGTTAAATGGTTATCAAAGGGTGTGATAGCAAAATTTCCACTTTCTTCAAACCAAGTGCCTGAATCCATAAGTCTCCTTTACATAGCAGCCTTCATTTGCCATGGGAGCTCCACATAAGTAATGTTTAACAT
>JAUBNY010000645.1:2406705-2421774 GCA_032275445.1 Crypturellus soui | reverse complement strand
GCTCTTTTATACTTGGGTGATATTGTACATTAATTTTGGTACAAATGTTGTAACAGAGCTTATTCCTACAGATTATTTTTGAAAGTCCCACTTTGCTCAGGATTATGTGCACACAGCAGATACCATTTCTGAATCCTTCTGTGACAGGGCTGAACTTGCTGGTGGAGGCTTATACAAACAGACCGCCACGATAACAAAGACGATCGTGATGATTTTACAAACAGCACCTGGAAGCAAAAGAAACAACAGAACAACTCTCATTGAAAATCACCTTCAACAGCAGACAAGTGTATTTTTTACTTGTACAAATTCACACAGCAAGTTATACCGAAAGACTTTAATTGGATGTGATCAACTGCAGGGAACTTTAGATAAGCTACAGATATTAAGTTTTAAAAAAAGTCTTAAAACTACCTGCTAGTTCTTGCTTGTAGCAGCTATTTCCATTCTTTCAGTCTCTATTTCTCTCCCCCACTGCAGCCTGAAGTGTACAACTCCCTTACTTCCTGCTTTATTACTATTCTTTGCCTTTTCAACATTCTTGCCCCACGCACTGCAGCTCCCCAAGTACAAACCTGTTAAATATTCAGCTCTCAGCTACCTTAAGAAAAGCCCTTTAGTCCTTCACTGATACCAAGTGCTGTTTGTGCAAAGACAGATTAGGAGGGATTGTTTTCAGTCACTGAAATATGCCTGAAAGATACTGAAACCTCAAGTTGTTTGTGCTGCTTTTTCAAGTTTGAATACTAGATATTAGCAGTTCAGTTTAGGCAACTTGAGTGCAATGACTATCACAAGACAGGACAACTGCAACTATCACACGTGCAAACTTACACACTCTCAAAATACTCATGCACACACTGCCCATACGCACACACCCCTAAAAGAAATTGTTACACAAGCTGAGAAGCTTTTTGACCAGTGGCTAGAGATATTTCCAAACCTTTATACTAAGGTAATAAAAAAAAATGATGTGTAATAAGGGTGAGCAAAGGCCTCAGAGCATAAGCTGCTGACAAGTCAAGAGAAATTACTGAGATCTCTGCCAATTCTATACAGCTCAAAGTAACGTGAGGAGACTGAAGAGCAAAACTACTTCAAAATCTTATATCATAAAATAATCTCCCATTATCCATTTTTAATAACGACTCGGTGGGGTCTTCCTCCTTCTCCAATGTTTTGCTTTTTGATATTTAAAGACATCCCCAATGGAGAACTTTTATTTTTACTTTAACACTGCTGCTAAGAAAGCTTATAAAAGTTTAAGGTACCATTCTACAATAGCCTTGTTCCCACCTAACAGTCAAGGACATTATAATCTATTTCTTGCACAAGTAATTCATACGTAGAAGAGTCACTTACTTATACCCATCAGCAAATAGGCCATTCTTTCATTATCATAGACCCAACAGGCTCCTTTAGTTTTACATTCATTAATATCCCACAGAGAACAACTGTTGTCTATTGCCACACCAAACAATATTGGTCCGGGAATGGTACCTAAAAAAGAAAAAAGTGACATGACTGAACATCTGAAGTCACTGGAATTAATCTTATCTGACCTCAGTGGAGACAGTGAAACTCCACCGTAGTGGAGAATGAGATTCACACCCATAAACATTGTAGTCACAGTGATTTGGTTCACATTGCATACTTTTGTCAAGTAAAAGCTTTCTTCAGAGGGCTGAGTTTCTCGCAACTTCCTAAGCTTTCATAGGAAGATAAAAATATGAATAGAAGTTTTGTTGGGTGGAGGCAGAAGTCATCAAGGAAGTAAAATTCTAGCCAAAGAAAAAGGCCCTTTCTTCAGATTAAATATACCAAACATCTGCAAATGAAAAGGATGATCCTATACTCAATTTTATCTTATTTTTCCATCAAACATATACAAACTTTGCGGAAAGGGAAAAAAAAAAAAAAAAATTTGGAACAAGTATTAACAAGTATTGAGGTTATTCCTTTTTGGAATTCAGTGGATTTACATGATCTCTCAGTTTTTTAGATGTCAAAGACCTGTACTTTGCAAGTATAGCCCATGTTACTGCAAACACCCTAGGTACAAACAGCATGTTTACCCACCCTGCTTAAGACTTAAGCTGATCTAAGCTAACAGGAAGCTATATCTTCACTGCAGCTCTTCTACCTAGGATCCTTGTGGATTGTCCGGATTCTGTGTACAGGGAGGAAGTCAGGCTGGGCATTGACAGAGCTCATCTCTAGGCGCTGCCTTCTTCAGATGCAGTCACTGGGCACCAAGGCCTACCCTCTGCTCCACAGCAGAGTCCAAGTACTAAAGCACAGATGGCACCTGCCTTTTAACAAGTCTTAAAGCATCATTTTTAAGGTTGGAAAAACCTTAGCTAGGAAAGTAGCTAGGAGAGACAGGTATTTCAACAGGAAGTCATACCCAGCAGGCGTAGAAACACTGACTGGACTCCAAGGGCAAATGAGCGCTGCTTATCTGGCACACACCTGGAAAAGACAGTCAGAATCTAGAGCCTTGGCAAACAAGTTTGGGCTTGAGGAACTTGGAGGAGTTTTGATCCTAAATAAATAAGCTTTGTCTTAATATATACTTTTAACTTGTTGATTGAAGATCTTAAAACAGTATAAAATAGAAGCCTACTAAAAACATATCAGAATATGATAATTTCTTCACATTTAGCCATTTAAATGAGTTCTTGAATATTCAAGCTGCACTACTACCTTCCCCAGAGAAACTATTTCACCATTTTTGTTGAAGCGCAGGAGGCTTCCAAAAGTCCAAGTGTCATTACTTAAAATTCACTACAACTGCGAGCTCTGCATTTGGAACACACGGTAACACTTCATATTATCCTGCCCCCCAACTGTTAAATGACCATTTACACCAACCCTGAACTGGAGCTTACTACAACCAACAAGGTTACAATACCTCTCCACACTGCCAGCTGAAAGGGCTGGAAAAACAGGAACTTAAAATAACACCTTTAAAACATAAAGGCACAGCATTTCTAAGTTTGTACATCATAACCATTTTGTTCTTCTACTTAATAGGTACTAGAGGTGCAAGTCAGGTCTTGATTTAAATTGAAAGCAAATTTTCAAACAAAAACCAATTAATACCAAAACATATCCAACTTTGGTGTGTATGAGCTTGAGAGATGTGAAACCACTCAAATCACTCCTTAATAGGCACATACATGTCACCATATTTTATATTAAGAGCTACCAAAGAATTCCGCTTTTACAGCCTTAGTATCATATGTAAGGCAAGAGAGATTGCAACAGTCTTCAATTTCTGAATTCAGGACTCAATCTGAATTTGAGACAGGAATTCAAGGACAAGATGATCAATTGCAGATAATTCTTCCTCTAAGTACACAGAGGACCATTTTTATTTTCCTTCATGCAATTTCAAGTCTTGACTCACTATCATAAACAGTATAACTGAAAGTTTTCTTCATCCAAACACATGGTACAGTTATTCTTTTCTCTTTTTTCTAGAGGAGAGCAAATGAATATGAAGAACATCTACTAATCAAAAATAACTATAGAGAGACAATGCTTTGTCAAGCATTGACAGCTTACTACATAAAGTACTAAAACATAAAAATCATTGCACATTGATTTGAGTCTATGCTGTATAGGAAAAAGAATGAACATTTTACCAATAGAAGTTTTCTTAGAAATTCATGTTACCTACTTTTCAGTCTAAAAGACACACCTGAGAATGGCCACAGTTGTTGGAGTAACAGCCATAAATGTAAATACAACAGCAAAGAAGAAGAATGTCAGAAATAAAGGTAAAAGTTTGCATTGTACTGGACATTTCCCAGGGACAGCTTCATACAAAAAGTCCTCTGAATTATTTTCTTTTTCTAGTTTCCCAACACAGGAACAGTTGTAGAAAGCCTGTAAATTAGAAAGGAAGTGTGAGTTCTCTATGACACTGTGACTAAAACTAAGTCAATAGATGGTGAGAATTCCTGTATCCCATAGGGCACAAGAACAAATACATACTGTAATAATATTATTAAATTATGGAAAAGGCATCTCATTTGGATCACATGACACTGCAACTCTTTTGTATTTTGTAAGTGGTCCAGGAGAACTAGGCTAATCCAGTTTATTTGAGCAATAATTATATTTGTAACTAAAAATGATGGCGTATGCCTGCCATTTTGTAGGCAACAAGTTTTAAGGTACAAGCATGAGAAATCTGAAAAGGAATCCTGCACAAATGAAGTTTACCTTCTTTGTTTAAATCCATCTGTAAAAAAATAAATCAGTGAAATCAAGATATCTGCAGGAGGATAGCTTCTCCCATGTTAATCTGAATAATACCTGTTATCTTGCTTATATCTTGCTTATATCTTATCTGAGGGAAGGCCATGAGGAGAATGGGACTGACAGGGTAAGAGGCAGCGGGCACAGACTGAAACACAGTAAAACCCATTTCAGGACCCACACATCAATCTTTTCTTCCCTGCACTCCTTCCATACCCTTGGTCAAGGGCTTCTTGTGCTAGTAGAGATAAGCACGTTTGCAACAAGAAACTGAACAGCTAAAAAAACATATCAACATTCATTCTCCTGACAGATGCCCGCTTCAAAGTTGACATTAAGTTTTCCTGCAGTAGAACCACGCAGATTAAGAAATAGTATGGTTTGCTGTCTAGGAAAAAAAGCGTTTTCCATTTATTTGCAGTCATACTGTATGAATCTCAAACAGTATCATCTACCTTCAGTGAAACATATATGATAAGATACCTTTTTGTGGTTGCTGGAATAGTGTGCAGTACATCCTGCAAAACATGGAGAAAAATACTGGACCTCATCTCTGCCACAGACTGGGTAATACATGGAGCGCAAACATTTGCAGTCAGCATTGCACGGTGCTGTTAGGTTATGCAACATGCCTGTCCTGAAAGATAAAGGTTAACAGTAGTTTGAAAACAGTAAGCAGGCAAATAAGTAATGCAGAATTTGTAGGTTCACAAATATCAAAATATTTATTTCATGTGATTAATTCACCTTCACATTTAAAAATAAAACTATGATCCTGGTAACTTCAAATCAAGGAGGAGGGATCTATTCTGGGGCTTATCTTTACTTTATCATTACTCTCACAGATATCTCCAATTTCCACTCAAAATAAAAGAGGAAGGAAATTTCACATTCCATCCCATCCTAGTTCTCTCTGGTATCTCTCCTCCCTTCCACAGTTTACAGCTCTTTACAGCTCTCATTTTTACCTGAAAAAATAACAAAATTTAAAATAGTGTATATCTGGTACTGTCTACCTTATGATCAAAGTCACTTTTTTTTTTTTTTTTTTTTTTTTTTTTTTTTTTTTTTTAAGATTCAAGTCAACTGTAAATTTGTTGCATTTCTACTTTGAAATCCTGCTGGGCAGACACCTGGCCTGTTCCAGCACCAAAAAGGCATGCCCATTAACTGCAGGATGCTGTAAGAAAGTCTTATCCCACCCAAAAAGCCTTAAAGACTTGTCTCATCTGATGAGAGAACTAATTAAGATCAGAGTTTAACTTTTAGGTACTACAACCATTCAGGTTACTATTTTAACTCTAGTGTAAGCCATAATAGTGTCAGGTAGAGCACCTAGGTTTCTTGCAAGGAATTTTGGGAGGTCCCCAATCCCGACAGTGGAAATTATTCAGCTAGGAATTGAACAAAGGATTCAGAACGACTCCTCTGAAGTGATTAACAGATTATCATAAACCCTATCCATAGCATCCCTTGCTTAGAGCATTAATGTGCTAAGCACAGTTATTAAGAGACACTTTACTTTTTACCTATGTAATCTCCAAAGGCTCAGAGGTGACTGAGATAGAGAGCTTTATACTCTCCCCATCATTTTGCATCTTTTGGAAATAGAATGCTTGTCATGAAGGCTCTCTTCAGTCTTCAAAGAGTCTATATTGACTTGCAAGTCAACTATCAAAGCATTCTTGTGATTTATTTTTTCAGAGCCTAGTACTTCATTTGTTCAGTAATATAAGCAAGAGCCAGTCTCTTAGCTATTCTCTCATTTGCTTATGAATTTGCCTGACAAACTAAAATATGCAGTAAAATTGATTTCAGAAGTGGCACTATATCAGATCTCCTTCTGATGCATGTCCTGCACCAGGTGAGTTATCTGTCAACTAATAACAGTGAACTAGAACATATAGTTCATTTGATTATGAGTGCAAATTGCCTTGTTTTTCCCCCCCAGGACTGATTAATTCCATATTGCTCTGGATAAGAAATCAGCAACACTGGAACAGTTACAGCTTTATTACTCAAGTTATACAGAGTTCTTAACTTTTTAAAAGTTCACCTTAGGTAAGGAAAGCAAGCTGTCCAACTGTGCTTTTTGCACCTTTAGCTTCTTATCACCAGAGCATCTGGTACAGAATTAAGGCTAGTTTCATATTCTGCTTTCTATATAACCTCTTGGGTATTGTTACATTCAGATTTTCTTGCTCAATATGCATCTATAAAGTTAAAACCGATGTTTGCATCAATTTCCACAGCTACAGGGAAAGTACCCAATATTTTTCATATCCTAAAGTAATGCCACATTTTAAGCATGAAATGTCAATATGTGCCACTGACTACAGAGTCAGCTGATACAGCAAGTTGCATGAATGAGAACTGGAATGAGTTACAAATTTGGCTTTAAGGATTTTCCCCAATTATTAGTATATAAATATTTTATTCATTTTGCATGCCTCCTTCAGGAAAAAAAAAAATAGCAAAAACATCACATCTCACATCATTAAATTTCTATTCTATCTCTAAAGTTTTACCTGACCTCCTGGCATAACTGAAACTAACCTTCTTTTAGCACTCAAGTTTAGACAAAGAAGGTGACACATCTCAGATGCTTCTGGCATGCATGTGCACAGCAGGGCCTACTAGGCAGTGCAGTGAATGGCTTGTATACAAGCAGTGAGTGGCATATGGCACACCATAATGGATTCAGACATGTTGGGCCAAGTTTAAACTGAATATATCTTCTTAAAATACAACAGCTGATGTTGCTAAGAGTTGGAAATCTGATATCTAACCACTATCACCTTCAAGTCTTCTGAATTGCTGTCTTGCTAATCTGACATTAACTGTTTCAATGTTTTCACATTTTCCTAATGAGACCCCCAAAATGGATATTAGTCTTTCAGGTGACACTTTTTCCCCCTCTGTTGCTACATGTTCTTCTCATTATGTCAGTAAATAAAAGTCATGATAAATATCAAGAGAAGATATCATAGCTGTTAAGTGGATAAATATTTTTCCTAGAAGCATTCCCACTTTATATTTTCTTTGTAGTAGAAGCTAGAAAACTGTTTCTTTTATCTCTACCCCCCAATTTTCTTAATTTTCAAAGTGCACTTCATGCTATTTCATCTATGATATATATTATATAAAGTACAGAGATCTCCCTCATACCAATTAGGTACAAATGCCTTTATACTACACTCAAAATTATTCTTGCAGAAACTTTTAAAATCTTGCTTTATGCTTACTATCACTTCTCTGCAAGTTCTTCTCTTGCTGTACTGATTTCCATAGTAAGTTTTGTTCACAGCAACAGGAAGACCATGCATCCTAAAAATCTTACTATTGCAGTTAGCACCAAGACCCACTATGATTCACAGATTACATTCTCATTAGGAATGCAATCTATGTTCTTTAAGGGATCAAAAAAAATATATTTTGTTTATAGAAGCCCTTCCTATACATGTCAGACAAAAGTATTTTTAAATCATGGTATTGGTAAGCTAGGTAAGCTAGGTTTACTTCACATATTTCATTCTTCACCTTGGATCACCTTGAGCTACAATCTTTGCATTCATCTTCTGCATCGCACTTTCAAATATTAGACATTTTACCCAGATAAAATAGGGTCCCCTTCCGTAAGTGGATGCTAGAGGCACTAGAATCTGATACTGTAACACCCCTACCTTTTCTAGGGACAAGTCTGCAATCAGTTTGGAGGCAGTTTCCATTACAGCACATCTAATGATTCTCTCATGAAACTGCTGTGGATGTCAGATCTCATGAAACTGCTGTGGATGTCAGATCCCTCCCCACAAACAGTCTGCACAGGTTGTCCATCACTGGGTAATTTAACAAGACATAAGAGACCCCACTCTTGCACATATACAGAATTAACCCTAGTCAGACCTATGCATCTGTCATAGCAAGAGGGTTACAGGAGTTGTTGTTGAGCTGGCTGTTCCTGCTCAGGACATCTTAGAGGCCACACATGGTGACATTCTCTCTGTTATATGAAGAATCAAAGAACAAGGTTGAGTTCCATAAAACAGTTGTTTTCATACATCAGGGTGAAGCGATACAAGATTTTAAATAGTTTGTATTTTGTGAAATAGCTTATGTATTTTAAACATTAACACCAATCCCAAGAGTGCATTAAAATATATTTACCCATTATATGTTTCAGAGACACCTGCGAATGGTTCATTCCCACATTTAGCAAATAAAAACACTGTGTTTAATAGTAGTGCCACTGAACAAGTGCCTATCATGAACTTGATTATGCTTTTGCAATCCATTTTGCACTTGGAAACCAAGAAGCCACTTATGATTTGGCCTAGTGCTGCTGCTGGAATTAATACAAGTCCTAGAGGAAAACAAGACACCAGCAATTACACACAAATGCAAAACAATCAGTGAAGCAATTTTGAGTGAAATTTTAAGAAAATCATAGCAGTTACCTGTATGTTTAGATGCACTACATGTGACGTCATTTTAAAACCATCATACCTGAATCTACCAGCATAAGTAATTCAGGCATTTCACTGGAAGTGATTTCTTCTACCCTTACATTATCTCTGGTCTCTTCAGAAGTACAAGAGCATGACTTAGTTGTCCAAAGCCAAAGGTCAATACAGGAAGCAATGTACTTATTAAATTTGCAAACTGTACACTGCTATACTTGGCAAGAATCTCCAAACACCAGTAGGCTGTTATATAAAGCTTCAAAATGCTTTCTTCTCAATATTTTCATGTGCTTACCTGTTGTCTGTATTATACACTTAAGCTGCAAGCATAAACCCTGTTGTACAATGTATAGCACAAAATACATTTAAGCAGCTCCAGAAAGATAGTGCAAGCTGCTGAGACAGAGGTACCCTTTTTTTCCCCCCCCTCATTGATACTGTCCATAATAATGCAAAGAGAATAAATGAAGATACTAGGTGGGTAACTGAATATTTTTCTGTGACTATAGAAAATAGACCAGAATTGATTACTGAAAGTTACACTACCCAGAAACAATTCATTTCAGAGACAGTTCAGGTACAACAACGGAACTGTTAGATACCTGCAGTCAACAGTGCTTTAAATTGCTAACAAGGCTACTGAAAATAGCTTAGTCTTGCTAGCTCAGTATTAGACTACAACTAGGCAGTTTTCAACAATATTGCAAGCATTTCCTTCAAGTTGTACATTTGATTAACACTACCAATATGCCTAATTCCAACTAAAAGAACTTTAGAGAAGCTGAGGATTGGGACAGAAAGTTTTCTACTTTATTGCAAATTAACATTTAAAAACTGACTGTGGATTTCAATGCACTTCAATGTAAAACTTGCAGGGTGCTTTTTGTTTGTTTGTTTTTTGTTTGAGGCAATGTCATTTGAATAGCAATAGAACTATTTTTCTACTATTAGCCAGGGGAATAAGGGATTCAGAATGGTCCCAGCATGTCATGTTTGTTGGAGCAAGAGCACTTCAGTTAGTGCTGCCATGCAGGCAGATACTAAAGAGTGGAAAATTAACTCAGAAAGGTATGTTTCAGAAGTACCAGCTCTGTTATACTGCAAGTCTCTTGACAGATCTAGTTGCTGTTCTTAAAAAAGTATTGGATTAATAATGTATTCCTAACCAGTGTGGCATCTCCATCAGTTTTTCAGATTTGTTTTTCCAGTACTCAGCATGTTCCACCTATTTTTATTATCTGATATGCACACATGGTAAATGACAGGGACCCAGCTGCAGATGCACAGTCCTTTCAGACTGTATCCCAGTTGGACAGTTACGTTATCAAATGTTCACCTACTGTAGTATTACAGTGGGACTGAAGCAAAAGGCCAGCTCAAACTCTTTGAGGGCGGCAGTGCTTTTCCTTCAGCTGCCCTTCAAGGCTAATGCTTAGCATAGCTTCAGCTCATTTTAATAATGAAAAATTAAATGCTCCTCAAAAATAAAAAGGGTAGAAGCAATTGCTTCACATTCTCACAGAAGTATCTGTTCTGAATTTTTGTACCAAATCCACTAGAAGATTTGCATCCTTGATACAACAGTTTTCTTAGGATGGGTTAAAAACAACATTAAAAGGCTGCATTTCTATAGCTTTCATACAAATAGCTCCACAGAAGTGTCTTGGACAGGAAGTAAGTGATAGTCAATTAATCACTCAGCTACAGTAAGGTGTTTGGTACAATAAAAGACTAAACAACAACAAAAAAACATCCCCCACACACATGCATTACCTCCTAGAGTTGCTGAAAAACTTGAAGTCTGTCCAAACTGATTTTCTATGAACTTGGGTAGAAATGTGGCAAAACCTGTGGCAATTAAAGCTTCTGAAGTACTTGCTATTATTAGACTCATGAGCACAGGATTCTTCAAGAGTATCTATGGGGAAAGAGTAGCATAGCACTCAGGAAATTATCTCACTGTGAAACCAGATAAACTAGAAGTAACTATATTTGAAAGTAGACCCTGTTATTTTGAAGGTCATTAGTATGCTTTCCCTGCTTTAACCATCTTAAGTATCAACTAAACAAAGAAGTACTCATTCAAGATTTTCAGCACCACTATAAAATTTCTTTCTCATAGCATGATTGAGAAGAAAAACTGTTAACTTTCTAGATACTCATGTAAAGCCTAAAAAATCCCCATAATAACAACTAAAACCCCAACATTTTAATTTAAAATTCCAGATTATCTTACCATGAGAGCCACAGGAAAGTCTTTAAAGCTTTTTCCAATGTTCTTGATTTTAACAAGTGCTTCACTTCCATCATTGTGGGTCTCAGAGATTTTTTCAGCTTGTATTTTTGCTGTACCTACAGAAGGAAATATTTTTCGACAATGGATAAATTGAACAGCATTCTTAAACTGTGTAAATATTGAGTAATGTCACAATAAAGACTTCTTCAGAAAACAAGTTTGAATTGTAAGTTTTGATTATTTTATTGATCCAGATCAATATAAAGATCAGTAAATTATTCTTGTTGAAAGAGGAGCTTGGCTGAATACCACGCATCCTTTTGAAGCGGTGAGATGTTATCAGAAATATCTTAAGAACTTTGGACACGTCTGAAGCCTGTTCAATGTTCTTATAACTCTCATTCTTCCCCGTTGTTTGTTTCACTGTTCCCTTTCTTCCATTTCTCTTCCAAATAAGCAGGATAGGTTCCTTAAAATGCTCCTCTGAGGATATTCCTACATACTAGCTGCCTGAACGAAAGGCAAGAAGTACTTTCAAAGTATTCTTAAATACAGCTGCAGGAGCTTAGCTGCAGGCATTTCCCAAAATTCAGCCAAAGACATAACAAAATGAGAAACAGAACCAGAGAGGAATCAACCATTCTTCTGCAAAACCCACACAAGCAAATAAACAGATAAACAAATCTCCCTCCCTTCCAAAGTATTTCATTACTGTTAAACATTTACCTGGCAGGTGCTTTGGAAAACATGAAAACGGTATTATCAGAAGCCAAATTGCAAAAAAACATGCAAGAAATGCTATCCACCATGCCCCAAGCCAACGTGGGTCATCGTGATCCAGTTTTGTACTAAAAAGATAATTTGAAAAATTAGGTTGAACAGTTCTGAACTCAAAAGCAGCAAGTTTGAGACATTGGCAAGTTTTGTTACACTAGCTGCTCCTAAAAACCTTTGGATACTGCTATTTATTTTTCCTTATTTTCTGCATGTATTCTATTTATTTATTTGTTTGAATACTATTAACTGTATTTGGCAAATCTATAAGAGTAACACCTCATTCTACCAAAACCAGCTTTGATCTCTTATTAATTAAATTCAATATGATTTGAAGGCTACTCTGACCTTGATTTGAGGAAGCTGTAGCACCATAATACTTAAAGCTGCTTCTAAGAATATTCGTAACCAATGAGTTTCAGGAAAGCCCATAGCATGGCAGGGGAATGCTACTGCACTGATCAAGTCACTGCAATACGGGAAATGCAAGAACAGTATACACTGTTTCAGGTTTAAGATATTGTTGCAATTCAAATATTACCTTTTGAAGGGTGAACTGTCACTCAGCTGACAGATTTTCTAAAAAACACTCCCCTGGCAAGGAAGAAGCTGACTCCTACTGCTTATAGGCCACTCCAGGAAAACATTTCCCACACTGTATCAATAGACAAACTCTAGCAACTAAAGGAGTGATTAATCAGAAGCCCCTTTTGTTCATCAGCTTTAAAATAACTAATACCTCCAAAAGCTAGAACTATGCACACAAAAGAAAACCTCGCAGGGGAGAGATTATTCACCATAGGAAGTACCTTCTTGCGAGAAGCTCAGGCAATGCAATTTGTTACCAAATTAAACACATGTAACAAGAAAAACTATTTCCCAAGGAAATGCCAGATCCCCCATCCCAGGGGAGAAGTTGAAGACTCTAAAGATTATAGGAAAAAAAAGAAAATAATATATAAAGCAAAAGATTAAATGTCTTGCCTTTCTGGAATCTGGATGTCAATATAAATATTTAGCAGTTGCCCTCCTAAGACATAACCAACAGCAGGGCCCAGAAGTGACATGGCATAGCCAATTCCTAGAAGGAAAAATACTTATGTCAAGCTTCACCATACACTTTCAAAGCTTTACTTTAAGAATGTGTAAGTAAACTTAAGACAAAATGGTTTCTGCAATTCAGCCTGTTCCTTCGGTATCATTATTTAGTCTACAGTGTGCAGAAGACAGAAGTCTGTACTCATTCCAATGTACTTGTAAGCTTGCAGCTCATTAAACCTGCCTTTTCTCAGAGGTTTAACACACTAAAAGACACCTCCGACAGCATCTTTCTGCATTATTTGCAGGCCTTTAGCATGTCTTGTGCCTACACTCATAAGCTACCTTGGTAAAAGTTCCTGAAGGGCATCAGCAGTTAGCAGTACAAGGAAGCAATGTGCAAGAAGCTAAATATTTAATTTTAGTTGGAGTTTAAATCAGCCAAGATCAGAAGCCACAATTTTGTTTAAGTTGACAGGAGTAGTATGTGCTGAAGTATCACATACACACCAGGGCTCTTAGCACCTCTTGAAAAAATTCTGGGAAAAAAAAAAAAGTGGAAGATGTACCCAAGTCCTACGGAAGAGCCCTCTTTGCTCCACTCGCTACTTCTGCCTGAGTACAAGATTTACTCCATCCCCCAACAGTTGTTCTGCCCTACCACCAGGTGTTTGTGGTGTCTGCAGTGTCTGCAGATAAAGCTTTGCAACTCACAGTAACTAGAGTTGTCTAGGTAATCCATGAGACAGGTACATTCTGTACATTTCTGGGTTGAAGAATCCAGGTGCCTGAATTATTTACAGGGTACCTGCTTCCTAAATGTTCAATGTTATTTCAATCTCTTTAAACAGAAAAAAAAAAAAAAAAAGAAAAAAAGAAAAGAAAACAGGAAGGAATACCTAAGTACCAGGAAATGAAAATAAACAGAATCGATGTACTAGCTGCAGTAGCCTCAGTTCTTTGAATTGGTCAGTTATGTTTTAAGATAACACTACTTTCCTGAGTTTGGATGTTGTTTCTTGATCCCCTTAATCAGACAGGTAGCCTTTCTCCATTTCACTAGCCTCAGAAAAAGCATAAAGTTCTCTGCAGATAAGCAGCAGAAATAAAAGTAGTCATTGTTAAAGATGTAGTATGAGAAACTGCTTTATCTGTTACTATCAAGTGGCTTATCTGGATCTATTAAGCAAAAATTGTATGCCACAGGGACAGAACCAAAGCCCTAATTAAATTAAACATTGACTTCAAATCTGAGAAGGAAGCCAAGAATCCATAATGCTCGAGTTGCCTACTGCAAGTTATCGATACAATTAACACACTTCTATCAGCACAGATCAAAAATGGGTAAACGCTGAAAAATTTCACTACCACAGAAAACACAGACGGCATTAAATTAGGCAGCAAAAATACACACAGAGCACATAATACTAACTGAAGAGATCAAACACCACAACTAAGAATTAATACTCTATGGCTTTTAATAGCCCACAAAGAAATACAACCCCATTTTCCATGTTTCTAGGCAATCCTCCTATCTTCAGTTAACGAAATATTTGCAATGTTTCCTTCTTAAGTGCCAAATTTATATATGACTAGAGAGCTCCATAGATATGATGCACTGCACAGGAGTGTCCCTACACTGAGGGGACAACGTGGCACAAGAGGGGAACTACATAAAACAATTAGAGGATACAGTAGGATGTGACTGCAGAGCTGACACACAGTCATTTCACAATATCTATGACAGCAGAAAGCACATTTTGCTAGAACAGCTTATCCCATCATGTACTCACAGATTGCACTAACCAATTAGCTTCTCCTGCTCAGTTACTGCCATAAAGAAACAGCAGGTTAAGTCAGGTGCGCAAACTGTCCACACGGTGCTCAGTTAAATTGCTATTAAAAGAACTGGACACATACAGCAGGCTGCCAGGTTTTGTGCCAGTTTGGTATTACTGAACCACTTAATGCACACAAACAAGCAATGAAGAAGATTAATCTCAAGGTCACTTCATAAAAAAATTTTAAGAAGCTGTAATTCATGATCTATACAAGCAATGCATTATAATCAGCTCAAAAAAAAAAAAAACTCACCTATGTAAAGGGAAGATTTGTGTTTTGGGACACTGTCATCAATAAAAGCTGTCCCCAAAGTGTATAACGGCGTTCCTCCAACTCCCAGCAACAGCTGGGCCAGGATGAACACATAGAGGTAGTTGGAGAGGGAAGACTTTGTGCTGGCACTGCAGGTAGAGTTAGTGGAGGTTGTTCCTGGAATTTGACATGTAT
>JAUBNY010000645.1:2355603-2390148 GCA_032275445.1 Crypturellus soui | reverse complement strand
GCCTCAGATGAGGCTGCTCAGGGCCACAAGGTCAGTTAATGCCCTTCAATCCCTGACACCTAAGATATCTTAGAAGATATCTTCAGAATATCTTCCTCATCAGAAGAAATAACAAGCCCTCAGGAATAACTCTGAGCATCTTAAAAGTCTGAGGACCTTCGCAATATTTTCCAGCTAGTTGTAGAAACAGACAATAGGCAAACTTTTGTAATCCTGCTGAGTGATTGACACAAAAAAAGAATAGCAAAGATGATAGAAGACAATAAGGTGAGCAGTTGCTGGGCTTAGCAATGGACTCAGGACCTCGGCGTTAGGCTCATAAGCACCGTGGGCACAGATTCGTGCTCCTTCCCACAGTGGCGCAGTGCCAGTTGCCAAACCCCGCCAAAGGAGGAAGAGGTTGCAGAGCTTGTTGATCTGTCCTGACAGATCGGATTAAGAAATAACTTGCCTATGAAAATTTGCTGAAATATCCTTGGAGGACAGTGAGTTAAATAGCACCAGATGTTCCCCACTGCCACTTTTTATTTAGTTAGTGCTGCATGCTCTTCCTGTTCCACTTCACACCATTACATAGAGGGAAATGACAGCTAGTTAGTTAGAGGGTAGGGAGAACAATTTTTAATCGCACCCATTTCTGTGTCCTGTTATTCTTAACACAAACCATAAGCTATTAACCATCTTAGTTGAACCTTAGGTCACCTTTCAGTTGTTCCAAGTGTGTATCTCACCCCCATGCAGCTACACTAGTTTGAAGCAGTTGTCAAAATTCACTGTGACTTTAACAACATTTTACTTTAGACTTGAAGATTTAGACTTGAACCGAGGAGAAGGTGACAAAGAGATTCCACTTAGAGTACATTTTCCTTGGAGGAGTGCCAGTAATCAGAGGGAAAGTTTGAGAAGCAATTAAACAGAATGGAAAGGATATTAAATAAACAAAGGCTGACATGTAATCCAAGATTTCTTGGATGTCACAACTTCAACAGAAAAAAAAAAAAGCTGAACTTGTTTAAATATCACAGCTCAAACTGGTTTACAAACACAACACATCAGAAGGGGAGTTTGCTGGCAAATCTTGTGCCATCTAACCTTGTCCTCACTACATACCCATTAAAATGGCAATTAATATGAACTGGCCCAATTACAAAAAGTTATGCTAACCAGCCATTTTTCACTGAACAGTTCTAAATTTTCACAAGCAAAGAATTTTAAATCAAATTCTTTTGAAATAGATCTGTTATCTTGGGGAACTATGCATATAATGCACCAGTTTCTGGGAATACTATTCAAAAAAATATATTAAAGTGACCCTGAAGGAAGGGAAAAGGAATTTTCAGGAAAGTGTTTAGGTAGAATTACAAATGCTGATTCTTGAATGTGCCAAAAGTAGATATCCCTCTTGCTGGACTTAGTTCACAAGCTTTACATAGGAATATAATAAGAATGAAATCCTTAGACTGTTGAGGTTTTAGGATATCCTGTCATTTTCATTACTGAGCAAATATTTTTTTCTTCTTTCACTATACCTATGTCAAGGATTTCGTCCACTCTAATAATCAACTTGGCTTTAAAAGGACCACTTGTGTGAGCAGGTACACTGCAATGTGTATTCACCTTCAAGAATGTACAAACTCTTGATGATTTTGCAATATTCTTCTGTAAATGTAGGTGAAATTTTCCATTTAGGAAATACTCTCTTCATGGGCTATAAACAGAAAATATCCATTGATGTGCGTAAAATACCTATGTGGTGATGTGACCAAGGAATTAATTCACTATGTGAAAGC
This sequence comes from Crypturellus soui, assembly GCA_032275445.1. Taxonomy (NCBI): domain Eukaryota; kingdom Metazoa; phylum Chordata; class Aves; order Tinamiformes; family Tinamidae; genus Crypturellus; species Crypturellus soui. Next base: position 2,388,358 of record JAUBNY010000645.1, on the reverse strand, counting down.
AAGAAAGCAAGATAGTATTAACTATTCCATAATGCTGATTTTCTACCTCTCTAAATAGATAATACTGGGAAATGGTCTGAGTGCCTCTTTTCATGACTACAGCTGTCTGGGGATTTAAGGCAGGAGGGTTGCTACAAAAATGTCACTAAAATAAAATAAAACAACTAAAGAAACTCCATGTTTGTGAGAGAGGGCAGCGACCCCATGAGGTGTTAAGTGTAAAAATGTTAATTTCACCTGACTTTCCCAATACTTAAAAGCTCAGAACAAAGATTCAAAATATACAGGGCTACTAAAAAGAGAGGAAAAAAAAACCTCTTAAAAACCTCTTGGAGGGTTTTTAATCCATTCCACATTCATATACTGACATCAACCTAGATTTTGAGAAAATTGTTTTATTTCTGTGTTATGTGCTTAGATTTATACTGACATCAACCTAGATTTTGAGAAAATTGTTTTATTTCTGTGTTATGTGCTTAGATTTATACTCACAAACATTAGTACATTAGATAGGTACTTAACTTGCTGCTACTGCTTTGGTTTTATCTCTTTGCAAGCCAGCACTTGGATGGCCACTTTGCTTTTGTTTAGCCCACAAGATTTTTGTTATTCATATATATAGGAAAATATTTAATTTATTTATAAAGCAAATATTTTATAATCTGTGCTTTTATTTTCCCTACCTTGTGTATTTAAAGTATTTCTATTTTCAAGAGCAAAATTAAAAATACAAGTTTACCTTAGGAAAAGTTCTTACAAAACGAGAAAGCAGTTCCATGCATGGAATATCTTTAGGCTATATATTATTTAAATTTAATTTCTAGCTTCTTAAGGCCTAAGAATGCCTTATGTGTAAAGCTGAATAATGAACTCAGTGGTAGCAGTGGCCGTTGCCCTGCGATTTCAGCATAAATTGAAAGCAAAGGCATCAGGTTTAGCCCATCAGGTTTAGTCCACGCTAAGTCGGACTTAGATTGGTATCTGTCGTCCAGTTAACTGTGAAACAGTTGCCCTGTAAACGAGCAGCGGTGTGGCAAGAGCTTGCCCAGGCCCCAGGAATCCGAGTCATGGCACGAACAGGAGAAACCGGCCCTCTCCGAGGAAGACAACCTCACCACAGCTCCTCAAGCCGGGCAGCCGCAAGAAGGGACGGACAAGGTGGGGAACGAGGCGAGGCTGTTCCCGCCGGGGCTGTAGCGTGTGCCACAGCTGCGTCCGGGCACACTTGGAGGTTTTTTTCTGAGGCACAGGCCAGAAAGCCTGAGCGTGCTGTGATATGTTGTATCAAGCCCAAGTGGGAATTTGGTTGTTTATTGCTGGTCATTTGATATTGGAACTTGTGTTAAAACATAGCCAGAAAGAGGCTGTCTGTGGGTCAGGGCTCCCCATTACAAAAAGGTCGTGGAGCTTCTAGAGAGGGTCCAGCGGAGAGCCACGAAGATGATCAAGGGGCTGAAGCATCTATCGTATGAGGAAACACTAAGTGAGCTAGGCCTGTTATCAACATGTACAAATACCTGAAGGCAGAATGTAAACAGGATGGGACCAAACTTTTCTGGGAACAGAGGGTAACAGGTACAAATTAAAACACAGGAAGTTTAACCTCCATATGAGGAAGAACTTCTTTCCTGTGAAGGTGAGAGAGCCCTGGAACTTCTTCTCTGGAGATCTTCCAGACCCGCTGGATGCCACCCTGTGCCCCGTGCTCTTGGTGTCCCTGCTGGGGCAGGGGGGTTGGACTAGATGATCCCTAGAGGGCCCTTCCAACCTAACCAGTCTGTGATTCTGTGATTTGCCCAATGCAAAGGAAAGCAGTGTGTCATGCTGAAGCTGTGAACCTATCTATATATCTGTAACGATATAACTGAGGGGAGAATGGCACATTGTATTACAATCAACACAGCAACTGGATTTTTATTGGGCATAAAGGGATGAAATTGATTCTTTTTCAGCTTTGACGCTTGACTCTATAGAAACAAAAAATATTGTTGAGAAATGGGGCAAGTGGCAAAATGCATAAGATTTAAAGTGGTCATCACCACTTGGTACCACAGCCAAACATTCAGGGCACCAGATGGGCACTGATTTTAGGTGTTACAGCAATGCGTTTATAAGAGTACTTTACAGTTGGATGCCTACCTAACAATCAGTCTTACATTATATTGGATATAATGGTATTTTTTCTCTATTTTTTTCCTTTTTTTTTTTAGTATATGTGTATTTCAACTGATTTTAAAACTGACTTTTAAAAATATTATTTCAGCAATTATGTCTGCGAAACCTCTCAAGTAACAAAATACCCACAGGACTCCAATATTCTTAGCACGTTTGACATACAGGAATAGCAGGTACTTAATTCTCAAATGCCCGTGGGAGAGGGTGATTGAACATAAAGGAACTTGCTAGCAAGACAAAAATCTGTCTTCCAGCTCCTAGCACTGTCTCCCTCTGGCAGTCTTTGCTAAGACTAGGTCTACCAGCTGAAGGGTTTGTTTTTTTTCCTAGTGCTACAAAACAATCATTGCTGAGACTTCAAAACCTCTAAAGGTTTTCTTCTGTTTTTCTTTTTTTCTTTTTTCAAGGACAATGCATGCAAACATCTTTCTGAGAGAATGAACCGCTACCCTTCAATTTCATTTCTTCTTTTACAGTGGATTTGACTCAGATTTTTTTAGCCACAAGGAAGTAATTTTTCCTTATTTCAACATTGCCTGCCTGTTCTCAGGAATCTCTTTGGATTTCAGCTGGCTTGAAGCTAGAGGTAAGACCGAGGCGATTTGTTCCAACTTAGCTGGTGTAATTTCACAAGATCCTGCTTGGATAGCAGCCAGACACTGGAGAAGGTAAATATCAAGATTTCAATACTGCTGCTTAGAGGAGTGTTTTGGCAATAAGGTATTAGATTGGTGTCCAGTTAAAATAATCACCTGAAGATTTAAAAGCACTAAACCATAGTAAAGCTGGAGGGAAGGAAGTATCTCATTTGTATCAGGTGACGCACTGGTATATGGAGGTTGTCAAGACAGGAAACAAGCTAAGATAATTTAATTTATAATTAATATAAATTAATAAATTTAATTTATAATTTAATGATCTATTTAATGTATTACTTTACAATGTATTTATATGTTTTATAGCTTGATGAATAGTCATTTGTTAGTTAGTCAATAGGAATTTAACTTAGTAATATTTTCACTGAGCTGAGACAATGCAGGCAATACTGGCAATACCAAGAGTTTGGCATCGGTAGCAGAAAGAGAAGGAGCTTAAAAAAAAAAAAAAAAAAGTGAAAGTTCGAGTTTGACTCTATTTCTGAAGTGAAGTCTCCTAGGATTGTAAAGCACAGCATTCAGAGTCCACATGTGGGTTTCCTAGGGTGTTTTAGGCATTCTTTTTACCTAAGAGTCTCTAAAAGAAATACCATCCCCGGGAAAGGTCTCTGTCCACTTCAGAATTTCCCAGGCCAGGTATTACACCTCTGTGACCAGCAGTCATTTTCTCCTGTAACGACACAATTGTTCTTGCGATCGTCACTGTTTCAATTAACAGGAGATGTATTGCCAGCATTGTGGCATGTTTTGCCATTGTGCAGAAAAAAGTGATTAATTGCCTGCCAGGCTCTACTAAGAGCCATTTTAAAATACGCAGAAAAGGAACAATGCAACACATAATCACATTATAATTATAAGGAAATGAATGGACAAGGCAACTTTGTTTAACCCCACATTAATTTCACGAAACAAAATGTAGCAGCTTAAAAATACATATATATATTTATATATATGTATATATATATCAGGGAGCTAGCACTGGGCAGCACCAGGGGGATGGGGACAGGCCGACTCCAGTGGTTGCCCATAGGTTGGGGTCAGCATCAGGATCAGGCCTAGGGTTGGTGGTGCCTTCGGGGCCCAGGTGGCTGGTATAAGATATAGTAGCACACAGCTCCTTATATGGACTGATAAAACATTCATATTTGTGTAAGAATTAAAATGTGAAAATAGCAGCGAGGCCAGGTGACTGATTTCAGACAGGCAAGCAACTAGAGGAATCTTACTTTTCTATGTTGGCATTTGTAGGGACGGAAACTCATGAGTAAAAAGGAGTTTCTGTTTACAGTTAGAATTTCTATCCTGAATGATTTCAGCAGCAATAGAGGGGAAAGATGGAAATGGAGAAACTAAAGTAAATAATAGATATATAAAAGTTTCCCGCATTTCACAATCTGAAGTTTTCCACCCAGCTGTTAGTTTTTCTTGAGTCTCCTAACAAGAAGAGTATAAGGTATTAATGTTGTGTTAAGCAATGATTCATCGAGGCAGCTTTCTTGACATCATATAGTGTTGCTTTTGGTTGTTACCAGAACTGCAGCTGAAGAAATTTAGTATAATGCAAGATGAGTTAATTTTCAAATAAAAGGAAACCGTAAGGGATGCCATGTTGCTATGTCAGATTGGTTGTAGTTAAAACTCTGTCAGGACAGGATTAAGAAACAACATTGCATTCCTGTATTTTATCTAACACTTCCCATGCATGTTATCAGTAGTTTTGCATACTGTGACAAAAACGAATACTCCATCTTTCCTCTAAAATCCTCTTTCCTTCTCTCATTCCAAGCTACAAGTCACACTTTCATTTTCGCTGTCCCTCAGAGCTGTGGGGAAAGGGTGGTTGTTATCTGTTATCCTTTCACACTTTCATGGCTCCTTTGACTGCAATCCATATGAAATGTTGCTACTGTGATAATTTTTGACCCATGAGTTAGACTGTTACTATTATTTGAATAAATCTGAGCATTCTGCTCTTCACCAAATGGGAGTCTGCTTTCCTTTTTCTCCTGTATTTATTTGGTTTCACCTGTATTATTGCCCAGTCCATTTTCTTTGAGTTACTGTATTTCAGCCAATGGATAAATTTTATTTATATGACACTATTCTTTTAGAAAAAAAAGGGAATTTTTCACTGCATCCTCAGATTTTTGGCATGTTAGTTAAAGCAAAACACAAAATCAGTTTTAAAACTGTATCACAGATATAAAAGTGCATTTGGTGCACAAACTATTTGTGGATATTTCTAAAGCAGGGCCTCAGTGTTTAGGACACCACCCACAACTGCTTCAGCTGTTTTCAACAGCAACCTCAGATTTTATGGCAATCAACTGAATCAGCCTGAGACACCTTGGCATGCTATTGATTAGGTTAAATACATGATAGCTTTCATGCATGTTGTGATACACAGGAAAAGAAATTCTACAAATATTTTTGGCTTATATTTTTTTGAAATCAAATAATTCATTTTTTAGGCACACGTGGCTACATTAATGATGAAGTCACATTTCTTTGCTGTTCCTCTGGGAACCAAATTACTAGGAAACAGAGCATAAATATGCTTTCCAGATTGTGGAAGCATCTAGGACAGATAAATCAGATGTTTTGCTTCTACCTCGAGAAAACAAGGACATGACTGCATTTTGTAATGTAATGTGAAGATTATAAGGCAGTCTCCATAATTCTTTTTCTCAATCTCCACATAAAAAAAAATGGCCAAATGCATAAATAGCATAGGCAACATACTAAAAAACATGCTGCAATAGTGGGGTCTAGGAGACAAAAACAATTCTGCCTGTGTTTCCATACCAATTGCTTGAGGAATAAAGGAATGACTAGTTACAGCATGGTCTCGTAATTTTAGAACTGCAGTTAAAAGTACAGAATCTGATACTTCCATATATACATCAATGTGTGTATGTAAATAAAAATTCACAGATTAAATCTGCTGTTCTTGTCTCATTTCTCTATTTGTTCCTGCAGATGGAAAGCTTCAATAGTTTGCCATTTTTGTGGGACGAGTGTCCCACAGATACCACTGACTAATAACTTGCCATCTGGTAGTCTGAACCACAGCCAGGGTCACATCTTATCACATCTTAGAAGAATACTAATTTGAACATTTTTCCTAGTCATGTGAATTAAAAAGCTGAGGTAGTTTCTTGATGATTTTCAAAGACAGATAAATTTATCAAGAACCAAAATATCCTCAAGATGTATTTTCCAGGTAAAAAGAAACAGGCCACACTGTGTTTCTGAAACTGATTTTAGCCTTCCTCATTTCTTAACCTGTGTTAAACAGCCTCTAAACTTGGACTTGTGTGAATACAAATTTTTAGGCAAAACTTTTTTCCAGATTCATTGAGGAAAAGAAACCCCCATGGAAAGCTGCATTTTAGGCCAAAATGTATGACCATTCTAGGAAAAAATGGATATTTAGTAGCACAAAAATGGTTTAATCGCAGTTTCATATTTCTACTTGGAGAGTTTTGACAGAAAAGTTTAGCTGTCCTCAATTTGTTACAGACTTGAATGGGAAATTGATTCTTTTTCATACTATCAAAAACAATTCCAATGCAGAGTCTCTTTGTATGCTTCAAATAGAAAAATAATACCTAAAAAGGTGATGCAATCTTTTTGATTTAATGAACTGGGTTTTCTTTCCTTTCTAAACTCAAAGGATACATTATGTTGTATAGTTTGTGTTGATTTTATGTTCCGTTATTGCTTATTTATTATTCTAGATTAGAATACACATAAGTAAGTTAATCATACATTCAAATGTAGTGTCCTTGCATTCGATAATAACCACATTCTTTTTAAGCTAGTTCAAGCCCTCTGCTAGCTTCAAGCTGCCTGATCTTTTCACACAGTCCTGTGCGGGCAGAGAGAGACATGGAAGGATTTTACCTGCTGTGTAAACACTTGAATATAGACAATGTTTGCAAAGTTAGAATGATGGAAAGGAATGCGGCTGTAAAATTTCTGGGAATATATCCTACTGAATCACTATACTACTTTCACAGATCATCCTTCCCAGGAGAGAGGAGTCTATAAAGTCTCATTGTTTGCAGTAGTAGAACAAATATCAGACTCTTCTGTAGCAGATACCTTTTGTCTTGTAAGAGACAAAGCTAGAGCTTTGGAACATTTCCTGAATTATATGAATGAGCCACTGTGTGATTCTATCATATTTTTTTTTATTTTGTTTGGTGGGGGTTCTTTAATATAATGCCTTTAGAAGTCCATAATTTCAAATAACGCTTTAATTGTTAGTATGTCACTCCTAGGAGATTTCACTCATTATCCAAAAATTTCTAACACATTCTCAGGCTGTCCTAAGACTTTTTTTGTGCATGGAGAAAATATGCTACTTTAATTTTTATTTTTCCTATATAGGGGCCTAAATATCAGCTCTGCTAGAACAAACAGGGTTGATACAAGCAATGTCCATTAGTTTTGTTTAGTAAAAGCTTATGCCATATCTGTAAGATAGAGGAATTTTAGCAGGGGTTAGTTTTTTACATTTCTTCTAACATGATTCCTTCTAGATGCAGAGTATGTGGAGAATGGACTGCGTTTTCATTTCTGAGGATTAATAAATGCCACCTACAAAATGTATGGTATGCGGTACACAGGCCTGTCAGTTATCTGCAAGTCATCGTGTTTGGATATGATAATAATATTTTTGTTCTTGGCCTGTGATGCTGAAAGTCTTATTATTGTCTTTTAAAAAAAAAGTGAGAAAAAGTGTAAAATAAAATATCCTTGTGACAGAATGAGCTCTGAAATCACTGAGCATTTTTAAGTTCTTGAACTATTAGGGCATCACATCAATGAGGCATGCTGCCCCTTACCTATTTTATCTGTATTTCCTCAGACATTTTCATTTGGAAATACAAAGAGGCTGCAGAAGTAAACTGCTGCCTTGCACGTAGGCAGCTCCAGTTCCTAATTATTTTTCTTGTTCTCTCTTTTTAGCTGCTGGTAGGTGAGAATAAAAGCATTCGAGCTTTAACTGTTGTTGTTTACAGTGAATCATTGCCTATTGCGCACACTGTGAAAACGCTCCAGCAATCACTGAATATGACGTGAAACGTTTCTTTATAGAAGCATATTTTTCACTGATCTGTCTTTGAAAGATCAATCACCAAACATATGCTACAAGCTGAGTACAGAGAGAAAGATGGGAATATGGTGAGCGTTTTTGTGCGATGATTCATACTGCCAGGGTAAGTAGATGTTTCCACAGTCTCCCAGCCATTCTCTACCTAGCAATAATGTTTATATATAGAAATGAAATTCTACTTTTTCAGTTTCCGAAGTTTGAATAGTTCAGAAGAGGGCAAAAATTAGCTGCAAAGTAAATACACTTTTAGCTCTTCCTGGCTACACTTTGGAAATACAAAAAAGAGCGAAAAAGAGCCTAGGGGTGTGTTCTGTTATCTTTTCATTATTTTATAAAACAAGTACCAAATAAATAATGTTCCATTTCCATCAGCTTTTACGCCAAAGGAGCTTATACATGACATGGTTATACTACTTGCTTATGTATGTACATGTACTGAAAGTATAAGATACATGAATGCTTATACTCAATGTCCGCACGTATATATATGTAGTGCACAATCAGAAACAGGAATGTTTTGTTAGGCTTATGGTCACTGAACCAATTCCAGCTGACCACTAAGTTGTATGTAATACAAAAGAAATGACTTATTTATTTACATGCTGTTACAGAGTACTTCCTTCTTAGAAACATTACAACATTCCCAACAATGACAAAACAGTGAATGAGATGAGCTGGAAAAGGAATCAGTGCCCCAAAAATATCCCCTGCACTCATAAGGCCCAGCTTCTTGCCACCCACAGCACAAGTGTAAGACATAGGCAAGAGTGACACAAAGACAGACAGCAACGAGCCCCTCAAGAGACAGCAAAGCAGTGCAAATTCATCCTACCCATCTGAAGCACAGCAACAGAGTTCAACTTAATCTGGGTTTTTGCATGAAAAGCCAAATTCGAGAACAGTCTCTGTAACCAAGGCTGGCTGTGTCACATGCTTAGATTGAAAAAACAACTCCCGCCCTCTAAAATGCAGTTGAAAGTGATTATAGGCTACTGACTCACGGCGGGTGAGGTGGGTGTTGCGTTTTGTAACCCGGAATCCTGTCATAGCATACATGAGGAAATAATGAAACAGGTCCCTTGCAAACATTCAATTTGTACCCAAGTAAACCTCTGCATCATCTATCCCTTCCACAGCACAACAGCCAGTTTGCATGGAACAAGTCCAAAAATCTTTGGAATTAGAAAAGACAATACTTCCTGCAGTACTGGGAAGACCCAGTTTGTGAGGTTAAAGAGATCTTAGGAAGTGTCTACTTACTCTTGTTAATAAAGAAGCTTTAGATATGAGTTCATCCTCAAAGAAAATGTAACACTTTCATGTTACTTACCCATTCTGATAATATTCCGTGGTTTTTTTTTATTTATAGAGAACGTGATTAAATCTACACGTGATGTTATATCTACACGTGATGCTAGAAGCATCTGGTAGACGGAGGAATTTACAAGAACTCAAAACAATCTTGATTAATTGGAGAAATTATCTGCAAATAATAGGATGTGATTCCAAAGCCAGCAGCAAAACTTGCAGTTTCAAATTTACATGCCCGTCTGTAGGCTGAAATAAGTAGTTGCACAAATACAAGCTGGAAAACAACTGCTTGGGCAACAGTTCCTATGAAAAGGATCCGAGTTCATAGTGGTTTACAAGCTGACCATATGAGAAGTGGCAGATGGTGGAGAAAAGCACAGGTTCAGTATGGAAAAATCAGAACCATTGAGAGCATGAAATGATCTTTTGGCTCTCTGCAGCTCTAGTCTAGTATCTGGGCATTAACAGGGCATTCTGGCACCATGCTCCTAAAGAGATAGATTTAAATTGCTGCACTGAAGATTTGGGCTAAGCTTTGAGTTAAGCAGATCAACAAGAAGGATTGTGAGGAACTGGAACAGACTTATCTGGGTGGTTGTATCATTTCCAAAAGTAGAGGTCCTTATGGTTAAGGCTAATCTGCAGTTGGATAAGATGAAGTATAGTTTAACATGAGTTAGGGTATAGAATTAGATCAGAGGACATCTCAAAGAACATCCACTATGACTCTGTGACGTGCAGATTGTTTTAAAATTTAAAATGCTGTTTGAAATGAAAAATCAAACAGTTTCACTGGGAAACTTTCAGAACAAATCATCCTGACACTTTCACAGTCAACCATATTTTTTTCATCCCCCAAAACTTGCTAGACTGTATCTCATTTCAGCAGTGGCTTCAGCTACTTCAGAGGTGTTTCTTCTTTCAGCATAGCGAAAGGAAGGCAAAACTATTCCATACAACTGAACCTTTGATCATAATCTTGCAACGTCAGCTGCCACAAATATCTTGTTTTGTATTTCTCCATGATGGACATAGTACAGCTGTACAGATACACCAGCCATTAGGTTTTCTTACTCTGTTTCCATCTGGATATTAAGAGGTTAAATGGGAATAGGAATTTGATATAGTAGGAAGAAAAAAAAAAGCAGTTTCTGCAACCTGAAGCTTTGTGGGAATCTACTTGAAAAGTCTTGGAAGCAGACTGAGGTGTTTTTCCTATTACACAGTATGTTTTCAGGTGCAGAGATCTGATTAGAAAATTGCTCACTGGCATTCTCAGGCACATAATCAACTATTTAGGAGGCATTTACAATGTGCACTTCAGTGCACACAAAGGTCTGAGATGTTTTTCCAATCGGCTATTGTGTGCCGCATGCCATTTCAGATCACAGATTCATGCTGTGCCACGCGTCTGTCTCCCAAGAGAACACAAACCCACAGGAACAGGGATTCCCATGGAGGCAGAACAGTCCCTAGAGTTACAGAGGGGAGAGGTCCTGTGCCTTACAGCCCTTCTCAAGAGTCCTAAAGCGTGCTGAGCTTGGAAAAGGACAAGGAATATGAAAGTGCCTCCCCAAATATCCCTGATCAAAGAAAGGGCTTGCCATTGGTTTTCTTTGGGGTGCTAGTATCAGAAAAAAAAACATTTACAGGAGCCGTGTGATTATATATTACCCCCATCTCATGGTATCCCCACCAGAGCTTATAAAGGAGGAGGGCAGTGCCTGTCCTTCCTACTACTTTGGTAAGGAGGAGGGAGCAGGGCGAGCAGGATTTGACAGTGGGACTGTCTAGAAGCTGAACAGACGAGATTAAGGAGACATAAATGCATAAGTGAGGAGGGGACATAAGCCTGCCCCCAGGCTTTCTGTATTTCATACAGATAGTTGAGTTTTAGGAACTTTTCCTGCAACTATTTCCTATATACTCATCTCTATGATACTCTCCCACAGCTTTTACTATGGAAAATATATTCCAAAGATAATGGCCTCTATGAGATTTTGGAGTCTTTTAGAATCGCAGCCTCCCCTCAGAGGAAAGATGCATTCGTCTGCTGTACATTTATTATTTTAACAGGTACCTCATTACAAGAACATCACTAAGATGAAAAATCTCAGGAAGACAGTTTGACAAGGTGATGGCTCAGGGGCACTCTGCCTCTGCTTTGGGATGCCTGGGGAGCGCAGCAGAGCTCTGAAAGAGACGTAAGGTAGATTTAATTACACTGTAGAAATGTTTCCAATTCAGGTCATGGTGGCGGTTACGGAGCGCCGCAAATTGCTGTGATGAAAGCGTCCCAGCTGGGATGGCAAAACTGACATGAACTATTCCAAGCAAAACAACTCCCTCTCCTTCTGGTGTGAAGGAGGAAGCATGCCAAAGAGCACTTCAACTTCCAATTTGCATCAGAGACAAATATTTCCAGGGAAAATTTCACATGTGTCCCTTTGCCAAGCTTTGTGCTACCACAGCGAAGCTTGGACCAAACAGAACCTTTCCGCAATCATGTTTTTAACTTACACGTGGTAAGGAAGTAAGATATAGATCAATCTAGCTACAAAATCTTAACTAATCACTCAGTACTTCATATTTTAATATTACTGTATTGGATGTTGCAGATTATTTGTTTTCTGAAGACAGTTAAAATTACGGGTATTTTTTCCTTTTTTTCAGATGTATCAGTATCTCTCCAAGGCTGAGGTAAACAAAGAGCCACAAGGAAACAGTGTCAGGGGAGAGGCAGAGAAAAGGCAAGAGAAGAGAGAGGGACTACATGGAGGGAATAATGAGGCAGGATGCGACCAAGAGCAGACTGATTATTTTTGTATTTTCTTTGCTTACCACAAGAGGGCATCAATTAGCTGTCTGTGCTAGAGACTCTCATTTACAACTTGGGAGCAGATGATGTTCCCGTATCATCCAGCTCTGCACCAAGCTGACCTACAGAGTTTGGATTCAGGCCCAGAGTTCCTGCACTTGCAAAGGAAGCTCTTTGCACTCTGAATTTTGTATTCGAGAAGTTTGTTTCTCCTGCTTGCCTTCCTGGGTAAGATGCGGTTTTCATGAAAAAAATGTAAATTCCCACCACCAGGCCCCAGGCTAGATGTACATGTTTTTTTTAACAGCTGTAAGCTATTGAAGTCTTGTATGAGAGTGGATAGAGAGGAGGGCTTCTGGGAGAGGAGCAGCATCTCTCACTGAGGTCGCCCCTTCGAGGGGTGTGTTGGGCCAGCGGAGCTCTTGCTGCAAGCACGAGGACAGAAATAGCAAGGGGAAGCACCAGGGTCAAGGAGAAGGAAGTGCTGGCAAAGAAAGGAGAAGTGAAAAGAGCTACTGAACAATAGAAACCATCTTGTTTTGTCTAAACTCCATTGATATTTCTGAGTTTACCCAAATGACGGGATCCAGGAGAGTCCCCATATATCTCTCCAACTGTATTGTCTGAATGATTGAAAAACATTAGCAGGAACTATCCATCCGTGAGAGGTGTTGTCTTTATATACAGATATATATAGACATAACAGTGCTGGGGAAACTCTCATCCGTAACATAGAAGAGATCTGGGAAATCATTACTCCTGTTATTATGGGAAACAAGCAATAACGAAGCACTCCTCTGGAATTACTATTACAAACTTTAAAGAACTGGGAGTTTCTCTATTTAGAGGGGTTGTTGCTAATAAATCAGTCAACCAAAAGCAGCTCTCTGTGCTGAACACCCTGTAGCTGAGCTGCTTGCAGAACAGGCTACCACACCTCCACTCCGACCGTTGAACGCCGCTTCTCTTCTGCTTCGCCATGTGGCACAGACTCCCCCACGGCCCCCTTGGCCATGTTAATGAAAACCTGGAGCATCCCACTTGCAGTCAGCATCGCCGTAGTGATGTAAAGGTGAAAGACTTGGGCAGGCCGAGTTCAGCTGAACTGAGCCCTGAACAGCTGAGGGCTCTTCAGTGATTTATGCCAAAGCCAGGGCTTACCAAGAAATGCCACCTTTTAGAAGCTCCCGCTGTTTACAGGCATAATTCTTAAAAGGTTGTGCTGATTCTGCTAATAGAAGTGTTTTGTTTAGTCTGAGGTGTATGACATTAACCCCATGGACAGCACAGCCCCAAAAGTTTCTGCTGTATCAGCTTGGGGAAGCTGTAGTCCTCAAACCCAATCCTCCCCTTGCTGGGGATATTGGGAATTAAGCGCAGGAGAGGCCTCCACCCCCTCAGAGAGAGCCCTCTCTGCTGCACAGTAGCTCAGAAGAGCCCCTCAAAACTGGTATCCTGCATGAGAGGATGAAATAGCTCATGCTGCAGAAGGAGAATATCTGCAGCTGAGCCTCTGTACATCTGCTGCGAAACAAAAGGCTCAGCGTGAGAAGCAGGAGAAAAGAATAAATGCCAGGAGATTGACGGGAGCTTCGGGAGACTTCTGATGCCTGTGACTAGCCCGACTGTGTCATTTTCTGTTGAGCTAATGCACATATCTTCTGTCTTTAGACAGCCTTAGAAATTAAATGACAACGCAGAATTACATTTATTTACTGTTAGCGTGCTTACAAGTATTTCTCTGCATGAATAAGCAAACGCACTTCTCAATAGTTTATGTCTTGGGAGATACCCAACTAAGGCACTGCACGCCTGGAGTTTACATTGCTTTCAGCAAGTAACAGGGAAAGCCAAGTGGGAAGCAGAGAAAGAAGAGAAAAATGTGATGCCTGACATTTATTCCTAATTTCTGAGTGGAAAAATACCTCTTCCGCTGTGGGGGCTGTTCTGAAGTTAAACAGTATAAAGACTAATTTATTTTTTATTATTAAAAACACTTTCTACTGCTTTTGGAGAATCATATCTTGTATGACTAGCATTAGGCTTAGAACAACCTGGACAATTTATATTACAAATAATATAATTTTACAAATAATATGATTTCTTTAACTAGTTGACCCAACCAAGTGCACTGATGTGGTTATTTTGATCACGCAATCTCCCTTAACGCTGAATTAAATGTTATCTGATTTGTTCAACATAACAAGAATGTAACTGTCAACATTCAAAATCCCACTAGAAACAGAAAAGCACTCTGCAGTTCTTCTTAATCAATTAGAAGAATGCAAGGGTTGTTGTTGTTGTTGTTGCTGTGAGTTTAAAATATTATCAGTCTATTTGAGCTAAGTGTTAAGTTGAGGTACGTCTGATCCAGTTCTTTTCCTCACAGAGGCAGCAGAGCTGTGGCCGCTGCTTTTGGCGGAGCAAGGCTTGGGTCCGCGGCGACGGCAGGTTACAGCCCGCCAGGAGAGCGAGCAGATGTCTACCAAGACATTCAAGCAGTTCTGCTTGAAAATAAGACAGGCATCGTGTTTACCATTAGGAGCCATGCAAGATTTTAATTAAGAAATAACGTCAGCAGCATATAATGCTGTCCCGGAAAACAGTCTCCTGCTGTTGGATGTAAACCAAGACAGTTCCTGAACATAAACACTGAGAGGCAAATGTTTCCAAAGCAGTAGACATGTATCCGTGGGATATCTTTCCATTCAACTGTTTCTCTCAAAGCAGGTGGTTTAAAAAATGCAATACATCAGTGACCATGGATGCAGCACAGTGACACTTGTTTACTGCTAACCAGCCTGTGCCCACGGGAAGGAAATTCCTCCGCATTATTTGTTGCAGAAAGGGGCTTTTCTTCAACCAGAAGTGATAGATTCTGATCCTGGACCTCAGGAGGTGCCGAAGGCTGCCTCACTTGACACAGGCTTTTGCCACGTTCCTAGGGTTGTTTGCAGCTCTGCTCTGCAGCTGCACAACACAGAGACATACAGCATCTCGCCCACAGATGTTCTGCTAGAGAGCAGGCACGTTTTCAGCTTTGTTTAAAACGCCACCACACAGGGCTGTTTTATTATCTTATCCTGCAAGTCGGATGCTTAGGAGGCTCAGCCAAAAATAGGGACCCCACTCCATTAGGTAAGCATCTCCAGTAAGTCTGGTTTCAAACTGAATTCAGAGCAAACTCTGGTATTCACTGGCATTTGTCCTCTGTGAATTTCAGCTGTTCCGTAAATTAAAGTACTGAATGACTCCATATGATTTACAGATATTGCTATGTCTCCACTGAGACAAGATTTCAGTTATATCTATAGCTAAAACAGATTTCAAGAGCCTGTCCAGTAATTAGGAATGAAATTAGTAAGTATTCTTGATGAAAACAGCAAAAAATTGAAAACTACCATGAAAGCAGAAGACAAATATTTCTTCACAGACATAGAAACAGCTGGAATAATCAAAGAAACTTAAGGGTGTTAGACCTTATTCCTGTTGATAAAGTGTTTGTTTCAAAGCATATGTTCAAGAAGTGTGTGTAGATCTCTCCTAAGCTTCTCTGAGAAATCTCTCTGAAGTTCCATGTTTTCTCTAAATGTCACTGAAAATAGCCTGGCATTAAACATTCCCTTAAAATGTCTAAAAGTTAAATATTTTAACACGTCGGTAAGGAAAACATAGGCTGTGTCACTGGAAAAAAATTTCCTGGCAGGAAGATTTGCAAAGCTGTGGAACAATCTCTGAATAGAAGTGATATTGCTGTATTTTGCATTAAACATTTCCAATTAAATGGAGCCATTCTCTGTGAAGCATAACCTTGCAGAACAAGCCTGTTTTGGAAGATCCACATGTAGCTCAGGTACAAATTCAATGAGAGTTTTACAGTCTTCCATGGGCCCAGGGTCACATCTTTAACCTACTGGAGTATCCAATCAAAATTGTAAGGGCAAGAGGTTATTCTTATAAAATAAACCCAGACATTTTCTTTTTCTACCTATTTTCGCTGTATAAGCAATTTCCAATGCTAGAAGTTCATATGTGACATGAATAAGGAAGAAAGATGCATTTTTAAATTTCCCTTTAAATAAAATTGGATGCTTTGAAAGGATGATTTTCAGTTTGAATATGCTGGAATTGTTTTTAACAGCATTCAAAATACTTCAAGACATACAAACAATACGTCTTGAAGCCTCCCTGGCCTCGATTTTCACTTGCACTGCGACCTTTTCTGTCTAACTGATGGACATAGACCCTCTAAAATAGAAATGTTAGAGTGGCTCCAAAGGTTCTCACCATAAATGAAAATCAGGCCTACTGAGTTGAAAGAAAATTAACTCTGCAATGAAGAAAATTAAATGCATCTCCTTGAAATAAATGTTAATGATGCAAAGAAGGAGAAGTTCAAATGAGACGCAGAGTCGAAGGGCAATGCACAGGATGCTAAGTCCAAAGAGAAGCAGATAGCTCCGAAACACACAGAGTACTCTAAATAGAGACAAGCCATCCAAAGGCCCCTAGGTCTACTGATTCCACTGCTAGGTTGTTTTTAATACATTTTTATTTTCATTTTTAGATGGGGCTTCTCTTCATTTCATTGAAATGGTCAAAATCTTGTTCTGAATCATGTCTGAAAGAAGCCGGGCTACTCTCCTAAGAGTATTCAACTTACTGAGGCATTAAATGCATTCCTGACTGCACCGTTCACAAAACTGCAACCGTGCCAGACAATGTGGCAGGGGAAGGGCATACTAAATCCAAGATGACACTTTCTTCTTCTTTCTGTGAAAAGTCAAAACACAGAGCGAGTGGCAAATGTTATTAGATTGATGAACATTCACGGAGTCGTGGGGAAAATATAGAGTTCAAGATTAAAGAGAATTTATTATGAACTTGGCCACCTGACCAAATGATGATCAGCCAACGCATGAAAAAGATCAGTGCAAAACCTGACACAATTTCAAGCTTTCTCAGGGAAGTATTACAGAAGCTGTCAGGCACAACTGCTTCATTTGCTGCCAATAAATTGACTGTCTCATTTCTGAGTTTGGGCTGTCCTGTTCACTTAAATTGATATGCTTTAAATACTATATAATATTGCTTTCTTCTGGTATTTAAAACTAAAATGTTCTCAGTGATTATGCGAGAAACTGGAAAGCAAAACAAATAATAAAAAAAAATCAGTAATCCCAAATTAAAGCAAAACTATCAAGATTTCTCAGTACGCATTATATTTTTCGTTTATAAGAGAATACAAATGTGCCATAAACCTCTCTAAAGCCTTTGGATACAGAAGCAAAAACACAGTGAGATCCACTTTTTCAGATCTTAGATTCCAAATAAATTAAAATTAATGCATTATCTTTAACAATGTGATTTATTTTACCAAGTTCAGCAGCAAGCAGTCGTGTAATTATGTGTGTGTTTAATGTGGTTTTTCCTACACTAAAAGTTTAGCCAACCACTTCAAAAAGTCAGGCTACTCTACATTCAAAGGAACAGCATTCCAGATTTCTGGAAGAGACTTGGACTCTGCTCTCCACTTAGGAAGGGAATCACAGCAAAAGTCCTTCTTCAGGTATATGGTATGAAAACTCAAAAGGGTAGCAAACTTTATTAATTTGTTTTACCATTTCTTTGGTCAAAGTAAGACGTATAATAAGCTACTCACTACTTGCCAGGAGTTATGTGAACTTATTTATGCTGTCAAAAATAAACTTTGCAAGAAAAAATGTTGAAAATAACCTTTAATTTAGTCAAATCAGGGCTGAAATATGTTTGCATGTTGCCAACTGCCTATCTGAAAGAGACATGTCCTCTGTATATTTATGTGTAACACAGGGAGAAAAATTATAGATTAGTAGTAGTTGGCTTTAAGAAAATATCAACTGAAAAATCATAGACCAGACAAATGTTTTAAAAACGAATGTTTCGCATGTGTAGCATGTCGGATTACACAATGTTTCGAGGGAATCTTCCAACGTCCACCACAAGACATACCTGATATTAAAAATTGGTTTTCTCTCCCAAGAAAGGAAGGAATGAAGAGACTGAGTTTATCAAATGAGCAATCAGCTGTCCACAGCGAACTTGAAAATGAAGTGTGGGACCGACGCGATCCTGAAGGTGACATTTGTGTGCGTGCGTGCCCCGACGACACCCCAGCTTCGCTGTGACCTTCTCGGTGCCTACAGCTTCTCTCTGCCGCTCGGGTGCAAGACGGTTCCATTCACTTCGAGTTTGCATCAAGCAGGCTGCAAAACGGAGCCGTTTATAAGACTTTAATTGTCCCATCAGCCACAGACAGGCAAAGCTCTCTGAGCTCGTCTCCTGTAAAGCTTGTTACAGAAGATTTAACATAATGAGTGACAGGCTCCTCATTAGGAAGTGAAGGCATTGGGAAGATTTAGTCCAAATGAAGGAAGTTTGCAGCCACAAGCTGCTGTTTTCTGTGGAAAACATTGCAACATGCATCCCCACAGGAACTGTAGACTGGGATTTGTCGCCTCCGCTGGGTTATTAATGAGTGTGTGCGGTTGGTGCAAATGAGTCGTGCCGAGCTGCAGCAGATTCCCCTTTCCTTAAATGTCTCATTACAGCATATGTCAATATGGCAAGGTTACCACTGCTAGATGCAGAGAGGCACTCACTCACAGACATGAATATTTGAATTTCAGCAGTGATCTTTTAAAGCCCTAAATATTAAACAGTGTTTTCCATGCAGAAATGAAATAGAATCTGAGAAAAACATCATTAATTGCATTTTGAGGTGTTTTGCTGCATGACACTATATATATGATTGTTGAATGAAGATGATTGAAACTGGGATTTTTTAAGACTTCCAGATTAAACCGTAAGCAATAAGGCTTTGATTGCCTAAAAAGAAAATCCCCTTGTTTCAAAATACTTTTTTTTTTTCTGAGGATGATTGAATTTTTCAAAATAATCACATTTTATATGCATCACTAATGAAAATCATTAAATAATCTTTTCAACATAACATAAAACTAAAATGCAGTTCTTCCAGCCGTGGTCACGCAAGATGTGTGCTATGCTTTAGAAAACATAATGAGGAATAAAGCCTACCTGTATCAGGAAGGTTTAACCAAGGGATTTTTTTCTAAATGTCATGGTGTTTGTTATGCAAAATAGAGGCATTGCCAATCTCCTGCACTAAGCAACCCCAGACAATAGCCATGCGTCATCAGCTATTCTTTTTGTGCAGAAATATACCAGGCTAGATCGGTCTCTGAGGGGCTATCCTTCGCAAACTATAAGCAAAAAAACCCAACATTGTTATGTCCACTGGAAACATCCTCTCTCCCTCAGCAGAGGCATCGCATCTCTCTTCTTAATCCTCTCTGGAGCAGTGAGAATCCCAAGAGATCTCGCACATGAAGCACTCTGCCCCTTTCCTTCCAACATCTCCACAGCAGTATTTTAAAGCATCTTTTGTAAAGATTAATACAGCAAAATAATATGTGTGGCACAAGTTTTCATGGAAGCACTCATGAAGAAACCCCAAGAAATTTGAGGAAATCAAGCACACATTTCACTGAGGGATGCTAACATGGAGATTTAAGAACACTGAAACGGGAAAGCACAAGAGCACCAAGGAAAGAACAGTTTAAATCTTCACCCACATGATTTGGAGAGTATAGTTCCATGAGAAATCCAGGGACAGATTTCCTTGCGTACATTATTTATCACATCCAGTCTATTGAATGCTGCAAGTAAAACTAATAATTAGCTGTGAATCGATGAATTTTTAATGGCATTTCAAGTAGAGCCATTTTATTCCACAATAAATCTAAGGAAAGGCAAGGGTTTTTTTAAGAAGAATAAAATGTTTCAAAATGCTGTGACTTTAAATTAATTTATGTTGAACACAGTGGGTACCAGAGTCAGTTCTCGTCGCCATGACAACAGACACTGAAAATTTAAACATCCAGCGACAGGCTGAATTCCCCGCAAAGCAGCTTTTGTGCATTAAAATTATATACTAGTGAAGCACTAGATCTATATACAAACTATTGTTTTTCAAGCAGACAGCTTAATTACCAGTTTTAAAGAATTAAACTATATAGGCACTATGTTTATTATATAAGTTTCTGCAAGACTTAGATAGTGACCTGAAACTCACTCTGGAAAGGGCTCGAGGAGCCAATTCCCTGAGGTTGTCCAAGGAAGATGCCTTTTGTAAATGGGGCGATTTCACTGTCGGTCCCTCGCATGTCTCTGCTAAAGGGCTCGCTGGAAGGGGTCTCGCCCAGCACCCGAGAGCAAGCCTGGCTCTCGCTGCTCCTGCTATGCTGAACATTTGGAAGGCTGATGATGCATAATGATTACTCAGATGGCTCTTTAACAAGCTACAAAATTACCAGGTTTGAAAATGGATGCGCTGTGCCCGCGCACAGCCGCGGCTGTGGGGTAACAAGGCTGCCCAGCTCCTTTCGAGGCAGAAGGTGGATTTTTTTTCCTTTTTTTTTTTTTTTTTTGGCCCTGAGCACAAGGCTCTGCAAGTCATTGGCATTAACTGAAGCACTTTAATAGCTACCGGTCCAACTTTCTACTAAAAGGAGATGGCCACAAACCAAAACCGCTACCTGCAATCTGCACCCTGAAAGTAATGTGCCCTTGGGCTGTGCACAGGGCGCGTGGGCAGAAGGCCCTTGGCTGCACGACCACTCTCAGGCGGCAGCTCTGAGGTGGCTCAGACCACAGAGGATTTAACCAAGAGTCCTGACCACAGGGTATATTTAGCCCCTATATTAATGCTGGGAAAACAGCCCTATGATCCGTCATTGAAATCCTGCAGGTTATTTTCAAGGCCACCCATCATCTGAAGTTAGCAAGTCTAGTTTTCCCTCTGGGTCATGCCAAAGGTTTCATTCACATCTTGTCAACAAATTACCATAAACTCTCTTCTTTTACTTTGAGAATAGGAACACCACTGCCACAACAGTCACTTACGGCATGAAGTATCCCAGAATGGCATTAGACAGCACACACAGCAGCGGGGATGATTTTTAATTAAGAGGCAATGAAGCAGCGGGTTGTGCAACACCATAAGGAAAGCTAGAGCATGGTTCTCCAGAACTGCCGAGTAACACAGCAAAGCACACATTGATAAAACACCTTTTTGAATTTGGAGACTATTAATTCCTCAGCATAGAACAGTCCAATACCGACACAGAACTATCTCAGTTTTAAAGCTGAATGTGTTCCCTCCTCAGATCTCCTGGAATAGCTCTTTATTTTCGCCCGCATTACAAAGGGAGCGAATGCATCCAATGACTAAGAGACAAAAGCATCCGCTTTGGTGATTCATTCTCGCTCAGAAAGGAGCCCGCACACAACAGTATCAAAGAAAAATGCATTTTCTTAGCAGAGATTTCTGGAGATCTTCTTTATAGCAATTGTATACATGCCACAAAAGCAAATCACTCAAGATAGGCCTGTGCCAAAGCTTGGGGAAATAACAGCATCTCCTACTTTTATATCCTGCCTGTGACTGAGAGCAGTGGGCGCAGCTCCAGGATTGCTTACTCTTCACTGAAATACAGCCGCCTCAGGGACACATCCTGTTATTGTTGGGCCCCTTGGTATAATAGTAAATTTTCTGAAGTAGAAGTTCTCCCCATGAAAGGCAAAGCAAATAGTGACAAATATTGCAATTGAAATAAAAGCCATGAAGTTGTTACAGAGGAAATAATTTCATCCTTTTTTTATCTGAAGAGGTGGCTTGTTTTACTGATTGCACAAAAGTGAGATGTTTTCTCAAAATCAAATGCAATTTACCATTATGCTTATTTTGTGGAAAACATCTCAATTTTTATATCTAATCAAAATCAGCATTTCTCTTTATTTGACACCTGATGTCATCCTAGGCACACTGCAGGTGCTTACTAGGAAAACAGAGGTATCTGTGACAGGTGGCCCGCAGAAATTCTCTTAATAAGACATGGAAACTGACATCATAAATGCAGCGTCAAATTATGTAATCCTCATACAACAATGCCTCAGTAAAAGCCGAGACTCTTGGCAATCATGTCTTGCTATATGCAGCATTGCACTTGGACCCATGACTGACAGCAAATGCTTCAAATAAGATATTCTAACATAACACCTTCTGGTGTTTCTGAATCAGCAGAAAGCTTGCAATTAACCCAAGAAAGCCACACTCTCCTCTGCTTCTCTTAAGACTGCAGGCACTTCCAAGCTCTGCAGCTGGCCCCTTCTCCCCTCCTGGCTCCCAGAGCTTTTGTCAAGAACAGGTAGTGGCACAGCCTGCTGTCACAGAGGAATTCAAGTACTTCTGGGCAATGTTTGCTGGAAGCCAAGGCAAAATGCTAATGGCTGAGCTGCTGCAGAGACAGATTCCATGGCAATGCTCAATTGCATTTTTGGATCATTGAGATGGAACATGCATTTCTTTTTGTTTGATGAAAAGAATATTTATTAGGGGGGAACCGCACAGAATTTAATATTTATTCTCTCAATCTAAAGCTTTGTAAATAATGCAGAAGGTAAACATGCTCTTGTCCTTTTGTAAGCTTAGCTAACTAGGAAGAGTATGCGGATGCTCCAATTTTGTTTTAAATGTGCAATTCTTCTTCTATAGATAAATCATTTTACAGTTCTAAACCCGAAATAATGGGATAAATAGGCCACCAGACTGCTAAAGGAGTGAGCGATGCTGGCCAACCTCAAAATTTCCAATAAGCTCTGTCTTTTTCAATATGTATCTGACAAAACATGTTCATTCACTGTGTCCCTTTCCTTTGGCATGCACACATGCACAACACAGTATAGTAAAGCACTGCTGAAGTAAGCTAAAAAAAAACATTTGTTACTTTGTCACAGAAATACACAATTCATTTATAGATCCTGAAGCCCCTTACAAGAGTGACTAGTATTATAAAACTCACTGGTATGACAAGCATGGAAACTTCAGCTAGATTTTTGTAAAGACACAGTTCCAGAGGAGAGGGAATGCAGTGAGACACCCGAGACCAAGATCTCGCTAAAGCCACCATAGGGCATCTCTCAAGCCTATCTAACATGAATAGTGGTTTTCTCTACTTGAGTTGCTATGAGATAGCAGCTATAAAAGCCTTAGGATCCTCCTCATATAAAAGGCAGGATGTGTCATTTAATCACATACTTGATAATTTTAGCCATGAGATGGCACTTAGCAGTCATGACAACCTGTTCCTCAATCTGTGAGGGCTCAATGACATTTAGCTGTAGAGCTGGCCACTTGTTGCACAGAACATCCTATTTGCGAAGGAAAATCCTGTTGCAAAAGCCCCATGCTATCCGAGACACTGCTAGCTCTGAGCATAACTGGCAGACTAGCCCTTAGAAAGAAAGAGCCCAATCAAAAAGTCCCCATCATGTATTACAGAAAGAAAAAGAAAATCAACATGCGGGGAAAGCTCTAACATAATAAAGTATAAATGAGTTCACAGAGGGAGTAGACAAATTTATGGAGGAAGGTCTGTCAGAAGCTATGCAACACAGCTGCCCCTTGCACCAAGAGCTTGGCTACTGGAAGATGTGAGGGTAGCAAGGGCTGCGCAAAGCTTGCTCAGTTCTTTATGTTTTCACCTTAAGCATCTGCCAGCCTGTTGCTGGATAGGAGAGCTGCATCTAGCTTATTTATCTGCACTGTCCGTCCAGACTTGAGCATCAGGGTTGAAAACACGAACCAAGACTTAGTCTTACCAAAGACTTGGTAAGCTCAATACCTGTTATAACACCCCAGCCTTTTAATTCAATGGGGCACACATCTACTAGTGCTGTTGCTGTTATCTTCAGGACACCCAGCTGCTGTGAGATGTTACACACAAGTTGGGAACTTGCTTCGCGGAGCGGATGAAAGAGCCATGTGTCTCACTCAGCAGCAGAGCTGAAAGCAGGTGGTTTACATATTCACTGCCAACTCATTGCAATCGTGTTAAATGCAAATTCTATCATTTGGCCTTTCTGGTTTCTTGCTTGTCAGAATAAAAGGAAACACTACCTGAAGTGATCCTCAGCATGTCATGAGTAATGGGAATGCAGGGATTTAGAGCCATCCACATGTTACCTGCTCAAAAGAAGAATAAAGTAGAAAGCAGGAGTCTGCTGTGGCTAGAATGCAAAATCATTATTTCATTTATTATTCTTCAGAAAGAGGAGAAAAAAATACTGACAACAATTCTCTCAGCTGTAAAAAATAAATGAAAATAAAAGGTTTACATGAGAGAAAGGCTCAGTGTGAATTAGCTTGAAAATAAACACCCTATTCTCTCCTGACCTTTAGCAAGTATTAGCTATATAGCTAATTATATAGATCTCTAAAAATATCTCATATAGCTACACACAATAATCAGATTTTTACTAGCAGCTTTAAACGTTTTTAGGTACATTTCTCACCAATGATGTCAATCCTTAAAACAACAATACAAAAGCATCAGGAGAAGTGTAGTGCTAGGGAAAGATGCAGCATGAAAACCCTAAGGAACAATTCCTTTTTTTCTCCCCCCACTATCAAACATGCCAGCGATACCCCACAAAGCATGTCAGCCCTGTCTGCACAAACCACCTCTCCAGGCTAAAAGATAATTCACTTTCCATACTGTGTTATCGGCAACGAGCTGACAAGGTGTTCAGAGCCAGATCCGAATCACGTTTTAAGCTGCAGCTTAGTGCCTGGGCTCAAGGCCAGCTCACTCTGGGTTCATATTCAGAGCCATAAATCTGATGAGCTCTTCTCACAAGGTATCAGCTAAAAATGACAGCCATTTGGAAGAATGGAAATTTCACAACATCAGCGGTTGTGCCGCATGTGGGTTGTATTCCTGGCCTGAAAATGGCACAGAGGTTAAAGCTCCCACACAGAACTCGGGCCTCCGCTCAGCAAAACACATTAAGCACATGCTTAAGATGATCCCTAATCGAGAAAGCACAAGCCTAGGCACATGTTTATACTCAGTCAATTGCTAAAGTGCTCTCCTGAATCAGGACCCAATTCTGGGGAAAATGAGAGCTTCTGGCAAAACAGTCTCAGATGCTCTCTATTTTCCACACGCCCCAAGTATTGCATGTTTTACAGAGAGTTTGGATTGTGAGTAAAAATTACCACAATTTATGCAAGAAATTGAGTGTCGGGCTTATTTTAAGAATACCTAACAACAAAACAGACTGGAAAAACTGTGTGTAGTATAAAGCTTGCATTGTAGCTTGCAGCTCTTACTAATACTGATGCCCCTTCCCAAGCTCTGTGACTTACCCCGGGCTCCCTGTACTGCATATAAAGCATACTTACATTTTCCCTGTAGATGCTGCTAGCATTTCAGAAGAATGGATGATATTCATGCTGCCAGATTTAGTGACTCAGCTGGATCGGAGAAAAATAATACTTCATGATTCCAATCATAATATTTGTGTATTAAGGAGTTGCTAATTTAAGATCTGGAGCTGATCTTTCAGTTCCAAACTTCCTCAACAACATGGAGCATTCAGAATTAATGTTTTCGATTAGCTCATTATCTATTTATGTCTCTGCTCTTCAAGTTCTGCCCTTGACTGGATTTTAGATCTGTATCTAGTTTAGAAGTGGATGGTCTTGATTTACCTCTCAAGTATAGTACAGTATCCTCCATATCTTTATCCCACAAAAGGTACAAAGTATTAGTGGGTTTGATAGATGCAGCAGTGGCATAGCCTCATATCTCACTTTTATGGAAAGAAAAGAAAGAAGAAATAAAGAAATCAAGGGCCAAAAACAGATCATATTTTCAACAACAGGAAGAGAAAGGAAATGTCATAGCTCCACAGCTAACACCTCAAAGTAATGCAACGGACTCTCATAGAATAATTGAAAAAGAAAAATATTTAAAATACAAGTAAAAACATAAATTAGGGGGCTTTCATACAGAACAAATTATGCTAAACATGAGAGAGGAAACATGAAGGAAAGAACTGACATGGCAGGGAGCTGTGCTGATTAGGAAGTGGGCAATTTAATTTCTTCAGGAGCGTGAAACTCCAGCATGAATTAATTTGCTTCATGCAGAGTCCTGCTGTTTTGTCTTCTTTCCTCAATCACTGTTTACTACATAAAGTCACATCTCACCTATCTTCTTTGATTGTTTAATTTTAGCAGGATTTTCTTTCCACAAGACTGTTCATACAGCTAAGCTTTACTCTGCATATAATACACAAACACATTACTTAGGGCCACAGGACCACCGAGGCTATTTCAAGTTTGAAACAATGTTGTTCCAACATTTTGCTTTTAGCAAATAATTTCCCTGAATTTTAATAAGGTATCCAGGAAGCAAGCCACAGCCACTTCTGCAACAACAGCTCCCCATCTTCTTCAGCGGGTGGCCTGCGTTTCTAAGGAATAAGGAACCAGCTCCCGCAGATAAGCAGGCGGATGAGCTCATCTCCCTAAGATTAAGCTCCACTAAACAAATAGAGCTACTTTTAGGATGCAACCAAAGAAAGAAGTCCAACAGGACAAGATTATTCTCACAGGATAGACTGAAGAGAAGGTCTAGTAGAGGGCATTACATTTCAGAAGTGCTTAGAGTACCACTTACCAGGGAAAAGTAGTCAGTAGACACCCAAAGCCTCCAAAATTTTGGAAAAAGCATTGTTTACTGAAAGAAAATATCAAGAAACAATTTATTCATTCTTCAAAAAAATAACAGTCCTGTTTTGACCACTTACCAGAAGATCAGAGACAGACTGTAGACTGCCCATACATACAAAGCAATCTCTTCTACTTAGCCCAAGTATCCCGAACTTTGGCTCAGGAACCATATTTTACAAATTTCACTGGTTTATTTGGTAAATATAAAGACAAATTCTTAGCATATTACATGAGACATGACTTGCTGCCAGTCAAACTAAATTTACAATTATACTAGATTTCATAAACTAAAAAAGTTCCTAAAGAACATTGTAATGAGAGTAGTTAAAATATCAGTCCACAAGATACCACAAAAATAATGATTATTCATCCTGAAATATTAGCAAATGAGCTTTGCATATAGAAAAAATATCCCAATCTTAATGAAAAATACTTTAAAAAGTTTCACTTTATTTCATGTTATTCAATAGCTCTGCACAACCCAAACTGTAGGAAGGTTGGTATTCAGACCAGACAGATAAAAAGAGTTTCCTCTTCACAATGTGAGATTCAGTTTTTAATGGAAAATCCTCTGTCTTTCCACTTCCACATCACAAAACCCACATAATTTCCAAGACTGCTAGAAAACTTCTAGCTGTGCTTTTCCACACCACCAGGTCTAAAATCATGGTTATCCTTATGCAGTACAAATGTAGAGAGAGGATTTTCATTATATACTTACTTAAAAGTACATTGCAATCAGTTTTGCTATTAGCAATATCAGATCAGGGATAAAGAAAATTCGAATTCCAAAGAAAAGAGACAACATTCAGAGACAAAAATTTGAGGTAAGGAAAACTACATTTAGGTACAAGCAGGAAAAGGGCACAAAAGCTCAAAGACCAGCCCTCTGCTGCTCCTCTCATATCCATCAGTTCCTACTTCCAGTTCCTTACAACAGGTTTATATAGGAATTGGCTGTATAGTTAACATCTGGTTCAGTTCAGTTAGATTCAGAGGAGCTAGGGTAAGGATATAATAAGGGGGTTTTGTTGTCTTTTGTTCTTTCTCACCTGACAGAGGTTCTTGAGAGCAGTGACTGGTTTTATCCTGAAGAACAGCCCAGACCAGAGAGCTATTGAAGCAAAATTCTGGCAACAATATACGTTGTATTTCTTTGCAACTGAGTGTAGCAAGAAAAAGTGGTTGCAAACACTTTGCATCTTTTATTTTCAATAAATGACATGTCTACTGTAAGTGTATTAATAAACAAGTTATACGGAGTATTTTCAGGATGATCTCCTGACTTTCATGAAGGTCATTGCCTGCAGGAAGAGAACACATTCTCATTGTGGTATTATGTTTTTGGTTTCTCAAAAGAGAATTATGAATTCATGAATTGAGTAAGTATGAGTAGGAAAACAAACAAACAAAAATATTTCCCAGGGAAGGGAATGCTTGCCATTGAGCTATTCAAAATAAATGCTTAAGGAGCTTTCTGCATCCCTAAAGAAAAGAAATATCTATCTTAAGCGCCTAGTAGCTCAATTCCAGGTACTTTAAATGAGACCACCGTGGTTCTTTTGCTCCACTTTTGCATGTGTGTAAGTAAAAAACACTTCTGCTGATAAAGATAGTATCACAGTGAATATACCCCAAAGGATCTAATTCTGGTATTTTCTACATTTTTCAGTGATTCAAGCCAAAACTCATTCACGTTAAATGGAAGACATTTCCCTACCCTCATTCTTGTCCCCAAGATTTAGTGTAGTAGACTTCCAGTATATTTAATATTCATCTATTTATAAGAATAAGTGGCATTATTATCCGCAAGGACCACTTCTAATTCTCTCCAAGGAAGTTTATTCTGAACTTCACAATGCTTTCCCAGTAAGCAGACATAACAATTATAATGGATGCTTTAGTTTAACACATAAAATGAGGCTTATGAAATCAAACGCCCACTCTGAAGTTACAACATTAGCCCGAGAGTAATCTTGCTCTTTGGTCACCTTGCTTGCTGCAAGCTCAACATGGAAAGGAAAGGAAACAATTTGCATGGCAACAGTTTGCAGCCCCCAGAAATGTGGAGCTAAAAAAAGGTCCTAAAAAAGACTGACTACAAATTGGGAAATTGTTTCCCTAGGTTTGAAGTGGAATCCTGACAGACACTATACCTTCTGCCTCTAGCTGACTCTGCAGAGCGGGTGGGCATCACCTTGCCATTTGCTGGACTTCCAAGTCAAGAGCCCTTGAGGAAGTCGCCGGTGCAACGTGAGGCTGAAGGAGTAATCGTGGGCATTAATCACGAACCGCAAGAGAAGAAGTGAAGGTTTTTTTCTTTCTTTTTTTTTCCCTGTGCAATTGTTTCCGCTGCTTCAGAGCATCAGGCATTACCACACAGTGGCTTCAGTGCCTCTCCCCAGAACTTCTAGTTGAGCAACCTCTTTTCCGTTTGCTTTGCAGAACATATACTCAGTAGTTATGTCTTCATTTCAACAAGCTCTTAACGACCATGGCAAGGAAACAGAAGAAGACATGAGAAAGTGGTTCCTCTTTGGACTAGAATTGACTGAAAACGGCAGAGAGGAACAAGCTTCCGCAACCCTGATGCAGAAACCTTGTAACGGTTTGTTCATGTAGGAACAAACCATCTTTAAAAAGTCAAGCAGGACATTCAAACGTGCCCGTCCTGGGTACAACAGCAGCTCCGGGGAGTAGCTGTGTCTTTCATGGCAGTGTTGCAGCGGCTGCTCCCTTCTGTGAGCAAAGACGGGCCGGATATGCCGGAGGTGAAGGCATGGGCCATCAGCACGTTATGCTTCCTGCTCCTGCAGGAACATAAGGCGGGATGCTGCCAGGATAGCCTTTGTCTCAAATCCCTCCTTGCTAATTTTCATCTGAGGAGCATCTGGACTCCTGACAAAAACAGCAAAGTCAACACAAAAGTGTCTCAAATGTTGAGTATTCCCAAGAGATGAAATATCTCGGGCCTGACTAGGACTTCATAATGCATGGACAGTTAATATGGGAGTCCTGGGGAAGACAGCATTAGAGGAACTCTGTTTTAATCCCACATATTCTAGGGCAAGCAGCTTAATCACCTCCATTTCCAGGGTCCGTGAAATGGAGATAAATAATACTTATCTCACAAAACCACTGAGGTATATAAAAGTACTTGTACTGAAAATCATTTAGAAAGTATCACACTTTACTAGCGTTTGCCCATTAGCATGAAATTGGTTTTCAGACTGTTCTTGGCTCCTGTACGGTTTTGGTTTCAAGCCAGAGAAACATATTTTTGTCTTCTGTTTAATTTGTCTTTGCCCGTTTACTTTAAGATTTGTTCTTCTGCATGAAGTTTCAGCTGGGAGCTCCACAAAAATGCATATGTTTCTTATTTGCTGTCTGCAATACAGTGAGCTGAGCAAACAGACTGTTATGTCAGCGGGCACGCTGCCACTCGGTGCGGACGGCTGCTACATATTTGGCTTCTAAATGTGCTTCTCTTATTTAGTGGGGATGTTGCCTTTCTCCTTCTGCCAATGTTTCATTAAAACACAAACATCGGAGTTAGAAATGTAGAATTGCAAAAAAAGCTGCAGTCAATGTCATTAGTTTTTAGTGCAGTATTGACCAGTACATGCTCTTATTTGTCATAACCTGAGTTACCTTAGAGATCAAACTCTGGGGACTACATAATATAAATATGATATAAAGCAAAAAATAAGTTCCCCAGGCTGACAGGACTCTCTAGACCAGGCCACGGGGATAAAGACCTTACAGATCCTAGGCTTATACATAGGCCTGCCTTGTTTTAATCTTAGTTTAGAATATTGAATGCAACTGCTATCTAAGGCTCAAGCCTCAGAGCAGAAAGAGCTGGAGAAGCAGTTACACAAATATACCTTTTTATTATATCTTGATATATTTATGTGATGGCAGCTAAGAGAGCCATTTCTCTGCTCTGCCCTCTGTTATGCTCCAGGGATATTTCTAAATGTGAGACTGTCTGGACTTCTGAATCCATCTATTTCACTGAAATTCACTGAATCCAGTCCTGAACTGATGTTTGAAAACCCTGCTCAGCCCTTTTTCCTGTTGTTAAGTTTTTGTCCTTTCACTGTCACTCTGGGAGCTTCATGCTAGGGTGAGTCATGGTACTATATTTGTTGAGATGTCAGCAATTCTTAGAAAAAAAAAAATGGGAATTAACATTCAAAGACTGCCAAAATAAACACAAAAAATAGAGTTTCCTCATTACAAGCAAGGAGAGAACTGTCCTTATCTATGTAATATTTAAGCCCTTATCAGACTGGGCATCTACTGCAACATAATCGGTTTATGAAGTGGAGGCACTGTGATGCTAAAAAAGATATTGATGTTCAAAAGATGCATTAAGGCTACTATACATGCATAGCACTCAAAATGTATTTGAAATAATTAACTTTCAGATTTAATTAAAATGATAAATTCTAAGGACTCAGCTCTGCACACTTAGCACATATTGGAATTTGCCTTTTAACTTCACATAGGAAATGATTTGCTGGATAGAGCCTAAAAAAGATTCAACAAGTTCTGTGGGTACAAATAATTTATTTTTACCTTTTAAAACAATCAATTTTCCTGGAATCCATGTTTTTTTTTTTTCATTTGTAATTTAAATTTTAGGAAGTGATATACATTCCAAATGTTATTTTAACCTTTTTTTTTTGAAAGGAGGAACCAATGGGATTAGATGAAGCTGATAAAACATGTGATCTTCAAACCATCTGGCAAACATATGCCAAAGTATCGTAGGACTGACCTCTACTCCCTTCTACCTCCTAGATCAGCATTTGTACACTTGAGTTTCACAAGACAAGGAATATTCTCAACCTGACCTTGCATCCATATCTGTAATTCTTGGCAGACCAAGCACTCTCTTTACTAGTGTTCTCTGCATTTAGCGAGTTTCTTTTCTTTTTGATAGGTGAAATATAGGAGGACAGGCAATAGGTAAGATCAGCAGTGTAATTCTTCAAGCCCATTGTGGCGGAGAGAGATGCCTGTTGCTAAACAACACGTTTTTTCTTGCAACAAGAGAAGGAAGGTTCCCAAGCACAGTATTCACCACTCCAGACTGCTCCCTGGAGCTGACCAACAAGGCTGCAAAGCTGCCACTACAAATCACCACGCAGAGGAATTACCAGTTATGGGGAATAAAATAACAACTAAAAGGACACAAGTGTCTTTACCTTAGTTCATTCAAAAGTTAGATGTTCTAACCAGGTTTAAACATCTCACCTTTGATCAAAATTAGAACCGTTTTATTAGAAGAGCAAAAACAGAAGTCACATGTGACACGTTCTCTTTCAACATGAGAAGCATGTACAAAAGCCAGCTGGCCTAATAGGTCAGTTTAACGTGTTTTGCCTCTCTGTGCCAAAATCGTATTCCCTATAACTTGCCTGACGGAATATCCTGCACTCACTCCATCCTTCCCTGAGATTATCCAAGTGCCAGCACGTTGTGACAATGAAAATGCACTCATCCACCTGCTTTGAAAACTCCTATTTATGTCCCAGTTGGCCAACTGCCTGGTTACTTACCTAGGGTAAGCCTTTGATATTTTTGCCCTAAATCCTTGCTGTAATTCTGTATCTTGGATGGAGGAAATTATCGTGCTTCCTGGCACAGGATTTGAACAAGCATCTCTGGGCTGGTTCTGTGTGTTTTCTAGCACAAAAGCGCACTCCTCAACTACAAGTATCAAAAGTTAGTTCTCAGCCTAAAAATAGGGAGGTGCTGAAACGGCTGACCCCTGAAAAACCTTACTGTGAATGGAAATGTTAGCATATCCCTAAGCAGAGCTCTGTTGCTAGGTATCTCTGTAATAACCCCTGTTGTGTCCAATTATGACACTAAAGCCACTGAATCTCTTTTGTACTTAGTCGTTTCCCGCTTCATTAGCTCCTGATCCCTTCATCAGCTGAGCAATTTCAAGCATTAGGAGTTCATATTTGCAGTGTTGGTTTTTGTAAATGACAGGAAGGATAAACATGGGCGCC
>JAUBNY010000645.1:2326605-2348706 GCA_032275445.1 Crypturellus soui | reverse complement strand
CTATTGCCTGCGACTCTTCTCTTACGGCTTCTTTTATACGACCTGACAGCCACGATAGGTTTGCAGTAGTAAATACATGCTGCCCATGCTTAAGGAATTTTTTTCTTGCTATCATCACATTTATCAGCCTAAATGTGATGCCATATATATTCCCTTTTCCAGGCTGATAACACTAGCACGGCTGCACAAACGTCGCCCCTCTGCCTCCAGGGACAACCCTGTAGCACACATTTGGCATTTTAAAAATTTGCTTCATATGGCTCAGTGAGTTCAATTGTGCTCTATAGTGTGAGGCGGCAGCTTGGATAACAATGCAGTATAGGGGCTACATATAGCAACAGTTTTCTCTGGCCTTATTCATGCTGAATTGAAAAGAAAAAGAGCTCTCCTCTCCTACCCCTTATTGCTAAGTAAGCTTGGTACAGTACCTAAATGGGGCAGTTTTCAGAGCCCAAGTTAGGCGAGAAAAGAGAATCTCTGTTCCCATGAATTCCATGAACTGGGAAAATAGTTCCTGTGAAAACTTTTCCAACTTCAAACAAAGCAAATACTGATTGCTTTTTTATTATTATTATTCCAAATGATTAAAAAACCCCACCCAATATTTTTGATTTATGCTAACTGCTGACCACTGCATTTATATTGCCTTTCACAAAGCTCTCTTTCAAGCATTGGAAGTCCAGCTTCATAATATGCAGTGTCCTTAATCTTATCTGCTTATTAATGTTATCACATTCATTAAAAGATTTGCTGCCCTGTCAGAACCCTTAGCCCCCTCATGTAGGATTAGATCATCCTATGCTTGAAATCACACAAAAAGTCTTGATCTGAAAGAACTGAGGGAGAATCTGAGGAATTGGGAGAAAAAGTTTTCTTAAATTATTTCAGAAAATGAGAATCTTGCCCAGGGTCATGCAGGAAGCTTACACTAGAGCTGGAAATTGGATGTTAGGCCAGTGCCTCTACCACAAAACCACATTTCCTTACTTAGACTTATTGGCAAAGTGTCAACCATTACAAACTAGTGTATTGGTCACCCAGATGAAAGCATTTCAGGAACTGTGAAATCCAGGAATTCCCAGTTCTGCAGGAAGGGAAACGTTACCAAATTTCACCCGTTTGTGTTGATGCTGCCTTCCACTACAGCTCATTTCTGCGGCTTCCGGCAGCACACAGGGCACCAAGCAGCCCAGCAAGCCTGGGGGCTGTTTGCATCTGCCAGCGTGTCCCAGCTGGGGACGCGGCCCCCTCGGCCATATCCCGGGTGCTCTGGGCTGCTGGGACAGGTCTGGTGCCTGCTGCGGTCTGTATGACTACATAAACTCCCCAAATCCAGAAAACTGGAAACGTTTACAGTCATATTCAGTATTCCCTTTCTCCCCCTCAGTGTTCTTGTGTTCTTGTTTGGTTTAAATAATAAGAACTCAATTTTGTATTACACAAGTACGGATACTTTATAATCCCTTTTCCTAAGCAGGAAAAGAAAAAAAAACGTTGGGGAGCAGATAAGCCACTGATTAGGTCTTAACTTGTGCTTAACCTTTTATACTTCAGCAAAGAAACCTTTTTTGGAGGACTGGGCTGTTGGCACAGGACAGTCAGAGCTCAGAAATTTCTACACTGATCTGCCAGAGACTGCCAGGACTGCCTAATAAAAAGTTGTTTCAGAAGCAATTGAGTTACTGAGGGTTGTTTTAGATGATCTGGTTTAATAAGGTGTATTTCATCCAAATAGGAATGTGACTACAGCATCTGCCTTTTATGTTACTTTTTTAAATAACTGAGGAAACTTTTCCTGGTACAGAATGTACTCTGTGAAGAATGTGGGAATGCTTCTGCAATACTGCTCTCACTTAATTACTCTTTTTTTTTTTTTTAAGTATTTGGGAAACTATTTAAAATTGCAGTGAGTGTCCTGCTGATATATTAAACTACCACACTCAGGCCTTTCATTCCTTTCTTTTCTGTCTTGGACCTTTGAATTAAATCCTCTGTTCCTCTGGTACTATGGCTGACTTCCCTGCACTGCTCAGAGCCAACCAGATGGTGGTTTGGGGCTTGCTCTGAAAATACAGACCTCACTCTGGGCTAAGATCGAGTGGCTTAACAGGTCTTTAACCGTGCTGCTTCCTGATAAAGATGGCAAAGGCAGATCAAATATCTCAGCCCAGTTAGAAGTTTCTCTTAAGACAGAAATTTTGTCTGAATTTCTTTTAGATAATAGCATAAGACACTGGATGCCTATTTCTCTGCATGTGCATTTTTGTGCACGTGAATGCACAATGCCATGCTTTTAGTTTTCCCTCTGAATGCTATTTTAGCTTTTCATTTATTCTACTGAGGCACAAACTGCTTTATCCAGCTGTCATATTACTTGCTCAGATGGAAAATGCAGCTGAGTAAGTATCACAGAACTGCATATTTGATTTTTGTAATTTTTTCTGAATATTATTATATTAGTTGTGGGCTGCAGGTGTCCACCTCACCCCTTAGACTTTTTTTTTTCCAATGTAAGCAAAATAACTAGAAGGTAGGCAGCTAATTCAGGTTCTTATTATTTTTACTGGTGACTGAACTTGTTTTTGCTAGCTTTACTGCTTTAAAAATTGTTGAATATGTTGGAAGTCTTTTTTTTTTAGTGTTTTCTACTTAAAATATGAGGTTTAATAAAGAGCAATACTTAATGTTTAAAACAACAGAGGCCAAAAACAGTGTTGAAATTCTACCTGCAGTGTTTTAATTAAATCTGACTCTTAATAGTTCTCTGGTCTGTAACCTCTGGCACCCCTTAGTTTGCTGTCCAAAGTTGAGTCTTCATGTAAGAGGAGGCAGCCCTGCTTGTAGAGATGACAAAGGGAAAATCAAGAGGTCTACCTTCCCTGACGTGATACTTGAGTAAACTAGCTATGTAGATTTGGAGAGGAATTGCACAAACGAAGAGTTTAAAAGTTATTTTCCTCCTGTCAGTAATGGCAGCATGAAACACAGATTAAATATTTAGACCCCAAAATTAAGAGTTTTAGATAATAATGATTCTGCAATGTAACCTACCTTTGATAAGCTGAGCAGACAGCATCTTTTGCAAGAGTGAGACACTGCAATCAGTAGGAGTACATTACTGAAATTATTTCCATATACTATTCAGCTAACATTATCCAGTTACTGGGAAGGAAGCAGAATTAGCAGGGGTTAATTTCTGCATTTGCATAGCATCTTAACAGCTGCAATTGCAAGAGGAAAGCTTGAAAGGCTGTGAACATGCATGTCTACTTCAGGCCCATCACCCACCCGAGCTCCTTAGCCTGTAGAAAGAGAAGGAGGCAAAGCAATGCAAGGAAAAGGAGAAAATAAGAAATGAAATAAGACACAGCTGAACATGCTTTTAGTTTATTGCATCGCTTTGCCTTGTGGCTTTTTAGGCACCTAGAATCGTTCCACAGAATACACGGCGATGCAGCAGCCGGAGTAACCTGACCCTTCTGCGGCTGCTGCTGCGGGCGGAGGGCAGCAGAGGCAGAGGGACCTGGGGCACCCGTCACACGGATAGCACCAGCCCGGGCAGCTGTCCCGGCGTATTCCTGTGCGGTCCTGGGGAAGCGTGAGCTGGTCTTGGCTGTGACCTGATGCTAGGTGCTTCCTCACCGAACAAATCTAGGGCTGGGATGGAACATAAAATAGAATCCTGCTTTGGCATCCATCATGAGTCATTTCTGGAATTAGCTCTTGTGACTAATGTAAATAGATGACCTAAAGATGCAGTCAAATATGTCATCCCTATAACTGTCCTCCCAGAAATATGGCCTCTACACCGCTCCCTGCTGTGCCTAAAGCTAGGGAATACAGCAAGTAGGCGAAGTGCTCCACTTCTCTCAATTACAGATGTCCATACCTAGTGCACTGGCATTTGTCATATTCTTGCAAGTGTACATCATCTCAAGAAAGATAAATTAGTTACAGTTTAGCAGCTCTCCTGTAATTTCTCCTGTCATTATCACAGTTTCAAAACGGTTGTGTAAATTATAAGTTTCAAAGAATTATTAATTGCAGTATTGCTGCCTCCCCTGCTGTTCGAAAGTTGAGCAGAAAACCTGGAAGTGAATCAAGCAGTGGATGGAAAAAGACCTTTTCCTATTTTCATAGCACCCCTGAGTCATTTCCTCCTCAATATCCAAAAGCACCAGGCACCACAACAGAACATTATTGAGAACATGAGCATTATGTGCAACCATGACAATAAAATTAAAATGAGAAGATAGTAACAGTGAGGACGAAAGCTCACACACAAAACCTAGCCATTTAATGAGGAACCTGCCTTCCCTCACAACTCATTCACCTCTGCCTCCAAGTGCCTTTAAGAAGGAGGGACTGGTTAGCGCCTGGCTCTGTCCCACCACCCAGCAGAACCTGGACGGGCCCCAAGGCTGATGAGGCTGTGGGGAGATGAGGCTCCACCTGCCTTACCCTCGTCACCTGCCCCTTTGAACACCTACTGCTTCTCAGCACCAGGACCCACCATTTTACATTATAAACATGACAAGTATATATATGTGTATATATAAATATTTAAAGCTAATCATCACAATCAGTCCATCAGTTATAGCATCAGTTATAGTGTTATAAAGGCTTGATCTTGGAGGATGGGGTGAAGGACACTGCTTGGGGAAGGACTTTCTGTCGGTGGGTCGGCTCATACTGATGCGGGACAGAGAGCTGATATCCACATTGCAGGAGAGCACAGGAAATCTAAAAGCATTCAGATCCTAGTATATAACCTTCATTTTTGTTTATCTGCAGTCCATATATCGTCATATCTTCAAATATTTGGCATATATTTTATTTTGTAACATTCAAAGTAGTATAGGAAGTTATTAAGTTAAAGCTCTGGGGTTTTGCTTGTTTGTTTGTTTGCTTACAGCTGTTTCCCTTTCCTATATCACCACCTTTCTCTGAATTCCTCTATGATATTATCCAGGATTCCCCGCAAATGGAAAACTTCCTCCTAAGCAACTGTTCCTGTTTTGTTTTACTGTCCCCTCAATAAATTAAAATAATGGGATATGTTTCTTTACTTCCCAATCCCCTGAAATAAATCCCAAGTAAGTGTGTTCAAGTTCGCTAAAGCTTATTTCCTTGCTTATGACCTCCAAGCCGTATGGACTCATGCCATCAGGACAGCATGCTTTGCTTGCATTAAGTGGATCTAAGCTTTTAAGAAGTAATTTTCTAATCCGTACATGGTCTAGTTCATTCTCCGTCATTACTTGTAAACTGATCTCTGACTTGAACTGATCTCTTCTGTGCTTCCCTGTAAAGAGAGATGCAAACTAAGTGTTTAACGGTGTTGCCATTACACTATCTCCTGCTTACAAACTCCCCGATATCAATTTGAAGTGGATGAGCGCTTTCTTTAATCCTTTGTTGATTAAATCTTTCCTGGATAACATTTCAAAAGGTAGCGAAGGCCAAGTCATGAAGACAGAGGTGCATGTACAGCTCTGGCTCTGCTTCCTCCAGCCCAGCACGAAAAGCCAGCAGACTCATGTACCAGAGGAATGCATGCAAAATATATCTAGTTCTCCAGGGAAAATTGATTGCTGTTCTTCTGCAGATTGATTCCCTTTTTTCTGCTGTGCAAGCTGCAGACACCCATTTTGAAATCTCTTGAGAGCATTTTCTTAGATGCACAGGCAACAGGCACCTCCCCAAAGTCTTCTTTTATTTTTTTTATGTATTGTTTCTTTAGATAATTCAAGACAAAATTCGAAATGGAATTTTGAAGTGTTATTAAAAACGAGCAAAAAAGCAACCACCAGACCGCATGTATTTGTCACGTACTATGTCACGGCTGAGAGAGGCTGCGCAGCTGCTCTGCTCTCAGGTAGTCAGTACCTGCATCGCAGCCCGGAGCCGCGGGCGGAGGCAGGATAAGCGATAGCGTCATCAGCGTCTTGGATTAATCCAGCCCGGCTTCCTCCTCATGCCTGTTTCACTAGGCAGGGTACAGAGAGAAGAGGGCTAGACAGAGGCCCCCGTGGTCTTCCAAGGACTGTGTGTCGCTCTGCTTGGCCTGTGAACACCTGAGCTGTCCCACAGAGAACAGTGGTTCTCATCAGAGCTGTGAAAGAACGATGCAAAGAAACAGCAGAACCAAACACTTATTTCTGGCTGATGGTTGGTGCATTTTAAGACCTAGAGCCAGAGCATTTCATTTTTAACATTTTTATTTGTTGAATACCAGCAATGTTTTCTGTGCCTAAAAAATGGCAATGCCAAGGTCTCTTCTTTGACAGAGCTGCTCTCTAGATGACATGCGCAGGAGGACGGACACATGCTGAGAGCCGGAGGATAGAGCGGCTTTTGAAGCTGCATTTTCACTGATTCGCATGCTTGTGAAACAGCCTTGCTTTCTTCCTTCAATGCCTTCAAAATGCAGAGGCAAACGGGATCAAATATTTCTCCTGTCTGTTTAGAAGCTCCCTTTCCACCTAAAAACAGCTCGGCAGAGTTTTCAGTAGAAAACTGACTGCTGTAAAGTCCATGGATCTCTAAGTCTTCTCATTGAGCACAGATATAAATTCAGCTTCAAAACACGGTCCTGTTTAATTCCAGCTCATGCCTATTTGGTTATTCTAATTTTCAGCAGTCTTTCTGCTTACATTCTCAAAAGGACCGTGTTTTCCTTTCTTCTGCATCAGCAGTTTTGCGCCTACTGGGAGCTCGGTACCCTTCAAGTTTCTGGGATTGCTCTGTCACTGCAAAGAAGAAACTCTGAAATGCATGTGTTTTAAGTAATCTCTTTTCTAAAGCAGCATGACCTTGTCAGAGACACACTGTTATGTGTCTTGCTTGACACCCTGTCGGGCTTTACGTCTGGAAACTGGCATTGTGTGCCAAGGTTTTATAAAATGCGATCATCTCATACAGCAAGCAAGGTCTATGGTCTACAGTCTTGCTAATATTTTTGCTAATATATATCAAGTTTGCATCTTGCAAATTATAAAGCTGAGATCTAGCTATCTAGCTTTTTTTTTTGGTATCATATAGCATATAAGTCTTGTTTCAAACAGGGTGAAAATTTTTACTTGCCTTACAGTAAGAGAAATGGGCAATATTTAACATAGTCTTACGAAACAACTCTTGTTGGCACCTGCAAAATAGAATCACTTTGTTTCTCAGATTTTCATTAAAGTTTTACAGTGTAGTTATTGCTTGTTCAAGGGCCATAGTCTCCTATGTAAAAGACAGAATGAGTGAGAGTAGGGTAAGAAAACTGCCTCTGAAAGGATTGATATTTGCTTTATCGAGAGGCCAGCCCTTCCTCAGACCTCACGTCTATCTGCCAAGCAGTCTAAAATGTGTCTGTTCAGGAGGGGTGTCTAAATATTTGAGACTGAGAGAAAGAAAACCAGGTTATTTGTAAGGTTCTGGTGCACAAATGAAGTCTCAGTGCAACCAGTGCACAGGTCATGTAAATCCTGAACCTGCACAGAGCGTCTGTGAACTGCGCAGGAGGGGTCTGGCTTGCATAGGAAAGCGTAGGTTGCTTTTGATAGTGGCTGCTCTTAATGCATCTTTAAATGAAGCAAAACTGCTTAAATTGAAAGAGAACTTATAGAATGAACTATTAACTGCCTTTGGGAAGGAAAAATATATAAAAGGCAACTAATGGAAACTAACAACAACTAGGGGGAAACGAGTCAAAACAGACGAGGCTGGAGGTGCCGTAGCCCTGCAGCCTGCCCTCTCCCTCCGGCATAGTCTCTCCCTCTCCTTTAACCCACAGCAACGCGGAGAGACAAGTCGCAGATTAATCCGGACTTCAGGCAGGGCTGCAAACGCCAAGCCTAATGACAGGCTCGGGTGTACAGGGTCTCGGATCATGTTTCAGCCTTATGATACACTGAGCTTTGATACAGTTAATGTATGCTACACAGGCGTCTATCTATTCACATGTCCTGTTCCAGGCTCCGGCTTCAGCTTCCTTTTCTCCCTGCTAATTTGCAGCTATTTGGATTGCAAACAAGACCAAATAAGGGACAAATGTGGAACGCCTGCAGGAAATGGCGTAATGCACCTCATCTGTCTCCGTGAGGAATTAATGCATTTGCTTAGCGAGCATTATTTAAACATAAATATTATTAGCTTTTCCCTCTCAGGTTATTTGCAGTTTGGTGACTGATGGCTCATCCTGGTGCAAGAAACAGACTGTTTTTGAGGGATGCCAGCACATTTCCCCTCCCCCTTGAAAAAAAGATAAAAAAAAAAAAGCCCTAATACTTATGCAATGCTGGAGATAGAAACAACCCGAAGGAAATGCGAGCCTATGTAGTGTACCAAGTTGATATAACACAAACAACTAGAGCTGTGCTATGTCCTCTAAGTGCTGGCGCTTCTTTATTTTTGGCAATTTCTTCAGGCAGATGTTGAAAAAGTTGCACTGACTCCCTGTTGGTCTTACGCTTACGTTGTCTGAGCCAGTCCGGTGAACACCAGTTCACATCCACACTTCTCTTCCCCCACCATCAGCACTGCCAGAGTAATTAAACTGCGAGGAGCTGAGGAGGGAGATAAATCTATATGAGGCTGAATTTATTATAAAATGGTTTTGACCTTAAAAAAAAAAAAAAGAAAAGAAAAAAGAGTGCAGGTGTTTTGTCTTGCTCTGTTCTTTTTTGTAAGTAATGGACCAATCCTAAGAATCAAAATAGAATAAATTCCCTCTGGCCAGAACAGCCTGGCCTGCACCATAACAAGCCCCACTGATGCCTAGAAATGCCCTTGGGATGTTTTTCCAAGGCACTCTCTCCAGTTACTGCTCAGAGATCCGGAAATGATTAAGCTCTTATCTGGATCCTAGACAAATCTTGTGGGTCTCTGGGAGTGGGTGTGGGAAGAAATGCCGTTCGGCTGTGGGGAGGGGAGAAGGACACTGCTGCTCCTTACCAAGCCGGTCGCGTGGGATACAAAGCAGCATTTCCTTAATCTACATTCATTTTTCTGTTTAATTATAAAGCAGAAGTGAGAGAAAATGAGAAGATGAACCGGAAAATAGCTTCAGGAAACTTAGAGCAGGTCCTCTTTAATTTAGCTTGAAATGTTGGTAAAACTGCGTGGGGAATAATATGGCTGTGACTCTATGCAGTAGTATTTTATTTTTAGGTCACTCAAGCTGTGAATAAAGCAAGAAGCCCTTGGGAGACTTTTTCTTTTGCAGACCTGGCCTCCTGCTAAAATATTTTTGCTCAGCTGTGGTGACATGGGCTTTCTGCAGGCCTCTGTATTGGCTCCACTTACACTCTCAGAAGAAATCACTTTAATTATGGATATGGGAATATACACAGTGCTTACAGCATCTTGGGGAAGAGAGGGGAATTAGCTGAAGCCCAAGCAAAATACCACGTTGTAAGTGACCAATTAAGCAGATTCTAGGTCAAAAAAAGGAAAAATTAGCCTGGCCTCTGGCCTTGCAGAGCTTTAATTTTCGTGACATACTCTGCACATTGCATCTGTAACTAGCATAAGGTCCACCTGCAGTCTCCTTAAATCTTTTTTATGAAGGTAGTTGTTGGTCTAATTTATTCTTAGCTGTGAAATTTTCCATTGACATCAATTTTGCAAACATAGCAAGGTTTTTCTCCTACTATTATTATTAAAATGGAGGGGGTAATTGTAAGGTTAATTTATCAGCTCCATCCGGAGCTATAATTACAAGGGATGAGTGAATTGGTTAAGACAGAGCAGGACTGAATACAAGGCTGGAAAATGAAGATGCTAGAAATTGCCTGCCACGATGCTCTAAAAGGGAGCAATAAGTCACGACAGCAGCAGCAAGTAGGAAGGAGACTGACTGTGTTGAGGACGTTGTTGTGGGCTTGGAAGACACTGGTCCCAACACCAGTGCTACTGAAGGCTGCACGGCCTTTGGGAAGTCCATCGGAAAGATGACTCCAGTGGGCTCCAATGAGTGAAGCTGCCCAAGAAACTTTATGGCATGGGTCAGTCCAAATTTAAACTATCTGAATCTATCTTAAACTACCATTCTCTGAATGTCTGTTTTACTTAATGAACCTGGCTGCGTGTGCACCTGCGGGTTGTTAGGGGAATCATCCAACCCTAGAATGATTGATTTGACCGAAGATATACATATATATGTATATATATGTGTCTGTGTGTATGCATATGTATATATATATATATGTATAAATATAACACATATGTATATTTCTTTTTAGATATGACCTATCCTCTCTTTCTCTCTTTTATGCACAGATGCAGAGTATCAGAAGTCCTTCCGTGTAGTCTTGTCCACCTGGGAAAGCAACCTTCATCCTGCAGTATCCTGACATTATCCCGCCTGGCATCTAGCAAAAGAACAAACCAGCTTGTCCAAAACCCTCACACTTCAAAGACCAGCACTGAGGATGATTTTTCCCTTTAGGGTATCTATTTGTAACAGGCTGAGATGAAGGGCAAGAGGAAAAGAAAGGGAAGAGCAAGAGAGGAGGCGAGCGGCGGAGCAGGCCGAGACGGGCCGCGGTGGTCACAGCGGTCAGGGGGGACGCGGCGCCCGGTGTGAGCGCGGCGTCACGGAGCCCCCGGTGAGACAGGCTCTGCCCTGGGGGCCGCGGCCGGCGCGGAGGCACAGTGAGTGAGCGGCGAAGACAAAACAGCGGCAGCTCCGACCTCGGGAACCAGCTCCTGGCCCGGCTGCCAGCCAGTACTTCACACCCGTCACGTGCCCGTCCCAGCAGCACCCCTGCTATTTCTCCTGCCTTTTATCAAGTGCCCCCCTTCCTTTCTGTATTGCGGTGTTGCATGCCCGGTCTCCTTTGCAGCCCTCCTTGGGTACCATCTTCGCTGTGTTCAGCCCCGCACAGCGTTACACCTCACGCGAGGAGGCAAGGTGCCTCCCGGAGTCTCGCTGCGGCCTCCGCAAGGCACAAGGCGCCGGGGTGTCCACACGGAGGGACACGCACTGCTCCTGAGGGCCCTCCCGGCTCGGCCGCGAGCCCCTGCGCGGTCACCACTGCGGGCCACGCGCCTCCAAGGAGACATCTATTGCACTGATGAAGTAGCAAATCAGTTTGCTCTTCATCTTCATTCTTGCACTGAATACGATGCAGTTTCAACAACAAGACTGAGTTCAATTTTCAGTCATGGTGGTGAGAAGGGGATGGAAGAGTCACTTCCATACATTGTAAGCACGCCAGCAAAATAGCAGAGTTATAATTCCTTGTTAAGAAATGTTTGTTATACAAAACACTTTCCTACCTCAAATTATGCCCTCACAATAAAAGCCTATTAAACAAATATGAAATAAAAACAATTAAATTTGTATATAACTAAAACCCCCATGTAGTAAATGATGTAATATAATTACTGAATGACTGCCTAATCTGTTAAATGAACCAAATTACTAAATGAGTAAATCTGCTGGGTACTTATAGATTCCAAGACAAATAACTTTGTGGCTATATTGTTAAGGTTGCAAAGATATTGCCCTTTAACTCAGCATTTATAGGTCTGTGGTTGTCAGTATAACTAAGAGAGGCTGAGGCTGGGCTCGTCCCATGAGCAGTGTGTCTACAATCAAGATTCTTCAGTGAAGAAAAAAATACATGTCGGCGTTGCAAAATCAGAGTGCTTTAATTTCGCATATAGGCCACGTATCGTAGCTGTCTCCCTTACACATGGATCCAGATCAGGAACTCACAATATCAGGCATCAGGGAGAGAGACAGGATCTTTGCCTCTGGATCATCAGTAAACAAATTCAGACAACCTGCTGACTGCTTTTAGAAACATGGTATGTGATGTTCAGTTTTTGTCACCCGAGGTCAAAAATGTGCATGGAGCTCGGCCTTGTTTGCTATATGCTCTCAGTGAAGAAAAGCAAAATATATGGCTAGTAGCATATATACTGCTGCAGGCTCTGACGCTGCAGTTCTTAATTTCAGACTAAAACTGCAAGCACTTTTCCATACTGATTTAGAATAGACCTGAGATATAGCCCCTGAGACATGAAAAAATGACAAGTTAAATAAATGTAACATTTTAATATAGCTTGTTTGTATACTGCCTACCAAAAATGTAAATGGAACAAGTTAAATGTGTATTCCTGAATCATAATTTACCAGAAGAGGCAGTTTCCAAAACCACTTACTTTGAAGGAAGATGATAATGGCTATTTCAATATTCTGAAATATCCTAGATGTAGGTT
Organism: Crypturellus soui; assembly: GCA_032275445.1. Classification (NCBI taxonomy): domain Eukaryota; kingdom Metazoa; phylum Chordata; class Aves; order Tinamiformes; family Tinamidae; genus Crypturellus; species Crypturellus soui. The sequence continues at coordinate 2,336,487 of JAUBNY010000645.1, read as the reverse complement.
ACAAAAGATAAATATATAGCCTTTCTAAAACAAATTTATAAGATCTTCAGTAAATATACACTCCTAAGTGCAATTGTTGAGTAGAAAACCTCCAGAAAACTATAGGTTTCTGTACATATATTCATCCAGTAAGTCCCTGCATAGAAAGAGTTACTTCTCGGCTAACCAAGTTGTTTGCTTGTATGAAGCTGGCAGAGCCCCAAAGGCAGAAACACTCTCAGTTATTAAGTCACAAGAGAACTATTAATCCTAGTTCATATTCCTAACTAGTTTGAATTTTGGTCTTGCACATCAAATATACGGCCTTAATCAAGGCACATTCCTTTTCTTAAATGCTGCAGTGGAACTAACCATCCATGAAGCTCATTTCAGTGGTTCAGCCTTTTTTTCTGGATTCTTTCCTATTACATGTAGGCTATCAAATTTATATTTATACATATATACATATGTGTGTATGTACATGTACGTGAAACAACAGATAATAGATAATAACTGCTAAACATACAAAAAGAATTGAGAATAACGTTTTTTGCACAGTGGTCTTTCTTGCACGTTACGCTCTTAGGTTAGTTAATAGGGCCAATCTTGAGGGCCTTTGGAGAAAGCTCCAGTCATGGTAGAGGGGATATTACAGGTGCAGGGTTGTTCTACGCCCTTTTCTGCGAGAAAACTTACTGCCCATTTCTGTCCCTTTACATTTAGGACAGCTACTGCAACCTGGCCCTTGACTAAGTTTTCAGATTTGTACATGCAGGTAAGTCTCTGATTTCTTTCACTTGCATATCAGGAAGGGTATTAGTCTTGCAGCCTGTCAGTATGACAAAGACAAAAATTGTTTCATTCCATCTTTTTTTTTTTTTTTTTTGCTCATCAAGCTTGCTGAAATTCCTCTGTATCTGACTCAGTGTGGGACCTCAATCTGTCTGAGGTTAACAGAAAGAATAGACAGAAAAGTCATATTTAAAAAGAAAACTGCCCTTTGAAAAATGAGAGCTAGAATGAGTCAGGAAATATCTTCAAAAGATTCTTCTCCTTTTCTGCTGACAAAGCTTATGGTAGAGAATTTTTTCTCCCCTTACAAAATCATTTCATTGTGAGACTTTTTCACTTCTTTTTTTCTGACTAGGGAAACTAGTATTAGGAAGTTCATCAAATAATTAAGTTCAAAATTGCTCTCCTAGGATCAAGTCCAGTTTTAAAGATTAAAATATATCTATGTAGGTGAAACTCAGTCATGAAAAGCATTGCATGCTAGAATTATACTACTTTTAGCTTATGCATTTTTAAACTGGATATTAGCAAGCATAACCACAGACCTGGGTACAAGTACAAGCAGTTGTATTAGGACAGGTTACTGTCTACTAATGATAAATGTTAATAATTATAACAGAGAGAGAGACACTGGGAATACAAACATTAAAAAAAATGAGGAAGATAAAATGGAAGAATGAAAAATTATCTTTTTTGTTTCCATATGAAAGGCTTTTAGCACACAACTTTTTTTTTCCTGCATGCCTGCTTGCATTCACAGAGTAATCACAGTTATACAGTGTAACCCTGTAAATCAGTGTAATGAATCTTTCTAGAATCTTTCTCTGCCCCCAAAAACTACCACCAGAGCCACTGCTTCTTCCAGAAGATTCCCAATCTACATATCAGTGAATCCCAATCTTGGGATGCACCATGAAGCTTGCCAGCAACAAATGCAGATGCAGCCTTTCTGTCTTATTTGGGGTATGAATATTTATTCAAGGAATATTTAGTAATTTAATTCTTTCACTTCAGTGAATAGAAGCCAATATAAAAAAGTGAAAATTATATTTAATATTCAATGTATATTTATTTTTATATTTTTTTACTCCTGCTGATAATTTGATTCCTCTCCATTAATCTTCCCTACTTCGTGTCAAATGTTGAATGTCTTCAGCTCTATTAGTGGGATGCTTGAAGAAATCTGTCCAGCTCATTTCCCAAGTGAAAACTTTTAATTTAAATTCAGTATAATCCAGTAATACAACTATACAGAGTCACACAGAATTCTGTAATAGGATTCTGGAATTGAGTTCTGTCAGGACAGCTTATACCTCAGATGACATAACAAAAAGCTGAATGAGAGGGGGCATATGCATAGGTATGTTGGTAACATCACAAGTTAAAGACAGCGCCTTTCATACTGAGTTTCCTTGTCCTGTCAGCGAGTTCATGAGCACCTAGCTGGCTGGATAACCCACTAATGGGAATCTGAGATGGCCTTAACCATCCTTTCTGCTCCTTCCAAGTTTTAGGAAGATCTGGCTGCTTACCTTCTAGAATAGTTTGTCTATTAATCTTATTTAATTAAATTTATTTTCACATGTTTATAATGAAAAGCTCTTGTTATGGGACATAGAGAAACATATCACATTCCACATCTCCTTTTAACAAGATAATGTTTACAGTGTTTAAAGGATCTCCTGAGACAGAAATGCCATTGGAATGAGACAAACGTGCAATTTCATAAAAACAACTATCAACAAAAAATATTGGCAAAAATAAATAATAAATGCGAGCACCAACAGCATCAGTATGGTTTAGGAGATTAAAAAACATCGAAGTGATTGGAAGGTTATTAGCAAAGTCATGGCTTTTCATTTGCATTTATAATGTTGAAACCAGTTATAGTTTTACAAAACTCTAACTGTTTCAGGACTCTTTACTAGCAAAATGTTGTGAAGTCAGGATTCCTTCCATGTCAAGTGCTATGCTGCTGTGTTTTCAAAGAATAAGACCAGGTTTTCTTCAAATCTTTGCAATGCATGGACAGAACTACTTATCTCACCTTCAGGGAGATTCATTATAATAAAGTAGGAAACTCTGACACAAGAAGTTATTTGGGAGCTCTTCTCTTACAGAACTGGGCACTGGGCCCATGCACCATCCAGAAATAAGTGAAGAAATAAGTGGTCATCCTTTAAGGACCGATTAGTATTTTTCAGATATATTTTTCAGGATATTTCCCAGAATGTTAAGGCATTTTTCATAGTGTCTATTTCTGTTTTTTTTTTTTTTTTAACAAATCAATTATTAATTTTCCTTAATAGGAAGGATGTTTCCTAAGATAGATTTTTGTATTTTTACTCAATGAATACAGCAGACTCTGTACTATGGGCAACATTTATCTTTTATTTCTCATAAACGAGCCATACTAACAGCCATACTGATTCATAGCTATGAATAGCATCTATCCCTCTACACTGTATTTCCCACTGCCCTCTGCCCTATGGTTAAAATGAAGGGGACTTAATGGTAGCTTGTTTAACTTACTCAACCCCACCCCTGCTGTTAATATTTTAATGGAAATGTAGCTACTTATTTTATGATCTACAGTTCACAGAGAGACTGACTGTGTTAGTGTTTTGTCACCCTGCCATCCCAAACAACAAGCCAGCTATTAGAAACTGTGGTTTAATAGGACTAATATTTCCTTTCCCAAAACTATCACTGTGCCCGTGGTAGAAGCAAAGGTTGAGCAAGGGAAGGCTAGCTGAAAAGGAAGTGGACAAAGGCACTATTTTATCGTTTTAGGACAAGGTCCCGCAAAGGACTTAGGCAGCACTTTTAGAGGAATTCAAAACTCCTGGGGACAGTCTCCTGGGCTCCATACACAATGTGGCAAAACAGGTGTCCTAAAAATCTTCAGCAAAATGCTGACCTAAGACACCTTCCTACCTGAGCAAGGAATCCGCTAAATTTAAGCTCGAGCACAGCTTAACACAGACTATGGGGAAAGGAACAAAGACAGGCAGGCATCTTGAACCTTTTGGTTCTCCAAGGCTTATCTACCCGAGTCAATGCTGAAGGCAAATGTATCTCAACACTTACGATAAGGATATGGGAAGCTGGCTTTGAGGTTAGTATCTGTCAAAAATTCCTCTTAAATTAATGGTCTGGGGGACAACTCTCTGTTAACCATACACGTTGGGGTGCTGTTGCCATATTTAGTGGTAAGGCTACTTCCCAAGAGACCTCTCACCTGCAGATTCTTAACACAGCTGCAAATTGCTTGCAGAAAACTTCATATGACACGTTTCTTTTTAGCCAAGATATATTTTTGTCAAAATGCAAGCAAATACCACTTTGCCACAAAGACTGAGGAATTTAGTAAGCAGCTGTAGTAATGCATCTGCTCTGAATATACAAAATATTGATGTTCAGAAGGACTGCTGAAACATTCCCGCATTAACATTTTTCATTCACTTTTAGGAGTTTGCAGAAGAAAACCAAAAGGGATTGAAGTCATGTGGCACATCAATTAAATTTAGATATATGTTACAGGTCTTTACTGCCGTATCAATATTCTCATACAGTACAGCTGATGTGTCAGTGAGTGAATTTACATTTTAGAATTAAGGATATAATGTCTTAATTTATAAACTATAAGGAAAGTGGTAGCAGAATCTTACATGAGAGGAAATGAAGGAATATCTCAGAAGATATCCAAATTTCCAAATATCCCTTGGAAGCAGCAGCAAAAATCAGACAGAAAAGTTACAGAATTTGAGGACAATGGATAGGTATCTTAATTTCGTGTCATTTAAAAAAAAAAAAACAAAAGGCCTTTTTTTGTGGTTGAATGGACTACCCTGTGGCTTTGTGTAAGCATTAAAAGCATTAGCTGCAATTCAGTCAGTATTTAGGCCTGGCATTTCTAAGGCAATTTATGAGGAGGGTAAACTTAACATTAGAATTACAGTGAAATAGAGAACAGAGTTAAACTTTTTTCTTTGTATTTTTGGAGAATTTGATGCATTCATACATAATAGCAATAGTTACCTTTGCCACAAATGAAGATGGATGAGAAACAGCTTAGTTGACTCTAGCAATACTACATTCAATTATTTCTAAAGAACCATATATCAAGGTAAAATTGTGGTCCTTTACCTTATTATCTGCCCTGTTGAAGAATCAAACGAAAGGGACTCAGCTTCTGGAAATCTGGGTCCACTGGCCACAGACAAAAGCATGTTGTGCATGAGGGACTCTCAGGTAGGCCCACAGGCCTTGTCAGCTTTCTGCCTGAGGGCCAGAAGAGAATGAGTTTTGGTGGCAGGCAATGGAGTCACATTCCCCTCCAGACTCCACATTGATTTAATAGCTTGTTATCATTCTCTGTAGGTGATCATTGTTCACCTGAGGGACAATGACCTCCACAAAGCAAACTCTAATCATTAAGCTAAAGGACATCTGCCAGTTCTCAGCACATTCTCCTGCTGTTTTCTTGCTCTAGTTAGGGGTGTTTGGAGGAGGAACCTCCTCGCTGGCAAAGATAACTCTGGGACAGGAGGAAGAGAACCAGGATATGAGCAAATACTTTACAAGAAGGAAGATGAGTTCCCATTTTAAAGATTAAATGCATTGCTAGGGATCTGTCTAAGGAACACGGGGCAAATCTACTTGATAAATTGTTAGATATGTCTTTAAGGACCTCAGGCTTTGAAGCAGGTTACTTTTGTTGGTGAATGTCTGCACTGGCTCCTCTCTTTTCAAGGAAGTACAATCTGGGCATCTTCTTCAGACATTCATGGTGGTGGGACCCTGCCTCTCATATTCTGGGAAAGGAGGGTAGTTTGAGATCTTGGCTTTGTGACCTGATTGCTAGTGACTATTACCCCTTCCTCTCTAAGATTTGCAGCACTTGGACTGGTAAATTCTGGAATAAGAAGGGATAAGGAAAACATGGTAACCAAGTCATATTGACTGATAGTTTAATAAAGATGTTTCAATTAGTTTGGTATGTTATCTAACTGGCTATATATTCACAACTGAATACCTTTACTTTTAGTCTTAGAGAAGACTAGTTGTCCAAATACCATGAAACCGAGTAGAAATGGTGAAAATAGTTCATCTTTTTTCATAGTGCTGTTGTGAGGCTTAGTTAGTTAGTATTCAAGCACTGCTTAGTAAACCTAAAGTATTAAGTAAATATTAGGTAAAACCATTTCATTTCCTTCACCCGTCTTTCTTACCAGTGTTGTAACTTCAATCTTCTTTATCAATTCTGAAAGAAAGATTTAATTTACTGGGTGGAGAAACCTAAGAGCTGCTGTCCTCCCAGCATCCCACTGCTTGTTTTGGCACACACATCCTGGGATGCAATATATATTTGTGACAGAATAATCTCCCACAGTATTTGTACTGAGGTTACATCCTCACCCGAAACATTAACTCTCATGATATTTTCTATTGTCTAGGGTAATAATTACCTTGCCCACCACGAAGTTAGCCCAGAACAAATCCCTCTATCTGGATTTTAAAAAGCTGTGGATACTCAGTCCATGAAACTGCTTTCATCCTGGTCCAACAGCAGAAAATTTACCCCTGGATAAATCATGGCTGTATGTTGCCATGATTTCAACTGCTTATTTTTCAGCGCTTGTTTCTCACACTCTGCAACATAAATCTGCTTATTTATACACAGCTGCTACAGTATGATTTGTTCTGGACTCAAAAATTGCCTCTCCGTTCATGTGCCCCTGGCCACAGCTACCCTTAAAAACTGATGTTATCGCAGAATAAAGTGGCTTTGAAAGTTAGTTAAACTATTACTGTGAGTTCAGTAGACTTTGCTAGTAGATTTTGTCTTGCTCTATGCAAACAATCATATATGCAGTCAGTCACAGATGCATATGCAGAGTAAGATATGGCATTACCTCTCATCTTCTCCCTCAATCTTATTTCATCTCTTCTGTCCATAGCTGTTCTTCTTCTAAGCTTTTCTTCTAAGAAAAATTATCAGACCTTCTCCCTTCTCTCTAATGTGCCTGTGATAAGCTCTCCCAAATCAAGGACCTACAACTCTGGAATTCTGTCACAAAATTGAATAATGGAAATAATTCTTAAATACTTAAAACACAGCAGCAGCCCAACTCTCTGACAAATATAAAAGATTGCTACAAGACTTTCTTAAAACACTTTTTAAATTTAAATGTTACTTCCCTTTCTACATGCAAGGGTTATTGCACTAGGAAAGTCTCCTTTCATTATTACCACAGATGTCGGACTTTTTTGTCTTTGTTTAAAGAGAAAAAAAAAAAGTATATATAAAAAAAAACTTTAAGTATAACCTGCACATAAATCCCAGAGGCAAAGGGACAAGAGTAAGTTTATTTAAAGACACAAGAAAAGCCTCAGGAGAAATCTGGATAATTTTCAAGGACAGGTATTAGAGCTGGCACATTCAGATTAATGACAACTAACTGAATTATTTGCACCAGGGTGCCAGTAATCGCAAGGAGGACATATATTCAGGCCTGTCAGATTTCTTTTATGCTTTAAGATCAAAAGCTCAGTAGTGTGTATGTAAGATAGCATCACCCAAACATACTGACAGAAAGGACAACAAATATTTTCCATTTTGAAGTTATGTCTTACTAGAAACCACTCTCAGTTGTACATAAAGCACGTCATTGCTCTAGGTAATACACTGTTATCAATAATTTGTCCTTACAATATTGCTGTAAGTTTATTGTTTTATTATTTATGTGTTGGCTTGGCAGCAATGCAAATCTCTTGTTCACAGGTGAGGCACCACATAAGCAGCAGTGCCTCAAAACCTTGCGTCATTTGTGACCCGTAGAAACCATTCATTACACACAGGAGTTAAAAGTAAAGTTTAGCTGAGAGTGGTAACTGGGTTTGTGGTATATTTACCGGGGACAAAATTAAACCTCAGATGTATAGGTATTTGTTTTGTAGCACTTTCATATAATATTGAGGTATAAAAAGGACTTTAACTATACCTGGGTTACATGCCTATATAATATGTACCCAGCTCTCTGGGACTGTTTTTAAATTGGAATTTATCTTGGTGAGTGTGTGAAAAAAATCTTGGAAATAACGATGAATAAGACTGCAGCCTGAAGGAGTTCATGGGCTGATTTCTATCCTCAAAAGAGCTCTTCAAAGACTTTCATCCTTTATGCTGCCAGCATGCTGTTCCATTTGCAAAGCAAAATCTCCATGCAGCTCTCCAGCGTCTGATGCAGTCTGTCCTTTTATATATGCTAGAGAAAAAAGGGAAGGTAGAATGCTGTTTTGCCTGAAACAGACAGAAAAAAAAAAAAAGAAATAAGCATCTGTAGCAATATAGAATAAATGATGCTGGAAGCAAAGAATTTAAAAAGATGTATCTATCTGTCTAAAATATTCCATCAAAATACATGCTACTGCCTTTTATGATTTAGTACTCTTTATGGCTGTCTGCCAATGACAATATTATTGTGTTTCAGAAGGGATTCAAAAGCTTTTTGGACAAGTTCATACAATACTTCCTCAAACATCTATTAATAGCAGGTAGCAACTGTCTGCGTGGTTGAAGCACTCATCCTGAAAATGTTCGGGATGGAAGTATACTTGTTGCAACACAGGAGCTTGGGACATGCAATTACATCCACTCCTGCATACAAGGAATTCCTAGTCCATTACTGTGAGGCTGCAGCTGCAGACCAGTCACCTCTCCTAATTCGATGGTACTGTTTCCTCTCAAAGCACCTGATTTAGTTATTTAAGCAGGTACCTGACTTCCTGGCACTTAAATTCCTTGATGAATTGGGATCCAGTGCAGAAGTCTGTAGGTTGAAAACGTGGACCAGCAAGCCAGCTGTTGCAATGTTTAATTTCACACAAACGCGTTATTATAAGTGCTCTTATAAAAGCATATTCAGAATATTCTGTTCTTGTTGGAAAAACCTTAAAGTAGATAAGCAATTGTCTAAGATGCCAAAGATTTTATAGCCTCTGTGAAGCATGTTTTGGGGGAAGTAGATACTTTTTAGGACCTAGTGCTTGGTGTATTTATTTCCTCTGGACTTCACAGTAGGAGGCTATAACATACACCACAAAGAGAACTATTCATTTTTTTCCACGCAAGGTAATATCGAATTAGAGAAAAAGGCACTCTAAGTCTTCAGCTTTCAGAGGAGGAGAAGGCAAAACTTAAACACATTTTAACTTACTCATTCTGACTGCCTTTGTGAGGCAATACAAATGCACTTGGCATGGAGATCACCAGGTGGGTAATACAAGCAAAATTAAAATCAAAAAGCATTCAAACAACACTCAAAGTAATGAAAGCAATGTGAGCGAATGGAGGTAAATACAGCAGAATTATTTAGAAAGCCATTAAACACGAAATCTAAGGTAGGTTGCCGTATGTTTACAGTAATGAAAAATAAAAGACTTGGCAGTGTCTACTCAAATTAATGACTTCATTACTGCTGAAGTAAGGTATTCTCAAAAAAAGAAAGAAAAAATAGCTTAGATTTTGATTTAATCTGGAAGGCAAAAGTTGTACAAATTTAAAATAACATTTTGAAGGAAATCCCCTTGGCAATCCCCAAAATTTGCAGTACTGCTTTCGAATACACTTTCAAAGAGTTATTAAAACAACTCCTTTGTGCTCCCTTCCTTCTAATCGCGGAATCATTGCGGTCAGGAAAGCCCTTCAAGGCCAGGGAGCCCAGCCGCTGGCTCACCCATGCCCACGTCCTCGTCTACAGGTTTCCCGAGCGCTGCCGGGGACGGCGGCTCCACCACCTCCCTGGGCAGCTCGTGGTGCTTCACCACTCCCACCCCGTAGGAATTCTTCCCAACGTCTGACCCGAGCCTGCCCTGGCGCAGCGCGAGGCCGTTCCCGCCTGTCCTGGCGCTGCTCCGGAGCACACACCGACCCCGGCCTCGCTACAACCTTGTCTCGGCACCCGCGGAGGGCGATGCCCTTCCCGGGGCGCTCCGCCGGGCCTGCGCCCCCCAACGCGCGGCTCCGGGTTTTGACACCCGCGCAGGAGGGAGCGGAGCCGCGTGGCCCCGCGCTGCCTCCCTCCTCGCTCCGCACGGAGCAGCGCC
>JAUBNY010000645.1:2242641-2275964 GCA_032275445.1 Crypturellus soui | reverse complement strand
AAGGCGATGTTTTGACGTGACAAGACACCACAGAAATTGAGTCTGTTCAAGAAAACCAGTCATTTTAATTTCTCCTCTTGCAGAGAATCCAAATAATCCCCTGATAAATGTAATAAGGCAGGAGAGAAGCTGCCTTCCAAAGACAAATCCAAACAGTGTAAAGTATATAACAACAAAAAAACCCCTGCATGACAATTATTTTATTGCAGTTTGTAACTCTTCAATTTTCCTCCATTTCTGTCCCTGTAGTCGAATTAGGGAGCACAGAGATAAGTGGAATTCATAGGTACTCAGGTTAGGAGAAGGAAGCAATCCTTGGCATTTCCCAAGACATTTCTGTATATCTTAATTTAGTTTATTTTAATTTTCAGTAAGCAGTAGTTGTACTTTGAGAGCCTGAGAGCATCCCAGGCTGTTCCCATATCTCTCGCCAGATGTCTGCAGATCTTTGCATTTGACTACAAAAGCTCCCTTGCTAAGCATAATTTTTTTTGCTTTCTGATATGCTGTCTCAGAAGGGATTGAACTAAAATTCTTGGGGACTGCCTAAGAGATATATACCAGAAGAGCTTTCAGCTCCTACCTGCGTTCAGTCGGCCCTCTGTGAGCAGCTCCAGGCACTTTGGCAGATGGAGGTGCTGCTTCCAAATCCAAGGGGTAAAATGAAGATACCTGGGTTTGGGGGAAACAAATATCTGTGGATAAGCGGCTTGAAATGTATTCAGTAAGATTTTTCCAGACCCACAAACCTACTTTTGACTTTTCTCTTTAGGAGAGGAAAACAGAAGCTCTGCCTGCCGTGCACTGCCTTGTCAGGTTGGGTTGAGACCCAGAGCCTGTGACCTGGGCTGCCTGGTGGTGGCTTTCTGCGCATTGCTGCTCAGTGCTGTGATTTGATGCAGGGAACTGATGAGTGCTTCCTGCCTTATTTCGTTACTGCAAGGCTGTCATTCACTTCTTTACAGCTTATTTCACAACAGTGAAATACTTTGTTACTGTAAACAGTAAACAAAAACAGTGCAGTAATATGCGTCATAAATCTCATTGAAAATATATTGGCATGTGTAACTTTTATCTTCAGTATTTTGTCTTGCAAGACAAAATGTACCAACCACATCTGCTGAATCATCACATGTATCATCACATTTTTCAGCCATGACTTTGATAATGGCTGATTACTTGTGTAACTGCCTCTCTCTCTTAGTAGCAAGTCTTGTCCTTATTTGGCTTTTAAATAAAGTAGGTTATTTTTCAATATTTAGATTCAGGATATATAAGTCTTTAATAACTGCTTTCAAATAAAACAAAAAGTGTGTGGGGGAAAGTCTGTATTTATAAAGCATTCTGTGGAGTAACATAGCAAAGGCAGATTTTTTTTCTCCATTTCACTATTTGTGATAAGTAGCCATAGCTTTACTTGATGCTGCTATATTGCTATTATATCTCTTATTAAGGTTCTAGTATGTTCTGTGCAAGATCACAGACCTTCCTGAAAACAGGAAACCCTCCCCAACAAAATCTTTAATGTAAAAGCTGTTTTGAGGTTAAATTGAAAAGCATGTGTATGTGATATCCCCACTAAGCTGAAGGAGATGCTTTCCTGAAAAGAATCATTTGTGATTAAGTGCATGCTGGTACAAAGCATGCAGGTGTCTGTTCAAATTTGTGTGCAAAACATGGCTTTGAAGGAACAAAACAGTCTTGGGGAATGCTCTGACAAAGCTCAGTACAAAGGTAAGCAGGTGAGATGTGCCGCTGTGCAGAGGGTGAGAGTGGCTGCTTTTGCAGACCTGTCCTGGCTGACCATGCAACCCCGTGCAAGGTATGTGGGTGTCTTACGGATGGGTTTAATTTGCCTTGTGAATGCTGTGCTTGATGCAAACGGCAGAGCTGAGCTGCTGAGACCCCACCTCCACAGCATCTGCTGCACTGAGGAAAGCGGCTCCGGTGCAAATCATTAAATCAGATCTGGTGCAGATCTGTAAAAGAGCATGTCTTTAGTTTTGGTACTTGTAAGGACCATCTCCTGAAGGAAAACTTGCTGTTGCGCTGGATTCTTGTTCTGGTGCTCCAAGATGTGTGTTCAATATAATCACAGATAGGTCTGCTTTTAACCACAGGGTACAAATAAACAGGCACTAATGAATTAGCTTGAGTTATCCTGACAACTAGGGCAACGTGTATAGTATATCTGATTTCATATCTTTTTTTTTTTTTTTTTTTTTTTCCTGCAAGTATTACACCTTTTCCCCTGCCCCACTGTTTTTTTTTGGCAGGAATGCCTTTTGTGTAGGGATTGAGCCTAAAATTCAGATGTATAATTTGAAGAAAGCAAATAAAGCATCTTTCTTTTTTTCTTGGATTATTTTTGCTAGTATTACTGGTATATATCTGAATAATGTTTGTCATATGGGGATATCTAGTTCATGGCACTGTGGAAATGAGCAAGCACCAGTGAATGAAGATTGTGGGACCTTTATGTGACTGTACCATTCCTGATAGGCTTTTGGTTAGAGTACATAACTTTATGGAGTCATTCTTAAACAGCTGTACTACATTTTTAAAAAAACGGCAATATCAATTATTACTTAATTGGTTCAAACCTGATTGTAACTGCTTCACTGTTTACTGATTTATCTTTTTGTTTTGCTTACTGTGCAGTATTCCTAATGGCTTCCCTTGCCCATTTTTCTTCTCAATAACTCCATTCAAGCTGCCCCTACCTAAGGCAAGATGGGTTTATATAAATTCTACACATATCTGTCTGATAGTCTGCTTTTCAAGCCATTTTTAAGGTATGTGTTCCATGTAATAACAGGTAGGTACTGATTTGTTGCCTTCTAAAAGTTTTTGTGGGACTGCTTTTGAATACATAAATCTGCCCGGCTCTTACGGCAGGGGAGTTATGTAGCAGGTTGCTTTTTCATGAGCTATGAATTACAGACATCTGAGCTGTGTGCTTTTAGAGATCATCCTTGATGACATGTATGCATGAGATAAACTTTTCATAGGAAAAATATGTTTGACCTTTAGTGACTGTTAATTGGCTGAGTTAAGTTGCTTTGTGCCTTGACATGAGATGATGATTTTATCTGACTTACTCCTTACTTGATAAGAATAGCTCCTGACTCCTGCCATGGGCTTGCATCTTTAGTGCTGACAAGTAGATCCTAGAGTCTCCTCAACCTAGTTGTTTCTCACAACTGTTGCATTTTTGCTTTCTTGTTTGTTTGAGGTTTATTCATTTATATATTAGCTCGTGCTTTTCCTCCCTACTCAGTTTTTTGTCCACATTCTCCCATGAACTCCTTCTCTTACTTTCCTATTTCTAACAATGGCTGCTGGCACAGAGACTTGTGCACTGGAGGGTCCCCTTTGCTTCACCGCCTCTGTCTTTATATCGGCTTTTTCAAGGCAAAATCTAGAGGCCTATGAGAACAGACATGCCTAGCATCAAGCACTTCTTCATTTTTAATTAACATTTGCTTCTTGAGCTGTCAACTGAGAAAGAAAATGCTAGGGTCTTTCTGTCCATGTTAACTTTTACATAGCTTGTATCCAGGGAAGTGGTGTCAAATCTCCCAAGTAAAAAAATCCTTTGTACTTGTAATTGCAGGAGCTTCTGCACTGTGCTTATCAACGCAAGTTGTACTTGTACTCTTAAAACATTCCACTTGATGTTGTGTTTGGTTGGAACACTAAGCTGTTTTATGGTGTGTGTGGTTTCCTTAGTACTAGCATTAGGGTATTTTGTGTTGAGAATCTGGAGCTCTTTCCTACTGATAGATGTGTGGCATTTTTGATGACTACAGCTTTATTTTGTTTTCTGTTTTGTAAGTATTGGTTTTGAATATCATATTCGACTAGAATAAAAGCTTATATTCTTTAAAAAAAACGGACCGTAATACTTGAATTCTTCCCTGTCCTTTCTGTGTGAATCTTTTATTGTTTAGTTGTTCACTAATGCTAAATTGAATTGGACGGAAATAACTCTTTTTCCTCTTTCACTCTTCTGGTGATCATTTAATTAAAAAGTGCTGCTATCGGAGTCTTTGGGAACAAAGCAAGATGACAAGATTAGTTTTCTAATAAACTCACAAACTTTTGTTAAATTATTTTCATTAATTGAGGTTGCTTGTAATTTTAATGGAGCCGACATGCCCCAAATCTCCGCTTAACTACCATCGCTTAAGCTGTGTCTGCAGGGACTGCGTTGTAGGTTCTGATCAGGAATTGCTTTGGAGTCAAGGTCTGCCAGAATTAAAATAAATAAATAAAATGAGGGGTGTGGGTAGAGAATCTTCTCCCCTAGATTTCTACTAAATAAAATACTTTTTCCTTTTCAGGAGATGGACTGCTCATAACGAAAGTTACAGTGGAATAAGTCACAACTCAATTAGTATTTATCTGTAGCTCATTAGAAGCGTTCTCATATTTTGTCCAGCACCAACACCTTTTGTTAATTAATATGCTCAAACATGCTCAAATATTGACAATTATACTTCTTTCCCGCCTTCCCCTTTTTTTGGAGATGATTCCCTGTATCTCGTCCAGGTGATGACATGCATCCCTTGTCCTCCCTCTCTGCCCCTGTTTCCTTCTGTTTGTCCGGTGCCCATTCATCCGATACCTCGATGAGCCGGTTGCACTCACTAAGCTGACAAAAACTAGTCAAGTTTAAGTAAAAACCCAGCGCAGGGGCCCAGGGTGGGAGCAGAGGAGGGACAGGCCCCTTGCGAGCAGGGCGCCGCGCAGGCAGTGCTGTCCACAGCGCCGCGTGCGGCCTCGCTGGGGTGGCCGGGCCGCTCGCGTGCTTGCTTCGCCCCGCGTGCGCTTGCGTCGCCTGAATCTCTGCGCCGCGGATTAAACGGCTCTGTCAGCCAAGCTGCACGAATTCTGGCTGGAGAGAAGGGGGGAGAAAGGAAAGGTTGCTTTTGCCCTCGTTTGAGGATGTAATTTGTACGTAAAGAATTGAAGGAGCCTCATTTGAAGTCCTTTTAGCAAAGGAACATGTTGTGAATTTAATTCAGTGTTCATGTGTGCTGCATAATTGAACTTAAATATTTTTAATGATCTGTCATTTGCCTTATCCTTGGGGGTTCGTCCAAACTCAGTAAAATATTCTCCCTTTGGTGTTTTCCCACTTTGCATAACAAAGGAAGGGAAGAAAGGGCACTTCAGTGAACCTTTATCCTTCTTACATTGTGCTACTGATAGCGATCTGGATATGAAAATGTAAAGAGGAAGCTTCTCATGTGTTATCCCTTTTAAGTAAATAATTAGTACCATTCAACATGTTTTTTTCTTTTTTTTTTCTTTTTTTTCTTTCAGAATATGAAATGAACATTTTTTGTAAAGTTGTCATCTTTTGCTGAAAAGTGTTGATCTTCCTTGACTAGAGAATCTTTTAGCTATTTTGATTACTGGTCAAAGTAGAAAGATTACAAGGTGATTTGTCATGCATAAAATGCTATTTAAAAGCTTTTGGATTATAGCATGGGAAAACTAAAACCCTCTCTGTGCACTTTCAAGTTCTGAAGGTGGTCTCTGCTCCCTGCAAAAAGGGAGGGCGTTTTTGCAGTTTACTGCTACAGGATTGAAACAGTTTTCATCAGTTTATACAGGATTATAAGTTATTTCAGTATCAATTTATTAAGGATTGTTGAATTAGCAAATTGTGGCAGTTGTTAATTAATTTTATAGGATGATTAGGGAATGTGGGGAGAATTAACAACCTTTCATTGTAGACTTTCCAGAAAGGCATACTAATTTCCTGATATTTTCTGATTCTTCTCTGGATGTGTAGGACAACAAGTCAAGATGTAAAGGTGAATTCTCACTTAATGAAATCTTAAAATGTTTTAATAATGCAAGTTTACTTGCGTTAATCGGAGCAGAAAGGGATTTTGCCTCACAGGGGTGACTTGCTCACACTTTGCTTTATCAAAAGAAGGGGATTCCACATTCTTAAGTTTATATCTAATAGCTAAGAGTGTGCTGATGGAGGCAGGGAATCCAGCTGTTTGAATTGTGCATTACACTTTGAAAACCTTAGCATAGGAACGTAGAACTTAGGTGGACTTAAGTTTCCGAGATTTTTATATTGCTCTGAAACACTTTTATGTGTTGCTTCAGAAGATCTAGTGCTCTGTCTCTTTCCTAGTATGTGTCTGTCTGACATCAGAGTCTAAAAACAGCAGGAAAATGTAGTATGTACAATATTTGCTCCTCTTGGATTTCCCAATGTTCTTCATGTGCTTTCTAATATGCACAAAAGAATTCTGAAGTTGTTTTTAATGAAAGATTATTCTGCAAAATTGTAGGGGAAGATAAACCTCATGTCTAAATTTCTCCCTGTTCTTTCTCTGTGTAAATGCGTTCTAGAGCCTTTTTCTTATTCTCTTAAGTTTCTTATTTCTCTCATGTTTATTTTTCAAGTGTTCTTTTGCTATTGAAGTTGCTTACTGAGTATGATTTGAATTGCTCAGTAAGGAGACTTTAGCTCATGGCTTGGGTAATAGGACATATGGTATCTCTGAGATAAAATGGCAATCTGAAGTTCAAGATTTTTTGTGTGATGTTGTGAACCTATTGATCTCCAAAAGCAAAAAGCACAATATAAATGACAATTCTTTATCCTTTTTGTGTTGACTGTAGAAAACTTAAATTATTCTCTAAGTAAGCTGCCCATTAGGTAAAAGTCTCCATACATAACTGCAGTGGTAGTGCTTTCCAAGGGCTTCTCTTTATTTATTTTCAGTACAGATAGTTTGTTTTGAGATAGCAAAGAAAACTTCTACCTAGATGTAGTACACATTCTTTCCTGCCTATGATGAAGTGCCCTGCCTACTTCTTTCTTACGAGCACCAGAGGAAGAAGTCTCAAAATCTCATTTTTTATGTGGCCTTGTTTTATTTGTAACATGACTCCTAGAAGCAGAGTTTTGATGACCTCTGAGGTCCACCATGGTAATGCGTTTGGCAACACTGAATTGCCATGAGGCTTGATTAATAAACTTACCACGTTTTTTTCCAGTTGTCTTGTTCCTTTTAGGCTAGGATCCCTGGGTGGTTGAGGCTGGAAGGCACCTCAGAAGGTCTGCAGTGCAACCTGTGGCCCTCGCATGGCCAGGTCTGTGGTCGGAGCAGCTTGCTTGGGGCTTGGTGCAGCTGGGGGAAGAGACAGCACAACCATCCTATTCAGCTGTCCATCTACTGAAGAAGCTTCTCCAGCAATATATCCCCTTTTGTCTTGTACTTAGTCCCTTGCAGCACCTCTCAAATTCAGTATCTGTGTGATCTGTCAGTAGACGTAGTTCTCTGAAAAATCTCATCTCTGGAGATTTATATTTTGCATCTCTTCTCTGGTAAAAAGTATTGGGGACTTGAAAGAAAATAGATGATCTGTTCTAGTGTTTTCATAGAACAGATGCAGATATATCTGGGGTGCAGATATCTGGGAAAGGCTGATGGAGCAGATTTGTTGTGATTTAGCACATCACATGGATACGTTTATGTTTACCTTAGAATTCTTGCTCCTCAGGGTTTGGTGTTCAAAAGTGAAATGCTTCTTGTGAAGATAAGGAAACTTCCCATTAAATTAAAACCCTTCATATTTTATATATATATATATATATGTATATATGTTTGATGTGAACTGAAAGTTTTCACAGCAAGAAACAACTGGATTGGTATGAAGAGCTTTAGATTACCAGTCATCTTGGCCTTGGAGGGGTTGTGTGTCTCATCATCGGAGCACTCTGAAAGTTGCCTGAAGAGGCAAATGTTTGATCTGACAGAGACACAGAGAACATACTGATATAAATGAAGAATTTGTGGACAGGCTATGCTTTTGATGGCAAAAAGCTATGGTGGAAGAGAAGAAAAATACCAAGTTTGAATGATCAACAGTCGTGACTGCAACAATCCTATCTAATAAAACCAAATCATTAAATATCCAAGCAGTCAACATCAGCATTAACCTTGCCATCCTTTCACAACTCTGGGGTCTGTATTTCCATCTCCTTCCAAATCCAGTTGTGAAAGCATCTGCCACTGTTGAAGTCTGGTAACTTTTTAAATGACAACTCTCATCTTCACTGTTTGCAGCGCAGCTCTGTAGTCCTTCACCTTTGGATCTCTTTTCAAGGTACTACCTGTAGTTAGAAGCTGATGAATATTTATTTAATCTTAACTGAATTCTGCGTTGTACTCAGAATGGAAAATTGACTGTTTTTGTTTGTTTGTTTGGAGTTTCTTGGAATCTACTGGGTAATGTGTCCCAAATGTGCTTTTTTTTTTTTTTTTTTTTTTTTTTTTTTTCCACTCACCGAGGAAAAGTATGTTATGGGGAAAATATAGATGGGGAAATTGCAAAAAAAGATCAGGCAAGTTGTCAAAAATAAAACACAGGAAGTTTGTGGTAGAAAAAGGTTTTTAACATAAACCTTCTGGCCCTTTCTTGGTTTCATAATGTTACTGCACTGTTAAAGCCTTAATACTGAAATCCATAGCTCTGTGGGGTCTCTAGTTATCTGCATGTCAATACTGAAAGGCTGCATTAAAAATTGAGGCTAAGCATCTCAAGTTCCTTATTTGGAAAAAATGTGGAACTCTCGATGAGAATAATTTATGGGGAGAAAAAAAAAGCTCATTTCAGATGGCTTAGTCACCTGCATGGGCTTTTCTTGTTGGTATTTTAGGAAAAGACTTAAGATTTTAGGGTGGCATGATGTTACCTTAAATAAGCAGTGTTTGATTTGGTTGATTTTTGTTTAGTTTTCTTACTCTCAAGTGGCCTACCCTGTTCTCGCTTTCCTTTCCTCTTTCTGCAATTAAAAACTCCATACTTCTAAAGAATTCTCTTTTTTTCTTCTCTCCAGTTTGTCTCATATCCTGAAAATCAAGTGGTAATTATCATGCTATCATCCTGTGTTCATCCTGTCTCAGAGTTGCACCTATTTATGAGGCGTTTTTTTTTTTCTGGCTTTATTTAAAGCTTTGTTGCTTCAAAATTGCATCATTTGGGGATCATCTTGTATCTGTGTATCCTTCATAAATACAGTAAGAACTTATTTCAGAAGCAACTATATCAGTGCCAGTAAATATTCAGTTGTCTTCAGAACTGTCTCTATTCAGACAACAAGAGCAAAAATGGCAAGGTCTAATTTAACTAATTAGTCTAGGATTTTCTCCTGTTTCATAGTTTTTATATCGAAACCATGTATTTACATGTTTTCCAGAGGAGACAGCATACTGTGTTTTACCAGGAAGTCTTTCTGTGAACCATTTGTTGGGATTCAGTAACCTCAAGAGGTTTCATGCTGATGCGGAAGGCATTTCCCAGTCACTGAGTACGTAGCCGGCTTCTTGGATAGGTGCAGTACCCTGTTGTGCCCTCTTCTAAAGCTACTGTCTTTTCCCGGTGGAAAACTGTGAGTAATGCTCCATTTAGCAAAGAGCACACAAATGATTAACAAGCTGGCAAAGTCCATCAGGAATGTTTGACGGCTCAGTTATCCACCTTTTGTTTTTGCACATTTTGCACCCTTCATAAATTACCTTTGTAAGCACTTTTAGTATAAGTGTTTAAGTAGTATTCTAGTCAAATAGGAAAAGATACATATTTATTGCACAATTTCAGTATATTCTGAAAGCATGAAAAGGGTGAATCTGCTTAAAAATCGTCCGGTTAGTTTGCTTTTGTTAATAGATGCAACAAAATTCAAGTCACAGGTGTTGATAACAAGTAGAAACACTGTGCTTCCTCTAATGGCAGGGACAGTAGTTTCCTAATATGAGGTTTTTATTTTATAGACACCCACCCTACGTATGTTCAATAGACCAAACTATAATAAAGAATGACCAGAAAAGAACGATGATAAAAGCAATTGTATTCCCCTTTTTACTTCCGTATCCCTATCTGAAGGATTTTGGTGGCAGCAGATGTGAATTTGTAAAATCTAAATGAAACCAAGAGCAGCTCCCAACTATTTCAATAGATTGGGCGTAGGGTGAAAGTTAACTTCCGCTCTCATCAGACAGTCTCATAAAAGTCCAGACTGAAACAGCTTCTTTTATGGTAAAAAAAATAGCATTTGGTTAATAAATGGTTGTAACGGATGATATTTTTTGATATTTACTTTATAAAAAAAACTCTATGTATGGTGAAACAATTGGCTGATGTATACATGAAGTTAAAAGCCGCATAGTGACATTCAGGTGGGCTTTATGTTCTTTGCGCTCATAGCTGTATTGGCTCCCAGAAATGTTTATCCTGCTCTATACTGAGCTGTGGTTTGCTTCGGTTGTCTTTCCTGAAGGACATGTGCATTAAACACGTGTGCTCATGGCATCCCCTCTCGCAGCCCCGGGCGCTGTCGCGGGCTTTGCGGGGCGCTGGTGCTGGCGTCGCGCGCCGCTTGCTTGGCTTCTGGCCCCGTTCCCTCTGCTGCCCTCTCGGACCGTGGTGTCGGAGGTGGCTGCAGTGCAGTGTACGTGTTGATGAACATGACCCAGGCTGCTCCCCAACACGATGACTTTTGGCTGTATTACAAGAAACAAATTGCTTCAAGCTCGAGGCCCGTGGCAGTTCAGCAACTCGCCTGGCTGCTGCTTTGTATCCCAGGTACCTGCATAGCCAGGCATCAGGTATCTTCTTTGATGTCTCCTCTGATTAATTCATGAAGACCTCGCACATCCTCTGGACATAAAAGCAGGAAAACTATAAATACCTGATTATAAGATAGAAATGCTTGCTGTCACAGATCAGCTTGAGATCTGTTCTAATTTTTTTTTCTTTCCCCCAGCAAATCAGAATGTTCTCCTGTAGTTATCCTGGTACTTAAATAGCACATGCCAGAACTCATTGGGCTGCAAACAATATTGTCGTTGGTCTTTATGGGAACGGCACCAAAGAGCCTGCTAGCCAAATAGGCAGGTGTTTGGAAATTAAGATTATTTTATCCAGTGTCATGTTTGAGCTGATTCAGTTTGAAATTATGTGCCAGAGACCTACGGCACTCAGACCATATGCTCTGTGCATTTGGAGATCTGGAGTACATGGATCGGGGGAGGGTTGTCTGTGCTAGTGCTTGCCATATCATGTAGCAAGAAGTACAACGTCCAGTTTTCTGTTTGACTCTTTTTCTGACTTTGGGGGGATTTTCGTTTGCCTTCTCCATCTTTTCCTGCTGCTGCACTCCTGATATTTGGAAAGGTTTCCTAAATGGCCTTCCTATCTTGCCATGTATGACTTGGATGAATGTGAAACAAGAAGAAAATTACCAATGAGAAGTTAGCAACAGTGACACTTTCACATCATTCTGCTGTCGCGTGTGCTTTGTCTCCTCTTTTCCTTGCCAGCAGGGAGTGAGGTGAGGTTTCTGCCTGTGACTTCGTTCCATTTGCACTGCACCTAAAGCTTTCTAATCGTTAAATCTGAGAAGAAGAAATGGTTATAGCCCGCTTCTATGGACTTTCAGTTGATGCTGAGTTTTTTCTGTAGTCCATTTCTGATAATCAGTCAGCTAATTGCTCCTCTTTTGAAAAGACCTGCTCTTTGGTTTGCTTTTAAGTGCCAAATGATTACTTGGTTTTGCCTGCTTTTTTTGCATTGTGTTTAGAGTTTGAGCTTCTTGGCCTCAACCTGTTCAGGAAGATCCCTTCCTGCTGGTTGCAGGTGGCTATTGAGTCTGTGTCTGTGCTTTTTTTTACCCTTGTTTTCTTTTATGTCAGGTGAGGCATAGCAGATCAAAGCACATGCCCACCTTGCCCAAAAGAATCTCTGTCTCCCTTATGCTCTCGTCTCTGTCATTAAATTCCTTGATTAACCTCACTTCTCCTGCTCCCTCAGGATCCCTTACTCCAAATTGAAAGGAAAACAGTGGTATCAAGATGTCCCCGTAATGAACCTAAGTAACCGTGTAATCTTATTATGGAATCTCTCATCTTTGCTTTTCTCTCTCGCTGTCTGGTGGACTTGCTCATTGCATCATATCTAAAATTAGATGAAAATCTCCTCAGGATCCAGCTCCCTTTTTTCCATCCCACTGTTTGCCCCTTGTTTTGCCTTGATTTGCAAGGGCCTCTTCTTCAGTACCAGATTTTTTTAATTTTTAACTTCTTCATCCAGTTGATGAAACTACAGTTAAAAACAAAATTGGTAGGTGAAGTAGGCCTATATTTAAGTAGCATATCTGGCTGTTAGGTATGCATGTGTTAGAAGCTCATTAGAGACTTAATTTCTTTGCTTTTTCACGTAATGCCAGGTTGTTTTCTTTACTCTTGTGAGCAGCCTTTTTAAAGATATGGATGAATATTTCCCTGGAATATTAAGATATGTTCTGGTGACTTGTTCCATCTCTTATCCTACTTAACTCTACAAGGAAAACTGAACACTGCTGCAAGGAAACCCCAGTATTAATCATCATGTTTCTCTGTAGCCTTCTCCGGGTAATTCATAAGCCAAGTAGATGTTTGTAACAGACTTGAGATAAACAATTTCCAACTTCATTGAGTTGGACAAAATTAGAAGCACCTGTGTATTTCTCGGTCACTTGGAAATATCTTTCCCAGCCTTGAGGCTTCAACACTTGGACGCTGTACATGTTAGGTTGTAGCCTCTTCTTTCCAGCTGCACTTTCCAGAGCGCTTCCCTATTGAATGTAGCTACCCGTGTGTTGTAAGAGCAAACAGCATTTCTTAAGCATCAGCTCCTCCTGACTTGATACCGTTTGGTAAATGTGTTAAAAAGTTTTCAAATCTTATTTTTTTTTAATTTCTTCTTCCATTCTACTCTGTGCGTTTTTTCTTCCTCTGAAGGAAAGAGCTAAATAGCTGGAAAGCTGGTTAGATATATCTGGGGAAACATCAAGATTTCTTTAGCCATGCTATGCTCAAAACTAATATAAAAGAAAAGCTTATTGGAAAGAAAATAAAGAAAATAGAATAAGAAAAAAAACAAACCCTCAGAGTTGTTGCGTAGAAACCAGAAAATCAAATCATAGTGTACTGTAATATCTCAGAATTCATTTTTGAATTCAATTTTATTTGTTGATCAATATATCACAGAAACGAAGAGTTTCAATTCTGTGTAAATGGCAGGGGTGAGTCGTGCATCACTGCTTATGTGGATGATTTTGGACAGCTTTGGCCTGTTTTTGATACGCTGAAAACAAATATGAAGTCTAGATTTAGTTGTTTGTGATGGAATCTTTTGTGTCAGCCTTAAATGAATAATATATCCAAGTTTAATGATGATTAATAAAATCAAGGATTTTTTTTTTGTCCATCTCTTCTGAGTACTTGGATGCAAATGGAGCCCAGCTGCCAAGCAGCTGGCGCGTTGCCAGCACGGCTTTTAGCGCCGGTTATGAGCACTCGCCTTTCATTAGGGCCCTTTCAGGGCGCGCGCGGGCTGAGACACAAGTGATTTACTTCAGCGTGGCAATAGAAATTCTGCTGCATTTCAGAATATTCATTTCTTTGCTATTTTACCTTCTGCTTGTGTGTTTGACTGTGGTTTCTAGGGATTGGAAGGTAGTGGGTTTTTTTTCGTTTTGTTCTTCCTAAAGTAATTATTTTTGTAAGAATTACTAAATAATACCTTAAAGAATCCATTATAAAAGTTTTGTTCTGACTTATGATCTGAAATTTGTCTCCTGCCAGATCTAGTAACCTTAATAAAATCTCTAGTATGTCATTGGTAGCATGCTCGGTACTGCAGGGCATTTTTTTTTTTTTAAGGATATTTTAAAAATAAAAAAGCAAAAGAAAACAACAAAATCCCCTTAAATCTTAGAAATTGAAAGGCATAATCATTAAAAAGAGATATAAGAGCAACTAAAGTAGAAGTTACAGTGAGGAGAGTAATGCCTTAAGCAGAAGTAACCTTAATGTTCAAAAGACATATTAATTGAATACTGTTTCTCTAAAGCAGTTTGATCTTAGTAGTAGTTTTCGTGCAGCGTTTTGAGTTGCATTGTAAATAAAACATTCTGTCAGCCTGCCAAAAGTGCCAAAACATTTAATCTTAGCTGTTGGGATTTAGAAAGGTTGTTTCTTGCCCTGCGAGTGGGTGGTTGTTCTTGGGGGTTTTGTTTGTTTGGTCTTTGCTGCTTGTAAGACACGTTACTGTTTGTATGTGTGAGATACTCCAGGCTTTGGCTTTTTTTTTCTCCCAGGCAGACTACGAATTCTGGTGGGAGTTTTGCCTCGCAGTATTAAACCTATCAGTGTGTGTGTTGATGGGTGGGAGGGGAGGAATCGACAGACTTTGGTGCATTCTTCCCTGGGCTGGGCTAACGCTCGCCTAAGTCCTAATGTATTAGAAAGCCTCAGCAGGGATTTGCTGAGAACTAATGCTGCAATGTGTTAGTCATCCGTTATCCGCTTCTATTTTTGCAGGTTCTGGAGGATGACTGACGTGGGACTCGGCGACGCCACTTAGCGCCGCCGGCCGTGGGGCTTGATACGCGACCGGCAGGTACCGCTGGGCGAGAGCGCCGCTCCACGAGTGGACCAAAGCAGGGGCTCATCTGGCTGCCCGGGGAGACTTCGCTGGCCTCCTGCAGCGGATCCTAAAGCCAGGGAAGCTCCATCCTCCCCGCCGCTTCACAGCGCGTCGCCGTGCGAGGCAGATGGTGTGCCGGGAGCTGCCGGGCGCCCGCCGCGCGCGCGGGGACCAAGTAGCCAAGTGATCCCGTCGCTGCCGCCGCCGCTGCCTCCCTGCCAGCATCGCAGCCGAGCTGCCCCCCGCGCTGCCCTCGGCGGGCCGGGGCGTCGGGCGGACATGGCCGGCCTCCTTGGCAACCTGCTCCTCCTGCTGCTGCTCGCTCAGAGCAGCTGCCGGGCGCTCAGGAGCCCGCTCGCCGTCTTCAAGAGGTGGGTCGTGCGCGGGGAGCTTAAAAAACCATGTGGGGTTTGTCTCTCCCTTATTCTGAGCAGCCTTTCTGTAGTGTCCGAAGCGCATTCTTTTTGTTGTGTGGCAGCCTGGCTATTGTTTTACCCTCACATTATCTCTCTGAAATAGGAATTTTCTCTGTTAGAAAGATTAAACGGTAATTAACAGAAATTCCTGTAGAACCCCCAAGACTATTTGAGACTTAAAACTTGACTTTGAGGTAGTGAGTAAATATATGTCCCCTGTCCCTGTTAACTTGCAGTGTAAACCCATGTGCTTGAATGAGGAAGCATTAGCTAACTTAAAATGAGAGAATTCCAGAGATTTTTTTTTTTTTTTTTTTTTTTGGAGTCCTGAATATAAAGTTGCATAGACGAATTTGAAAGTAGCACATGGAGAAATAGCCTCTTAACTCCTCAAAAAAGTGTTACTGTGTATGAGGAACACTGCATTGTAGTTTAATATTATTTATTTACATATACATTCAAAATGTATACAGGAGTTGCATCACATCTCATATGTTTTAGTTATTCTTCATAGTGAATCACAACCTTGTTTTATGTTGCATTCAATACAGACCTCCGTAACAACCATGTGAAGTTGTAAAACTTGCTGCTTCACTTTGCTGACATACAATGAGAAGGTAGACTTGCTAATGACATAGTGTCTGAAATGAAAAATTTTCCCCTTGCACATAAGTTAGTTGTAATCAGTATTAAATTCTACATCAGGTATGTAGTCTTAAAAAAAAGGGGGATTTTTTTGTGTGTGTGACTCTTTAGTTAGAGGAACTGACAGGGTGCACTGAGTATTTTATTGCTTTTAAACCAATGCTGTGTAAGGTAGTCTATCTGATTATTCATAGGAACTGCTTCCCAACATGCTTTATAACTGACGTGCTTTTCCCCATTCACAAAAGAATGAATCTCCCAAATTGCTTTTGAAATCACTCAGAATTGTTCAACTTTATGTTTCAAAGGTCAGTCTTTTTAGAAGGATATAAAAAAGTCAATATTTTTTAAATCTTTCCTTCTTTTCAAGGTATAAGGATACTACGAGGTCTCTTTCCAACGAATGCCTTGGAAGCAACAGGCCAGTGATTTCACTCGGTCTATCAGATTTTGCACTGGATATTCGCATGCCTGGGGTGACTCCTAAGCAGGTGAGACAAATATTTATTTTCATACTGCTGCCTATTCTTTGTTTTGTAGTTAGGAAAATAAAATGCTAACTACAATGCCAGCAAAAAAAGCAGGGTAACTTTCACAAGTCTGTGTATATTTCAGAGATGAGCAGAAATCAAAAAAGTGCCTCAGATGGAAGAAAAGTCTTTTTACTTGATGAACTTGTTGTAGCATGTTTGTTTTATAAGCTGAAATGCTGATGTTTATTCTGGGGACATAGCAGTGGAATAATAAGATATTAAAACAAGGAGAATGACTTTTTTTTTTAGAGTGAAATACTCTACTACATGTGTTCCTAAGATCCTTTTTTTTTTTTTTTTTTCGTGTTTGCACCTGACATGAAATCTCAACAAGTATTCCAGTACATTTGGTTAGACTGAACATTTCCACAACCTGGGCAAGTGGAGAAAGACTAATTATAAAGCACTCTTTCAAAATAATAATTATGACCCAGTATTTTAAATGCTTAAAAAAGCCCAGGAAAACTCAGTAGTAAACAACTTAGAAAAATAGACCATTTAATATCAGAAAGAATGTATCTTCTACCGAGCCAAGTATGTAAGAATGAAGAAAATTGAATTTTGTTTCATTTTTTTAAGGTATATGTGTTAAGAATCACATATAATTCTGAATCTCTAATGTCACTTTTGCAGGTAGTTTCTTTAAGTGAGGTGAAACTGATTGTTTTTCTTGCAACCTGGCCATGCAGGGAATTATGTATGTCATTAAAAGAGCATGCTTTTCTTTAAAAGGGCTGCAGAGGCTTGAAAAGAACATGATGTTGTGCTGCAGTAGCTGATGACTCATTGTTGCAGATAGCACTTTCCAAAAAAAATGACAGGGAAACTGAGGTTTTTGGTTATTGGGGAGCACCCTTCTGAAACATGTAATTTGGAGCAAGCTGTGTCATTCCAGAGTGCACCAATGAGAAATGTATTTTTTTTTCTAGAAAACCCCTGTCTATATCAAAATGTTAGATTCTTTTTGGAAAGAGTGAAAACTATTCTCCATTTATCAAGCTGCATATTTGGAATTTATTTTGTTTTTATGATTTAACCTTAGGTTAAATTAGATGAAGATTTAAGAATAAGGTAACCTGTGGAGAGTTAGGTTACTTCACTTCTTTTTCCGCCACCTTTTTTTCTGGAGAAAACTGTAGTAGTTGATAAGAGGGGGGAAAAAAAAAAATCATTCATTTATGTGGACCTGCGTCCAAAAGTAGTCATGCGGATGGTAAACTTAAATTTTATGCTTTAATTAAGATTTGGGGGAGGGATGGTGAGAGAGTGAGAGCAGCAGAACACAACATCAACAGGTAAGGGAAATCCTGAATACGTACGTAGCTGTATATATTTTAAGTTTTGCTCATCTTTCTTGTGCCTTTTTCCCCCTCTGCTGCTGTCCTGAGTGCCACACACTAACTGAATAGGAAAACTTTGTTCTTTTAGACAAATTGAACATTGTTATACTCTGCAAGAATTAATGGCAGAAAAGGCTCTCTCTGTTTTCTTGCACTCCCCAGCAGTACGTTCCCAACAGCTTTGTAGGTCTTAAGATGCCTAGTTTACCCTTGACAGAAAAATCACGGAAAGGAAGGAATTCTATTCCTCTTTTAGAGGACTTTTTTTTTTTTCCTTAATATAGTGCCTTGTTACTAGTTAAGTTATCTTGTTGGTGTACCCATTGGCCCCGATTGAGGACGAAGATGTGGGCTTGGTGACTGTGGCTTTGCTGTGAGTTCCAGTTGTCCATGTGGGTGGTAATATAGGAGGGTATATGGGAAAAGGAAGGGTTTGTGCTGCCGGGATCTGTATGCAAGTCTGTCTCCCCTTGGGCAGGATGCCAAAATACATCAGTGAAATGAAGGGGACAGGGGCACTTTAAGTGCTTTATTATGAGCTCTTGGGAGATGTGTCACTATTTTGGTGTTGCCTAATTCCAATTCCTGAGTTTCAATCATAACTATTTGTGTAGGGGAAGAAAAAAAAAAGAATGAGGGGGAGAAAGAAAATGCCTGGAGATATGAATGAATTAAAAATGTAGAGAACAAAGTAGGAACTTTAGAGCAGCATCAGTACATTTTACAGTGTTTGTTTTTTGACTTGTATTTTTGTGGGGAGGAGGAAATGCTGTGTTTCGGTTGTATCGTCGCACTGTAACTTGATGCAGAGAAGTAGAAGCTTTATTCAGGTCAGCAGTTGGTTAATCCAAGGAATGAAGAGTGATATATTTTGTATGATGGGGAAGAACTTCTTCTGATGTTCTGCATGCAAGATGCAGAATAGTGCAGATGGAAAAGGCTTCAAGAGGAAAACTGAGTAGCTGCAGTGCCAAAAAACAGGGTTATATTGATTATTGAGATTAAACTCATTATAAAAGCTAGCGAATCTGCTAAATGAAGATAAATTTAGTCTCTTGACTGATGAAAAAAAAACTGCTTGCTCATTTAATGTCTCTATATCTTAATTTTCTTTAAAAGATAAATAATTATGCAAGCGTATAGTAAAACATTGTGCTAATTTGTAATACTGTTTTATGCAGTTGACGATGTTGAATATGTAAACAGTGTATGTTATTCAGTTGGACTCAAGTTAATGTAGTGTTCAAGCAGAGAACTCAGGCATTATGTTGCTGGAGGGGTCCATGATGATGATCTAGTCTAAGCTCTTGCATTGAAGCTTGCCTTTGAATTTTCCTTAGTATTTTTCATTTGGAGGCCCATTACTTGTGATCAAGCTAGAGTTCATATTTTTAGGATGACTTGTTACTGTTTGTTTGAGAACAGTGAATAGGGAAAAGAAGCACAGTTAGTTCGTTGAAAGGGATCTCCTAAAACTACTTAGTTCTTTGTAACTTATAACCAGGAGATCTCTTGTGACTTGCAGTAGCCCTGCAATTGGAAGGATTGTGTAAAACAATGGGTTGTTCCACAAAGGGTTAAGTTCTTGGCTGTTTAGTCAAAAATAGCTCCAAGCTGGAAAAAGAAAGGCCGATACTGAAACGACATTGCTGCTGTCTTGAATGCTTCCATAGCATCACTGAGGCAGTCGCCTTTAGTTTTATTTTCTGAAGTCCTTGATATTCCAGCGCGGCCTAATTCCCTTGAGCTTCCCAGATAATTCTTGTCAGTTGAAAACAGATCATGAAAATTAACTTCTTTGGATTCCAAAAAGCCTAACTATCTGTGTGTATTGCTGCAAAATTGAGGTGAAGCTTTGGCCCTACCTGTGAGGGTGTGCATGAGAACACCCTTACAAGAGTTCATTTTGTTGTTTTAGAAGAATTTCTGTAAGGATCATTGTGTTCCCTTAATTTATAGGCATATAGCTAACCTACAGCTTAAACTCCTAAGCCTGGTCCACCGAGGAAGTGAAAGCATGTGTTTGAATAGTAAGAGAAGGAGGAGGGGGGAAAAAATGGCAAAACAGAGTAATTTGGTATGATCCACATGGAGAACTCATTATAGTCATGATGACAGTACAATTCCTAGTGCAATGATCTGAGCATGGCCAGAGTCCGTCCCCAACCTTCCATCTGTAGATTGGCTGTGCACCCTTGCATTAAAAGATGCATTTGTAAAATTAGGCTACAGATTCTGTTTAAAGCCACATAAAATTTAGTTCATAAATATTGCATGTGTTATCTAGGCTGTGGAAAGGTTACCATGATATTTCTTTTTCCAGAGACCACTAGAGTTAATAAGTGTGAAAAATCTGTGCAATATATTGCGAGTTCAGGTGAGGCAGGAGCTGTGGTGCCTTATGTGCCTTCTCAGGTAATTCAAATATTTTCCAGTTCACAGGATGTAGTGACCTTTCAGGGCTTGGGATTTTTCTGTTTTCACGTTATTGTCTGCACCTGCAAACACTCCGTGGGGGGATCCATGAGAAGTGCCCCCGCGCGTGGCTTGGGAAGAGCTCTCTAACTGTGCAGATGTGTCTGTGACAAAAGGATGCACTTCCCAGCTCGGA
This sequence comes from Crypturellus soui, assembly GCA_032275445.1. Taxonomy (NCBI): domain Eukaryota; kingdom Metazoa; phylum Chordata; class Aves; order Tinamiformes; family Tinamidae; genus Crypturellus; species Crypturellus soui. Next base: position 2,255,908 of record JAUBNY010000645.1, on the reverse strand, counting down.
AGTGGCAGAGCACGATCAGTCATGGGGGATGGTCCTAAGCACCCTGTGGGGCAGGGGTCACTGAACTGTGCGTGCCAGCAATACCAACCTGAACATCGCCAAAGTAGTTCTCTGCCTTCGGAAATACATGTGCGTGGCATTCGTTGGTGCTCTCATAAGTGGCAAAAAAGTATCCAGAGTGCTTAAATATTTATTTTGTTTGTTTCCTTAATAGTTGTTCCAGTTCCAACACAGGAAAAATGCAGCTAAATATATAGGGAAAGAATAATTTCAGGGGTCTGTGCAGCTGGAGCACCTCTAGGAGCTGTGGACAAGAGAACCTACCTTCAATTCTGAGGAACAGCTTCTATAATCTTTATTAAGATAGTTTTAAGAAAATATCTCTTCACACTAATAATCTCTACCATGGTTTATTTAAAAATAAAGTGTTAGGAGTTTTCTTTCCCAGAAGGGATTTGAGCAGCTCCGTTTAAAAACATATTTACTCTGGCAGCTTTGCAAGCCAGTAACAGTTTTGCGGTTGAGAATATCTGCTTGCTAATCAACAAATAAAAGATAATGATAAAAAAAGAATAGAAAGCAGCTAGTGCTGTAGCTCAAGCTATTCCATTCATTTAAAAATAATTACTTTTATGTGATTGAGACTGGACAAACTACCTTCACTTCAACTTGATTTGCCCAAGTAGTTTGGTACAGTATTGCTTCCATTCTTAACTGCGTGCTTATAACTTCCTAAGTGTTGCAGAACAGGCAAAACGTGATAAAATGTGCTATTTGGTGGGATACTTTTAATAGGAAAAGGGTGTGAGTGTGTGTGAGGGTTCTTGTCTGATAGGTTTTGCAAGTCTCCTTTGTAAACTACTTTTGAGCTGCTACCCATAGGTCAATAGTGATTTGAATATCTATAGATTTAATTTTGTAGTTCAGACTAAGTCAAATATAAAGTCAAAATACAAAGATTATAAAGTGTAATTTTTTGCCTTGTTTATTATGAAAAATTACAGATAAAGCTGTTTCGTATAAAACTAAAAATGCCTGTAAAAATATAGATGCATTTTATATAAGTTTTACTAAACAAGCAGGAAATTTGATCTGTCAAACATGCATAAATTAATGTCGCTTCCTTCTTTCCCTTCATTACCAAATACGTAGTTGTACATACTGGAGCATTTTCTTTTTTTCTTTCTTTTTTCATTTCTTAAATACTTGAGCCTTACTACTTACCCAGTAGTAATTTCTTTCTGAAGGCTAATCAAGCATGTGCCCTTATGCTGACAGTACGATGAGTCAGAGGGGAAGGAACAGCATGATTGTTGATTCCAGAGTGAATGCCTTTCCTAATGTTCTCCTGTTCATGCTCCTTTTTGTGTTCAAGTCTGGTCTGAAGTTTTAACAATTTGAGATCAGCTATCAGACTCTGTTTTGCTGGATCTAGAATCTGATTATTCATTTGTTTACCTCCTCATCTTGCTAGATAAGTAGTGCTTGGCTCTACCTCAGAGACAAAATTGAAAACACTTGACTGTGCCAGGAGAAGTTTTCATATCAACAGTGGTAAAGACTTCAGAATAATCACATTCATTGGCAGTGTTATCTGTTTGGCCCAGCAATCTTTTTTTCTGACTACACCTAGTAACAGATATTTATGGGAAGAGTTTAAGGAGTAGGATGGGAGAGTAGGCATTGCAGTAACTAAAACATCCTGTCCTGCTACCAGTAATAAAGAGAAATTCCTGACTTGGTCAGGTTAATCATGTTTAATAGATCTTGGTAGCTCTTTGGATCACGAGTCCGCCAAGTTATTTTTGTAACCCATCTATAATCTTGGTTTTCTTTTCTTTCCTCCTCAAATATGCTTCTTGGCTTTCTAGAAATTATTTTTTGCATTTTTTGCAAGGGATTTAGATTAGTTTTACGGAGTTATATCCTTGTTTCTCTGGTCTTGAAAAATAAATTTGGATAGGGAGAAATAGGGGAAAGAAGAGAAAACTTGCTGGAAAATAATATGGGATGGTGGGCTGGAGCAATAGGAAGAAAGGGGCGAAGGATGTGGAATTCTGTAGAGTAAGGTGAGTAATACTGAGCAACAGGTCAGTGGTTTGCCTGTGCTGAGCATCTCTGTAGGCTTGTCGTGCTCCAGAAAATGCTGCCCAGGATTTCCAGTTAATGAGCTGAAGCAGCTTCTCATTATTTTTGGAGAGCAGTCTGAAGACTAATAGAAGGCGATACAGGTGGTAGAGAAAAATAACACAACAGCCTGATGTGGGAGGAAGTAAATAACTTGGAATTACTAGTTTCCTTTCCAGAGGTGTAACTAACTTTTTAATTTTTTTTCCACTCTCCTTTCTTAAATTGAAATCTGAACCTTCCTAAGAATACGTCCTTTGCATTGCAGCAAAGTATCTCAGGATCAAATAGGGCGGAGACAACATGCAAGAAAAGTTTACTTAGGACAATTACTACTTGTCAGTGTATTAGAGCACTTGTTTTGGGAATGCATGGCCCAGTTTCTGTAACAACTAAGATAAATGAATAACTTGATGCCTGCTTTAATGCATCTGCAGTTTCCCATTAACAATTTTTTATTATAAAGTGAAAGAAGAAAATATGAGTTGATCTAGTCACAGTGCTGATGGTATGAAATAAGTAGCAGAATCTCATTCCGTCGTGCCTATGTTAAGCTTTTATACCTTGTTCTTACTAATTCTTATTTGGTACAAGTAAACACTTGTCAAAAATATATCTATTTTGTGTTTGCTATCTAGACTGCTTTCATTACTAAACTCAATTGATGATTAAAAACAGAAAATCTAAGATTTTATTACAACCACACTGCTAAGCATTGCTACTGTTGACTTTCAAAATTTGGGTAGGGGGTCCTAAATGAAGTTTACACAACAAACAAACAAAATAAAATCCTAGTTCTGAACCTAGATAATAGAAAAGGTAATATATTTTTTTCTCTAATGCGGAAAAAGTAGAATATTTCTTTTTGTGTTCCTTTGGAAGCTGTCATATATTCAGCTTGGCTTCTGTAAGTGCATATATCCAGGGTACATAAAACTGTTGACATCAATTGTGTCTACTGACCTGTTTTCATCTTTCCCTTCTTCTAAGAAAGAAACACAAAAAACAGCTTCTTATCTGTGTACATCACTGCTCTGTGTAATCACATGCTGTTATCTCCTATGTACCTGTCCTTCTCCCTTGCTTGCATCTCATTGTTTATTTACAGCCTCCTGTTTTAAATTAGCCTTGAAGGGTTTGTTGTTTTGTTTTGTGTTTTTGTAGTGAAAACTTGATCTGTTTTGAACAAACCTTGTGGAAGTCCTGTCAGATTTGGAGTTCATGGATATGCTATAGCTGAGCAAGTACCGATCATTGTGTCTTTTAAAGACTTAAAGCTGGAGGAGGAAAAATAAGTTTAAAATAGTTTTTAGCAAAGCTGTAATCCTAAAAGCCACACTGCTGACCAGATGGAGCACTCTTGATATAAGCACAACGTGACTGTGAATTAATTTAATGGAAATCCATATACCGTACTTGGTCTTCGGCCAAGCATCCAAGTAAAACAGATGATGGTATGCCAGGTACTTCTGTAGGAGCTTCCTTTCATTCAGGAGTCAAAAAAAGGCTGGCTTTGCTGCTTGTTTTCAGGTAGTCCACGTGCATTTACAAACTGTAACTGTGTTGTACAAGAACATTACTGACTGTTTTCTTTGATGGACGAAGACCTTCCTTTCAATAGGACCCTCCAGTTACTGGTTTGCTGCTTTCCAAGATTTCAGGGATGATTTAGCCACTGCAAGTCAATTCGGTGCTAAGCTACGCGCTTCATAAGAGTGTAATCTTCATACCAGTTTATTTGGTACTGCCATAGTTGTCTTCAGAAATGTACAGATCACTGATGCTTTTGTTCATTCTAAGCGTGCCTGATTTTTAAGGTAACTTCTGTTCTTTTGTGTCTTTCCATAGTCCGATACATACCTCTGCATGTCAGTACCCCTTCTGGTGGACGATGAAGCCTATGTTGGTGAGTGTTGGTTGACTGCATATGTCTAAATAAGCCATTAAAGAGTAAAATAAAGAGTGTTTTATTTGTTTATTTATTTTTGACTATTATCAACTTGATCTTGACTTCCAGAGTTTCTAAAATGCATTCATCATGGCTAATGCAGAAACAAACTAGAGAGAGCTACTTAGAGTCAAGATAACAAACTGTGTCTGGAGAGATTCATGAGCAGAAGTAGTTAAGGAGCTGCATGCAGATGCCTCTGGCAGCCAGTGCCAAGCAACCCCATTTGTAATGTATTGGCTTTCTGTCTCGGGCTGGATGCCTAATTCCACTCTGCTGAGCAGACTGTTTATTTACCTGTTGGTATGGCTGTAAATCCTTCGCACTTGCAGGCAGTAGTGAGTGCAGTGAGATTGTACCTATTCACGAGGGCAAACCAACCCAACCAACTCCCCTTCTGTCTCTGTTTTCTAGTGTTGTGGCATGCATACGGTGACAGGCAAATGACAGGGTCTGCCGTAAGAGAGTGCCAGTGCTTAGGGCATTTAGGTCTGGCAAGCGAGACCGTCTGTTCCGAATGTCTGCTGGGTGCTCTTAATTTCATGTTTCCTTGCTTACCTACATCCAGTTGTGTAGGTGGAGAGCAGGCTTATGAACAGTTGATTCTACTGAAGGTGGTTTCACTGTCATAACATGTTCTATAGAATGAAATAAGAAAAAACATTGAAAAATATAGAGTTCTTTTTATCCTTTAACTTTGCTAGTAAATTTTAGGCTATTATCCACACAAAAATAAACCCCCCAAAACTCTGGAAATATTATCTAGTTTTTATTGTAGTCTATCATGAGACAATTGTTGCACATGAATATCCTTGATTAACCTGATACTTTACCTAAAAGCAGTGTTTTTTTTTTTTTTTTTTCATTTATAGGATGATTAAGAAAAGGGAGGGAAAAAAATGTAAAATTTATTTGAGGCTTTCTCTCAGATTTAGTAAAAGAGTCTGTCCCTGACTGCAAAATTAATTTTTGGCCATGAGGTTAGCTCAAGGAGGAAAGATCAGAAAGATGTAAGGGATTGAGTGTTCAGTCTCTGGTTATCTCTGGCTACAATGCAATGGTTGCAGCAGACTCTTCTGCTTTTTTTCTGGCATGTAGTCACTGTTCCATTGATCCCTGTGCTTGAGTACATGTGGCACAAAAATAATACAGGGTCTGTATGAAGAAACTATTCCAGTTGTCAGTTAAGGTTTTGGGGAGAGCAAGAACTCAATTAGCAAATAATTTTAAAAAATCCTGTTTTGTGAACATAGTTTTCCCATAACAGCATTACTTAAATCTGTATCTGTGTGTGTGCAAATAAAATTGCCTGTGCTTTTTTGGGACTGTTTTCCAGGAAAACATAAGTGTGTGGTTAATATTTAGCGTGTGATCAGCTCCATTGAATTTATGAGTAGTCACTGGAAAGTGATTCCAGTAGAAAATGATTTATCAGATTGGAGTCTCCCCAATCAACCGAAATAGTGTAAGAAATTGTGCCTAGGAAGGCAAGGCACAGGCATCTTCAATTTGGAGTACATAAAAATGCAAAATGACCTATTACAAAAATAGATGAATAGCAAATTAAAACTTCTCGGGGGGGGAGCGTAGTAAGAGGTTTTTACAATAAGTATCATCTAAAAAATGCGATGCCTAATGGCATTTTTCCTAAACTGTTTCTTAATATCTTTAAGCAGTGTGGAACTAATTATTAGCTTACTTGCTGGCATATATTCTGTGTTGCTTAAATAAGCATAGAAGATTGATATAGACAGAATGAAATCACTCGTTTAAAAATGGTAGCTTCTGTATTTTTGTGTCTGGTTGAAGCAGATTTTGCATTCTCTGCATTTCGGATTAAACATTGTGAAAAATGCAAGAGAAATTATACAATGTTATCTAAGTAGGCAAGGTCTAACAGAGGAGTCTTTAGCTTGTTTTTTGCTTGGATAACTGCTATGTGAGCATTAGCTTTCATCGATTACTGTTTTGTTTTATGATAGAAATTTCTGAAAGTGCAGGCAGGAGCTTCTGTCATTCTGGATTGCTTTTCAGGCCTCTGTTGAGAAGGCAATATAGGATCTAAAGAGCTTGCAGCATGAATAGGTAGGAATGCACAGGCTGCAAACAGAATAAGTATGGGAAGGAGAAACAGAGGGGTGAATTACCTGAGAGCATGTGGCAGTTCAGTGGTAATGCCCATTTATGTTATTTTTATCCTCTTTTCCTTTATTTCTCCCCTCTTGTTGCATGTTGATAAAATTTGAACACCTTGGAAGAGGGGGCTGACACTCTAACACTGCAGGTGGCCAGTAGTGCCTTCATTAATAAGTACAAAACATTGCCTATAACTCTCTTTTCATGCAATTTCCACATGTGATTAGGAATTAGGAATCACATGTGGAAATTGAGCTGAGCTTTGATAACCAGCAGGCTTGTGCAGGCTCAGGGCTTTAAACCCCAGCCAGGCCGAGGAGCAGTGCTGGTTTTGGGGGCTGTGGGGGATAGATCATGGCATGGGTTTAACGTCTAACTTCGTGTTGGTTACGTGCCTCTTGCTCTAGTGAAATGCCTGTGAAATCAGTGTGTAAAACATAGCCATGAGTGAGATTAATATGTCCATTTTTAAAGGAGGAGGATTACAGTCGTACTTAAAAATAAACCAAAGTTGTTTTTTTCTTCCACCTTCCATCTGATTAGCGTATATGTGGATAAATATAGCTAAAGGAGAAAATAGGCTGAGTCTTTAATGGTGCAGGCTTTAATAAAAATCAACTTATGACTACTGAGCGGGAGTGATGGCTAAAGGGTGTTCTACAGATCCTCACAGGAACCGAGGCTGACAGGGAGCCACTCAGCCAAGAAATTTGACTGTCATCTTCATCTCCTTACTTTCACTCACATGGCTGACCAGTAAATAAATGTGTCTTTTTCGTACTGACTGATGATAAGGCCCTATCTGTCAAATGGTGCTTTACAAATGAGAGGGAGCCTGTTATGCTCAGCAGCACAGATGGTAGTAATTAGATGATTTATTGCTCTTCTCCCCTACAGGACTGTGGGATGTTGTGGGCTTCTTACCCTAGTCTGGCGTAGATAAACTTCCTTAATACCTCAGCGCAACAGCTGCACTGAGTTGAAGGTCTTGCTAATCCATCACCCTGAACACTGATGTGTTGATATCTTTCTTTAAAGGGAATTCAATCAGATTATCTAGAAGGAACCTATTAAAAAATAAAAAGGTGTCAGTGTTATATGATGATGTTGTGCTTTACAAAGATCAACTTTTTAGAAATGAATTGTTTAGATATGTAGTTTAACTAAAATTGTTAAGATGAGGTTGGTGTCCTCTGCAGACATTTCTGGTCTGCTTATTCCTGTTTCTTATGGAGTTCATGATTCAAAGCAGCACTTCATTAGGCAAGGCAGTCAAACCCCATTCAGTCTGGTATATTTTAAAACTGTTACTTTTCTGTGGTTTCAGTAATCATTTTATGTCAATTTGGATAATACTTTTTTTGAATGGCTTTATTTGACCTCCCCATCCCATTTAGAAAGACTGATATAAACTTGGGAGTGTTGTGAAGAAAATTGCTCGGGAAGAAAACAACTGTCTTGGCAGAGTGCACTCAGGCTCAGGCAGACTGAGAAGTTTTTTTAGGACTCTTCTCCCAGTGAGAATGATCAGATACATGAGCTAAAGCAGCTGTAGGCTTCATTCAGAAAACTAATTTTGCTTTAATTGTGGTGCATTATTTCCTCTTATCATTAATATTAGTATTTTATAATTTCTGCGGTGGTGTTTAAAGGTCACACAGACCAGAATGTCATTGGAGCAGGCACTGTGTGGGGACGGAACAAAACCCTTCCTGGCTCCCGCATCCAAACAAGTCCCAAAGGGGACAGGACGGCAGGGGAGCGGAAAGAAGCAATGAGACGTCACTGCACGGCGTGGCAGGCGGTGGCTTCAGCCCCCCAGGACGGGGCCCTTACCTTTAGTGAAGCTGTTCTTCAAGGTTGCCCTGTCAGGAGCCACTTTGTACGGGTGTCAGGTTCTGGGATAAAGAGCATCCTATTTCACATTTATGAACTGCTGAGGAACTCCTTCAGAAACTCACTTAAATCAGGAGCCTATAAACGGAGCTAGAGAGTCCACACACAATCACATACTGTCTATCCCACACAAAAATTAGTCACAGTTTTGCTATTAAATATTAATGATAAAAATGCCAAAGCAAAAGGTCTTGCTTTAACACGGTTTTGTTTTATGGCTGTGGAATGAGCAGAATTTTCTGGTGGGGGTGCAGAAATTATGCAGTCTTTGGGCTTTAGTCCTGCTGGTGAGTTTAGTGGTTCTGGAGCTATTTTTAAGAACACGCAGTGTGCAAAACAACCTCGTGCCAGCCCTTCTTCAGGAGCATCTCTCCTGTGCCCCAGAGTCCCGGAGCGAGCCGGGTGGCTTTCATCTCCCAGTTCCACTCAGCAGCCTTAGCCTGAGTGAGGAATGAAAGGAAAACTCCATTCCCTGTATCGGGTGCATTTCAGTACGAATAAAGGGAGTTCAAGTACAGCTTGTTTCAATTCTAGAAACACCCTCCTGTGCATCAACAGTCTTGAACAGGAGCACTAACTTGTGGCTACAATGCCACAAAAACAAGTTCTGCTGGTGTCTCCAAAGAACAGAGATGTTTGGATACTGAACACTGACCTTCATCTAAGTTGCTAATAAGGAGGAAAATTTGGTCAGTGTGATTGTGTTTAAATTAATATTGGTTTCTATTCCAAAGGAACTTACATATGAGTGAGAATACATTATAATTTTTTTCATGGAACCTTTGTGCTAAGAAAGTCATAGTGAAATTTTTGCTGGAAAAAAACAGTACTGCAACCAATGCACAGCTCTTAACTCTTAACTCTTAACTTACTGTTCATTTGGTTGTTTAGTGGAAATAAGAAATATAAAAGGAATAAATAAGAACTATTAAATCACAAGTGCAAATTTTGAAGTCAAAAGACTGGGTATGCTAAAATTTGTTGGTTTATGCTGAGATGAGTACTAAGTGTCCTATTTGAGACTTATGGGAGGCATATGGGAGAGAAAGGCAATAGCTTTAATTGGAAACTTAGGCTTTTTGTTTGTTTTTAATTACTACATGAGGTGTGATACCTTAGCTTGAAAGAAAGTCTATTGAAGGGAATTATAGGAAAAGTTTATAAAGTCGTAAGTTCAATGCAGAAGGTAAGAAAGAAGTGCCTGGAGGTGCACGTGCCTTGTGTGGAGTATTACAGAGTCTTTTTTTATCATTTTGTCTTTCAGTTGACTTTAAACCCCATGCCAGTATGGACACTGTCCATCACATGTTACTCTTCGGCTGTAATGAACCCTCTTCTACTGAAAATTACTGGTAAGATTTGCAGGCTTGCATTTATAATTGTATATTTTCCCATATTGTTTGCCTCCAAGTAAACCTTCTGAAGTATCACTTTTCTTTTTTTTCTTAAGTGGAAAAAAATAGTGAAGGAAGAAGAGAAGAAATGTGTGAGATTCTAGTCTGCCCACGCTTCTGTTTTTATAGTTTTTCTTAAAGCTTTAAGAACTGTAGCTAAAAATACATCAGCAATATGTCTTAAATATCACAGTTGGTATAAATTGGATGGTCTTTCTCAGCACAATGGTCAGCATACTTTTTCCAGATTATGTCCACAGAGCATGTCTATATTCTGTGTTGTGTAGTGAATTAACATGAACTCAAGAGTGAAGAAGTATTTCTAAATTGGAGGGGTGGAGGGGAGAGGAGGGGAAATAAAAATGATCATTTTCAGAGGAGAAAATCCATTTGTGAGGGCATGTTGGTATATGCAAATGTCAGATTTTTAGAGCTGTGATGTATTTGACTGTCACTTTGCAACACGGTTTATTTATTTTTAACTGAACCCCCTGTAAGGAAGGGAAGCTGTTTGTTTTCTGCTTTTTGATGCCTACCTGACTATCTTGAAGGTTTAAATGTGCACATCCTTGCCATAATAATCCAAAATGGAGATGGCCCAACTATTTGATAGGGCCTAGAACTTGAGGTGCTTGACAGCACATTTTTTGCAAACCTGCTGAATACTGTTTCTAGTTTAAAGCAGCAAAATTCAGAGAGCTGTTGTGGCTTGGTACTACTGAATACTCAGAAATCTAGACTCCTAATTCATATCAAGAAGCCCAGATAAATGATCTGCTTTTTGAAAAGTGAATGATGAGAAGCTGTCCCTACAGCTGAGGAAATTAAGCTCTCCATGAGAGTGAAAAAACAGGATATATGTTCTTACCCGCAAAATCACCATGATGCTCGCTTGGCAGTGAGCATGAACTTATTAAGCTCTGTGTTTGTTTATTCTAAGTCAAGTTGCTAGTTAAGTTTAATGCAATTGTAGCTCTTCTAATTGGAAAGGGACAAATACACTCAACTTCTGAAAAAAAAGAAACTTCAGAAGGAGAAGAGATATTCCTGCCTGAAAAATTATTCACACATAAACATTTTTTGTCTATTGACAGATAAGGTAGTTAAAGTATCTAGATGAAGTTACACCAAATAAGTATTAAATAATCTGAATCCAGTTAGTACTATTTCATTATTTTAAGTAAGCTTATAACAAGTGTTTGCGGGGTTTTTGTTTGTGTGTGTGTGTGTTTATGTGTGCACAAAAGTCTTTATCTCCTCCCTTGAGTCAGACTTGAGAAATCTTGTTTTATAGAAAAGACTTTATAGCCTGGGGAAAGGTGTATAGACTTTTGTACTATTCCTAGGGAGTGGGTGGGATTCAGTTCTTGAAACTAATCTTCTACTGAGGACAACCTGTGCCTTGGAGGCAACAGTCAAAAAAATTCAAGAGCTACTTCATAATCCAAATTCTAGGCGGTTTTGGTAAACCAAAGTCTGCATCATTACTTACAAGATGCTAAAGCTGCGAGGGAAGCTCCCCGTGCCACTGAACCAGATGTGAGGAGCCGAAGCGCTGAGAAGCTGAAGCTGGCGCTAGCTGGGGAAGTTGCTGGTCTTTAAGCAGTGTTGGGGAGCAGCAAGCTTATTAGGAAGCTCTGCTGGCAGTGTAAAAAGCTTCAGTAACTGAGTTTGATCTGTGGAACAATTTTAATACAGATTTTCTTGTGCAGCTCAGTAATCTGAATTTAAATATTTATCGATAAGATGACTGGAAATGGAATTGAGAGGTAAGGGGCTAGTATAATGTATTTTTCACAGCGCAAAAAAAGCAAGAATCTAGCACTTACAATGTGTGAATATTTATAATGAATGCTCTGATCTTGTCTTGCAAGAAAAGCAGATGAAAATGAAACAATGAAAGCAGAGAACTGCTGTTAATTTCTCTTCCCAGCAGTCTACTTTTTCTTTTTTCCAGTGTCTTCTACTATTGTTTACAGTATACTTTGTTCAATAGTTTAAACTCAGGTGAAAAATATACCAACCTAAAAGCCATTGCAGTGAAACACACTGCACGTGTTTCAAATTAGATCATACCTTGAATGTCTTTCTTAAAATCCAGTAGATAGTATATTTTTATTTCTAACATGTTTTGCTTTCATTTGTTTGGAAATAGTGTTGCTTGTTCAAACTGTTCAGTACAGGAGAGAATTGTTCTTCTATAGCTTGACCAGACACTTAAGACAAATTCGGCACTACTTGGCTTTATTTTATCTAAGGTTCAGTCTTGTAGGGAAAAGGAAATATCCATTAACCATCCCTCAAAAATCATGACTGGTGGGGGTCTCTGCAGCCTGAGAGGAAAAACTACAAGCTGCTTTTACGGTGAAAGTCCAATAGCCTGGTAGGTATTTTGGGAGGGCTGGTTGGCCTAGTGATGGCAACGTGAGCAACCAACACGTCAACAGAGCCGTCATCTCACTGCCTCTGAGGATCGAGCCGAAAACTAGACTCTGAGATTTTAGATATGAAGAGCTGGGTCAATAGCTCGAAAATCCTAAGTTCTCCTGAGATGGATCAGGCTTGAATTCTAGGCTTCGCTTGGATTCAAGTAACATCATCCCCCGCCCTACATGATTGTTTTTCCTAGGTGAGAATGAAAGGGAACTTGCCAGCGACACTGTGTGCAGTGTGGCAGCTGATGGAGCTTTTGTTCGTGACGGTAGTACCTATGGCCTGCCTGTCAGATGGAGATGCTTAATTCTCTTAATTAATGTCAGATTTAAATCTGATCTTCGTGATTTGTTTTATGTGCCAGTTTCAATTAAATCTTTTTTTTTCTTTCTGCAAGCATTCTCAGCATAGAAACACTTCATCCAGAGCCTTACCATTTCACATCTCCTTCACTGCAACAGATTGCAGCAGTTCATCTTGCTTTGCCTATAGCCATCTGTAAGGCTAGAGGGATCATCACATCTGGTGTATATAAAAGCAGGCTTTTCAGATTTCCTGAATTTATGGCTGCTTGACTCACGTGCACACACACACATACTCAGGCACACTTATGTAAATGTCTTAAGGTTTTTTTTTTTTGTATGTGTATGTAGTAAATATTGTATATGTATATAGATACACTTAGACTTTCAGCTGTGAGGCATCTGTTGCACATTAAAGGTGGTTCAGAGAGTAAATGTAATCACCTTTAAAAGCGAATGTTTTCTTGCTAGCTTAAATTTAGTAGGTTTAGTTTCCAGCTGTTGTGAATAATTTTGTTATTCTTTTGACTGTGCATTACTATGTATATTTTTTTGTTTGTTTCTGTTTTGTTGATTTGTTCTTTCACAATGTTTTCTTCCCTTCTGACTAATAATGCTGATCTTGCTTACTCTTTCGTATCCTGGGAGAAAAAAAAAACTGGTGTCTATGAACTGATGCATTGAGGACGTTATTGAAAGACTTGTTTAGCAAGGATACTTCCCTTACTGTTGACATGGACAACCCGTCATGTAGCTGTTTATTTTCTGGTAGAGCTGAACTCAAACTGTTGCCACCCCATGCTCCTTTTCTGGTAACTTCATGCTATTTGGCCTTCCCAAAGGCTGTGTGATAGCTCAGTAGGGAGGGGAAAAATAAATCCTAGAGCTGCTTCTGTTTCTTGGTGGTAACTGTCGCTAGAAACAGTTCACCCACTATCGCATACAGTTTTGTCAAAGCTGATAAACCGTGCTGAAGCCAAAGTATGTATGTCAGAAATATTTAACCAAAAGTTCTGAGAAGTTCTCCATAG